>CADEHL010001081.1:0-535000 GCA_902827135.1 Harpagifer antarcticus
ATTCAATGACCTTTTCCCTCTCTGTCTGTGTCTGTGTATTCTCTGTTCTCCGATAACCCAGCCAAATCTTTTTTCTTGTTTTGTATCTATATCTACGCCGGGATCCGGAGTCGAGGCTGATCCTCTTGCTGTAGTCCTGTGTCTTTCTCTGGAAGTTTTTCCTTGTACGATGTGAGGGTCTAAGGACAGAGGGTGTCGATTTTCTCATACTGATATTCTAAACAATCTGTGCTGTTGTTGCTGTAAAGTGTCTCTACTGTAGGCTATTTTTATTATATGTACAGCACTTTGGCTCGACCAAAAATCGTTTATAAATGTGCTATATCAATAAAACTTGATTTGATTTGATAGGGTTTAATAAAGAGTCAAATCAATTTCCTTTTAGCAAAAAAACTGTTGCAAAGCTGAGTGTTTTTGATCTAGTACTTTTTCAAACTGCTATCCCACTGTCTTCTTGCAACATAAATTGTGGTGAAGGAGGCGCTGTAGCTTAGCGGTCAAAGTGCCTGTCTTGTAAACAGGAGACCCTGGTTCCAAATCCCAGCAGTTCCTCTATGTTAAGGAAACTATCTCTTGAAGCAGGTGTGTTATCCACCTCTGAAATAAGGGTTTGGTTAGTTTGGGCGTAAACTATATTAGGCCATTACCAATATAATACCTGACTGTGGCAAGCGGACAAACACGATGCAACATGACAACTAAACATGTTTTCGCTTTGGGATTTCATGAAAGCACATTTTCACAGCGTGAATAAACATTTGTAGAAATAAAATGACTCCACTGGAAGTTAAAAAGTAAGGAGGTAGTGGATGGAGAAACGGGCGCTATGGCTAAGTTGTTAAAGCGCCCGTGAACAATGAAAGTAAACTACTGAGCACAGTATCTGAGAAAAATGAAAACTGTAGGAGTGGTGCTGTGGCTTAGCGGTAAAGCGCCTGTCTAGTAAACAGGAGATCCTGGGTTCAACTCCCAGCAGTGCCTCTTTGTTACATAGAGCATCTATTTAGATACAGCTCTCGTCGTTACCACGTTCAATTACATTCAATAGTAAATGTTTGGTAAGGTTTGTACCTGAAAATGACTTAGGTTATAGTTTAAAGTTGACAGTTATCCACCTCTGAAGTAATAGTTTGGGTTAGTTTGTACTTATAAGTTAGATTTTTAAAACTAGATGTATCTGATGCACACTGGTAAATATCTATATAAGGAACAGTAATTGAGAAAATCATAATTTATAGAGGTTGGGTGTTCCTAAAAGCAACCGTTTTCACTTTCTACGGACAAATTAAAGCCTAAAAGAAAGACTCTAGAGCAGGGATGGTCTACTTGGAAGGTGGGGACCACATCATCTATGTACTGGCCACCAGGGGGCCGCAGAGTTACTTGGAACACACACACACACACAAATTCCGTGTATTGTGTGTAATTATTAACAAATATACTAAGTCTGACATCTTCATTGACATTTTTCAATCTTTCAGGGTACATCCTCTAATAAGCTCACTAAACAAATATCAATTCACAGAAATGTTATTTAATTTGTACAAGTGGCATGTTTGTGTTGAACAGGTTATTTAACAGTAGAATGAAACTATTTTAAACTATTGGAAAGCACGGAAAATGCGTGTGCATTAAGATTAAACATGAATATGACATCTTGTATGCAGCTCGCGACGTAACTAGGAGTCTAGTGGACGGTATCAGTACTACAAGTAATACAAATAGAGCACATGAGAGTGTTTGGTTATAATAACCGATACATATATTACATATATTATTGGCATTTTGTGCTCCAGTGGCGCAATCGGTCAGCGCGCGGTACTTATAAGACAGTAACCTGCAGAGTGATGCCGAGGTTGTGAGTTCAAGCCTCACCTGGAGCAGAGAAGTTTTAACCTGCATTCAAAGGATATTATCTGGGTTACACTACTTGGAATTAAGCAGAGGGAAAGTGTTTTTCGATGCTCATTGAGTCATTCATTAAATCTCACAGGCCAAATATTTATGAATGTGACAGAAGCCATATGCATTGGACACACGGTAAATATGGTCATATGGCTTTGGTTTGCTTTGGTTCCAAAAAATAATTCAGTAGAGGGAATGAAAAGAAAGCTATTGAGAGGTGCTGTAGCTTAGCGGTCAAAGCGCCTGTCTTGTAAACAGGAGATCCTGGGTCCAAATCCCAGCAGTGCCTCTTTGTTACAGAAAATGTCTCTTGGATTAAGTGTGTTCTCCACCTCCAAATTAGGGGTTTGGTTTATTTTGGGCGTAAAACTATATTAGTGCATTCCCCATCTAATACTTGACCATGACAGGATGCAACATTACAGCTCAAAATATTGTTATTTTGGGACTTTATGAATAAAACATTTAACAGCCCGAAAGAACATGTGTAGAGATAAAGAGAAACAATGGAATTTACAAAGTAGGAGGTAGTAATTGTACAAAGAGGTGCTGTGGCTTAGTGGTAAAGCGCCTGTCTCGTAAACAGGAGATCCTGGGTTCAAATCCCAGCAGTGCCTCTTTGATACAGAGATTATCTCCAAATTACAAGACTACCCAATAAAAAGTTACTTTCACATCCCACCACAAAAGTGGCCTCTTCAATGTTCTTTCAAACAAAGTTACGTTTATATTCAGAGTTACTCACCCAAACTCATTGTGAGGATGTATAGGATTGTGAGGATCCTATCTCTGTTTCTTATCTATATCTAATAGAACTGCTCGGGTCTTGACAGATTGAGTTTGGAAGTTCATGAGATCTTTCTAGAGGGTTATCGAGAATAACTTTGATTCAATGACCTTTTCCCTCTCTGTCTGTGTCTGTGTATTCTCTTGTTCCGATTAACCCAGCCAAATCTTTTTTCTTGTTTTGTATCTATATCTACGCCGGGATCCGGAGTCGAGGCTGATCCTCTTGCTGTAGTCCTGTGTCTTTCTCTGGAAGTTTTTCCTTGTACGATGTGAGGGTCTAAGGACAGAGGGTGTCGATTTTCTCATACTGATATTCTAAACAATCTGTGCTGTTGTTGCTGTAAAGTGTCTCTACTGTAGGCTATTTTTATTATATGTACAGCACTTTGGCTCGACCAAAAATCGTTTATAAATGTGCTATATAAATAAAACTTGATTTGATTTGATAGGGTTTAAAAAAGAGTCAAATCAATTTCCTTTTAGCAAAAAAACTGTTGCAAAGCTGAGTGTTTTTGATCTAGTACTTTTTCAAACTGCTATCCCACTGTCTTCTTGCAACATAAATTGTGGTGAAGGAGGTGCTGTAGCTTAGTGGTCAAAGCGCCTGTCTTGTAAACAGGAGATCCTGGGTCCAAATCCCAGCAGTGCCTCTTTGTTACAGAAAATATCTCTAGGATTAAGTGTGTTCTCCACCTCCAAATTAGGGGTTTGGTTTATTTCGGGCGTAAAACTATATTAGTGCATTCCCCATCTAATACTTGACCGTGACAGGATGAAACATTTCAGCTCAAAATATTGCTATTTTGGGAATTTATGAACAAAACATTTAACAGCCCGAAAGAACATGTGTAGAGATAAAGAGAAACAATGGAATTTACAAAGTAAGTAATTGTACAAAAAGGCGCTGTGGCTTAGTGGTAAAGCGCCTGTCTCGTAAACAGGAGATCCTGGGTTCAAATCCCAGCAGTGCCTCTTTGATACAGAGATTATCTCCAAATTACAAGACTACCCAATAAAAAGTTACTTTCACATCCCACCACAAAAGTGGCCTCTTCAATGTTCTTTCAAACAAAGTTATGTTTATATTCAGAGTTACTCACCCAAACTCATTGTGAGGATGTATAGGATTGTGAGGATCCTATCTCTGTTTCTTATCTATATCTAATAGAACTGCTCGGGTCTTGACAGATTGAGTTTGGAAGTTCATGAGATCTTTCTAGAGGGTTATCGAGAATAACTTTGATTCAATGACCTTTTCCCTCTCTCTCTGTGTCTGTGTATTCTCTTGTTCCGATTAACCCAGCCAAATCTTTTTTCTTGTTTTGTATCTATATCTACGCCGGGATCCGGAGTCGAGGCTGATCCTCTTGCTGTAGTCCTGTGTCTTTCTCTGGAAGTTTTTCCTTGTACGATGTGAGGGTCTAAGGACAGAGGGTGTCGATTTTCTCATACTGATATTCTAAACAATCTGTGCTGTTGTTGCTGTAAAGTGTCTCTACTGTAGGCTATTTTTATTATATGTACAGCACTTTGGCTCGACCAAAAATCGTTTATAAATGTGCTATATAAATAAAACTTGATTTGATTTGATAGGGTTTAATAAAGAGTCAAATCAATTTCCTTTTAGCAAAAAAACTGTTGCAAAGCTGAGTGTTTTTGATCTAGTACTTTTTCAAACTGCTATCCCACTGTCTTCTTGCAACATAAATTGTGGTGAAGGAGGCGCTGTAGCTTAGCGGTCAAAGCGCCTGTCTTGTAAACAGGAGATCCTGGGTCCAAATCCCAGCAGTGCCTCTTTGTTACAGAAAATATCTCTAGGATTAAGTGTGTTATCCACCTCCAAATTAGGGGTTTGGTTTATTTTGGGCGTAAAACTATATTAGTGCATTCCCCATCTAATACTTGACCGTGACAGGATGAAACATTTCAGCTCAAAATATTGCTATTTTGGGAATTTATGAACAAAACATTTAACAGCCCGAAAGAACATGTGTAGAGATAAAGAGAAACAATGGAATTTACAAAGTAAGTAATTGTACAAGAAGGCGCTGTGGCTTAGTGGTAAAGCGCCTGTCTCGTAAACAGGAGATCCTGGGTTCAAATCCCAGCAGTGCCTCTTTGATACAGAGATTATCTCCAAATTACAAGACTACCCAATAAAAAGTTACTTTCACATCCCACCACAAAAGTGGCCTCTTCAATGTTCTTTCAAACAAAGTTATGTTTATATTCAGAGTTACTCACCCAAACTCATTGTGAGGATGTATAGGATTGTGAGGATCCTATCTCTGTTTCTTATCTATATCTAATAGAACTGCTCGGGTCTTGACAGATTGAGTTTGGAAGTTCATGAGATCTTTCTAGAGGGTTATCGAGAATAACTTTGATTCAATGACCTTTTCCCTCTCTGTCTGTGTCTGTGTATTCTCTTGTTCCGATTAACCCAGCCAAATCTTTTTTCTTGTTTTGTATCTATATCTACGCCGGGATCCGGAGTCGAGGCTGATCCTCTTGCTGTAGTCCTGTGTCTTTCTCTGGAAGTTTTTCCTTGTACGATGTGAGGGTCTAAGGACAGAGGGTGTCGATTTTCTCATACTGATATTCTAAACAATCTGTGCTGTTGTTGCTGTAAAGTGTCTCTACTGTAGGCTATTTTTATTATATGTACAGCACTTTGGCTCGACCAAAAATCGTTTATAAATGTGCTATATAAATAAAACTTGATTTGATTTGATAGGGTTTAATAAAGAGTCAAATCAATTTCCTTTTAGCAAAAAAACTGTTGCAAAGCTGAGTGTTTTTGATCTAGTACTTTTTCAATCTGCTATCCCACTGTCTTCTTGCAACATAAATTGTGGTGAAGGAGGCGCTGTAGCTTAGCGGTCAAAGCGCCTGTCTTGTAAACAGGAGACCCTGGTTCCAAATCCCAGCAGTTCCTCTATGTTAAGGAAACTATCTCTTGAAGCAGGTGTGTTATCCACCTCTGAAATAAGGGTTTGGTTTAGTTTGGGCGTAAACTATATTAGGCCATTACCAATATAATACCTGACTGTGGCAAGCGGACAAACACGATGCAACATGACAACTAAACATGTTTTCGCTTTGGGATTTCATGAAAGCACATTTTCACAGCGTGAATAAACATTTGTAGAAATAAAATGACTCACTGGAAGTTAAAAAGTAAGGAGGTAGTGGATGGAGAAACGGGCGCTATGGCTAAGTTGTAAAGCGCCCGTGAACAATGAAAGTAAACTACTGAGCACAGTATCTGAGAAAAATGAAAACTGTAGGAGTGGTGCTGTGGCTTAGCGGTAAAGCGCCTGTCTAGTAAACAGGAGATCCTGGGTTCAACTCCCAGCAGTGCCTCTTTGTTACATAGAGCATCTATTTAGATACAGCTCTCGTCGTTACCACGTTCAATTACATTCAATAGTAAATGTTTGGTAAGGTTTGTACCTGAAAATGACTTAGGTTATAGTTTAAAGTTGACAGTTATCCACCTCTGAAGTAATAGTTTGGGTTAGTTTGTACTTATAAGTTAGATTTTTAAAACTAGATGTATCTGATGCACACTGGTAAATATCTATATAAGGAACAGTAATTGAGAAAATCATAATTTATAGAGGTTGGGTGTTCCTAAAAGCAACCGTTTTCACTTTCTACGGACAAATTAAAGCCTAAAAGAAAGACTCTAGAGCAGGGATGGGCTACTTGGAAGGTGGGGACCACATCATCTATGTACTGGCCACCAGAGGGCCGCAGAGTTACTTGGAACACACACACACACACACAAATTCCGTGTATTGTGTGTAATTATTAACAAATATACTAAGTCTGACATCTTCATTGACATTTTTCAATCTTTCAGGGTACATCCTCTAATAAGCTCACTAAACAAATATCAATTCACAGAAATGTTATTTAATTTGTACAAGTGGCATGTTTGTGTTGAACAGGTTATTTAACAGTAGAATTAAACTATTTTAAACTATTGGAAAGCACGGAAAATGCGTGTGCATTAAGATTAAACATGAATATGACATCTTGTATGCAGCTCGCGACGTAACTAGGAGTCTAGTGGACGGTATCAGTACTACAAGTAATACAAATAGAGCACATGAGAGTGTTTGGTTATAATAACCGATACATATATTACATATATTATTGGCATTTTGTGCTCCAGTGGCGCAATCGGTCAGCGCGCGGTACTTATAAGACAGTAACCTGCAGAGTGATGCCGAGGTTGTGAGTTCAAGCCTCACCTGGAGCAGAGAAGTTTTAACCTGCATTCAAAGGATATTATCTGGGTTACACTACTTGGAATTAAGCAGAGGGAAAGTGTTTTTCGATGCTCATTGAGTCATTCATTAAATCTCACAGGCCAAATATTGATGAATGTGACAGAAGCCATATGCATTGGACACACGGTAAATATGGTCATATGGCTTTGGTTTGCTTTGGTTCCAAAAAATAATTCAGTAGAGGGAATGAAAAGAAAGCTATTGAGAGGTGCTGTAGCTTAGCGGTCAAAGCACCTGTCTTGTAAACAGGAGATCCTGGGTCCAAATCCCAGCAGTGCCTCTTTGTTACAGAAAATGTCTCTTGGATTAAGTGTGTTCTCCACCTCCAAATTAGGGGTTTGGTTTATTTTGGGCGTAAAACTATATTAGTGCATTCCCCATCTAATACTTGACCATGACAGGATGCAACATTACAGCTCAAAATATTGTTATTTTGGGACTTTATGAATAAAACATTTAACAGCCCGAAAGAACATGTGTAGAGATAAAGAGAAACAATGGAATTTACAAAGTAGGAGGTAGTAATTGTACAAAGAGGTGCTGTGGCTTAGTGGTAAAGCGCCTGTCTCGTAAACAGGAGATCCTGGGTTCAAATCCCAGCAGTGCCTCTTTGATACAGAGATTATCTCCAAATTACAAGACTACCCAATAAAAAGTTACTTTCACATCCCACCACAAAAGTGGCCTCTTCAATGTTCTTTCAAACAAAGTTACGTTTATATTCAGAGTTACTCACCCAAACTCATTGTGAGGATGTATAGGATTGTGAGGATCCTATCTCTGTTTCTTATCTATATCTAATAGAACTGCTCGGGTCTTGACAGATTGAGTTTGGAAGTTCATGAGATCTTTCTAGAGGGTTATCGAGAATAACTTTGATTCAATGACCTTTTCCCTCTCTGTCTGTGTCTGTGTATTCTCTTGTTCCGATTAACCCAGCCAAATCTTTTTTCTTGTTTTGTATCTATATCTACGCCGGGATCCGGAGTCGAGGCTGATCCTCTTGCTGTAGTCCTGTGTCTTTCTCTGGAAGTTTTTCCTTGTACGATGTGAGGGTCTAAGGACAGAGGGTGTCGATTTTCTCATACTGATATTCTAAACAATCTGTGCTGTTGTTGCTGTAAAGTGTCTCTACTGTAGGCTATTTTTATTATATGTACAGCACTTTGGCTCGACCAAAAATCGTTTATAAATGTGCTATATAAATAAAACTTGATTTGATAGGGTTTAAAAAAGAGTCAAATCAATTTCCTTTTAGCAAAAAAACTGTTGCAAAGCTGAGTGTTTTTGATCTAGTACTTTTTCAAACTGCTATCCCACTGTCTTCTTGCAACATAAATTGTGGTGAAGGAGGCGCTGTAGCTTAGCGGTCAAAGCGCCTGTCTTGTAAACAGGAGATCCTGGGTCCAAATCCCAGCAGTGCCTCTTTGTTACAGAAAATATCTCTAGGATTAAGTGTGTTATCCACCTCCAAATTAGGGGTTTGGTTTATTTTGGGCGTAAAACTATATTAGTGCATTCCCCATCTAATACTTGACCGTGACAGGATGAAACATTTCAGCTCAAAATATTGCTATTTTGGGAATTTATGAACAAAACATTTAACAGCCCGAAAGAACATGTGTAGAGATAAAGAGAAACAATGGAATTTACAAAGTAAGTAATTGTACAAGAAGGCGCTGTGGCTTAGTGGTAAAGCGCCTGTCTCGTAAACAGGAGATCCTGGGTTCAAATCCCAGCAGTGCCTCTTTGATACAGAGATTATCTCCAAATTACAAGACTACCCAATAAAAAGTTACTTTCACATCCCACCACAAAAGTGGCCTCTTCAATGTTCTTTCAAACAAAGTTACGTTTATATTCAGAGTTACTCACCCAAACTCATTGTGAGGATGTATAGGATTGTGAGGATCCTATCTCTGTTTCTTATCTATATCTAATAGAACTGCTCGGGTCTTGACAGATTGAGTTTGGAAGTTCATGAGATCTTTCTAGAGGGTTATCGAGAATAACTTTGATTCAATGACCTTTTCCCTCTCTGTCTGTGTCTGTGTATTCTCTTGTTCCGATTAACCCAGCCAAATCTTTTTTCTTGTTTTGTATCTATATCTACGCCGGGATCCGGAGTCGAGGCTGATCCTCTTGCTGTAGTCCTGTGTCTTTCTCTGGAAGTTTTTCCTTGTACGATGTGAGGGTCTAAGGACAGAGGGTGTCGATTTTCTCATACTGATATTCTAAACAATCTGTGCTGTTGTTGCTGTAAAGTGTCTCTACTGTAGGCTATTTTTATTATATGTACAGCACTTTGGCTCGACCAAAAATCGTTTATAAATGTGCTATATAAATAAAACTTGATTTGATTTGATAGGGTTTAATAAAGAGTCAAATCAATTTCCTTTTAGCAAAAAAACTGTTGCAAAGCTGAGTGTTTTTGATCTAGTACTTTTTCAAACTGCTATCCCACTGTCTTCTTGCAACATAAATTGTGGTGAAGGAGGCGCTGTAGCTTAGCGGTCAAAGCGCCTGTCTTGTAAACAGGAGATCCTGGGTCCAAATCCCAGCAGTGCCTCTTTGTTACAGAAAATATCTCTAGGATTAAGTGTGTTATCCACCTCCAAATTAGGGGTTTGGTTTATTTTGGGCGTAAAACTATATTAGTGCATTCCCCATCTAATACTTGACCGTGACAGGATGAAACATTTCAGCTCAAAATATTGCTATTTTGGGAATTTATGAACAAAACATTTAACAGCCCGAAAGAACATGTGTAGAGATAAAGAGAAACAATGGAATTTACAAAGTAAGTAATTGTACAAAAAGGCGCTGTGGCTTAGTGGTAAAGCGCCTGTCTCGTAAACAGGAGATCCTGGGTTCAAATCCCAGCAGTGCCTCTTTGATACAGAGATTATCTCCAAATTACAAGACTACCCAATAAAAAGTTACTTTCACATCCCACCACAAAAGTGGCCTCTTCATTGTTCTTTCAAACAAAGTTACGTTTATATTCAGAGTTACTCATCCAAACTCATTGTGAGGATGTATAGGGTTTAAAAAAGAGTCAAATCAATTTCCTTTTAGCAAAAAAACTGTTGCAAAGCTGAGTGTTTTTGATCTAGTACTTTTTCAATCTGCTATCCCACTGTCTTCTTGCAACATAAATTGTGGTGAAGGAGGCGCTGTAGCTTAGCGGTCAAAGTGCCTGTCTTGTAAACAGGAGACCCTGGTTCCAAATCCCAGCAGTTCCTCTATGTTAAGGAAACTATCTCTTGAAGCAGGTGTGTTATCCACCTCTGAAATAAGGGTTTGGTTAAGTTTGGGCGTAAACTATATTAGGCCATTACCAATATAATACCTGACTGTGGCAAGCGGACAAACACGATGCAACATGACAACTAAACATGTTTTCGCTTTGGGATTTCATGAAAGCACATTTTCACAGCGTGAATAAACATTTGTAGAAATAAAATGACTCACTGGAAGTTAAAAAGTAAGGAGGTAGTGGATGGAGAAACGGGCGCTATGGCTAAGTTGTAAAGCGCCCGTGAACAATGAAAGTAAACTACTGAGCACAGTATCTGAGAAAAATGAAAACTGTAGGAGTGGTGCTGTGGCTTAGCGGTAAAGCGCCTGTCTAGTAAACAGGAGATCCTGGGTTCAACTCCCAGCAGTGCCTCTTTGTTACATAGAGCATCTATTTAGATACAGCTCTCGTCGTTACCACGTTCAATTACATTCAATAGTAAATGTTTGGTAAGGTTTGTACCTGAAAATGACTTAGGTTATAGTTTAAAGTTGACAGTTATCCACCTCTGAAGTAATAGTTTGGGTTAGTTTGTACTTATAAGTTAGATTTTTAAAACTAGATGTATCTGATGCACACTGGTAAATATCTATATAAGGAACAGTAATTGAGAAAATCATAATTTATAGAGGTTGGGTGTTCCTAAAAGCAACCGTTTTCACTTTCTACGGACAAATTAAAGCCTAAAAGAAAGACTCTAGAGCAGGGATGGGCTACTTGGAAGGTGGGGACCACATCATCTATGTACTGGCCACCAGGGGGCCGCAGAGTTACTTGGAACACACACACACACACACAAATTCCGTGTATTGTGTGTAATTATTAACAAATATACTAAGTCTGACATCTTCATTGACATTTTTCAATCTTTCAGGGTACATCCTCTAATAAGCTCACTAAACAAATATCAATTCACAGAAATGTTATTTAATTTGTACAAGTGGCATGTTTGTGTTGAACAGGTTATTTAACAGTAGAATGAAACTATTTTAAACTATTGGAAAGCACGGAAAATGCGTGTGCATTAAGATTAAACATGAAGATGACATCGTGTATGCAGCTCGCGACGTAACTAGGAGTCTAGTGGACGGTATCAGTACTACAAGTAATACAAATAGAGCACATGAGAGTGTTTGGTTATAATAACCGATACATATATTACATATATTATTGGCATTTTGTGCTCCAGTGGCGCAATCGGTCAGCGCGCGGTACTTATAAGACAGTAACCTGCAGAGTGATGCCGAGGTTGTGAGTTCAAGCCTCACCTGGAGCAGAGAAGTTTTAACCTGCATTCAAAGGATATTATCTGGGTTACACTACTTGGAATTAAGCAGAGGGAAAGTGTTTTTCGATGCTCATTGAGTCATTCATTAAATCTCACAGGCCAAATATTGATGAATGTGACAGAAGCCATATGCATTGGACACACGGTAAATATGGTCATATGGCTTTGGTTTGCTTTGGTTCCAAAAAAGAATTCAGTAGAGGGAATGAAAAGAAAGCTATTGAGAGGTGCTGTAGCTTAGCGGTCAAAGCACCTGTCTTGTAAACAGGAGATCCTGGGTCCAAATCCCAGCAGTGCCTCTTTGTTACAGAAAATGTCTCTTGGATTAAGTGTGTTCTCCACCTCCAAATTAGGGGTTTGGTTTATTTCGGGCGTAAAACTATATTAGTGCATTCCCCATCTAATACTTGACCATGACAGGATGCAACATTACAGCTCAAAATATTGTTATTTTGGGACTTTATGAATAAAACATTTAACAGCCCGAAAGAACATGTGTAGAGATAAAGAGAAACAATGGAATTTACAAAGTAGGAGGTAGTAATTGTACAAAGAGGTGCTGTGGCTTAGTGGTAAAGCGCCTGTCTCGTAAACAGGAGATCCTGGGTTCAAATCCCAGCAGTGCCTCTTTGATACAGAGATTATCTCCAAATTACAAGACTACCCAATAAAAAGTTACTTTCACATCCCACCACAAAAGTGGCCTCTTCATTGTTCTTTCAAACAAAGTTACGTTTATATTCAGAGTTACTCACCCAAACTCATTGTGAGGATGTATAGGATTGTGAGGATCCTATCTCTGTTTCTTATCTATATCTAATAGAACTGCTCGGGTCTTGACAGATTGAGTTTGGAAGTTCATGAGATCTTTCTAGAGGGTTATCGAGAATAACTTTGATTCAATGACCTTTTCCCTCTCTGTCTGTGTCTGTGTATTCTCTTGTTCCGATTAACCCAGCCAAATCTTTTTTCTTGTTTTGTATCTATATCTACGCCGGGATCCGGAGTCAAGGCTGATCCTCTTGCTGTAGTCCTGTGTCTTTCTCTGGAAGTTTTTCCTTGTACGATGTGAGGGTCTAAGGACAGAGGGTGTCGATTTTCTCATACTGATATTCTAAACAATCTGTGCTGTTGTTGCTGTAAAGTGTCTCTACTGTAGGCTATTTTTATTATATGTACAGCACTTTGGCTCGACCAAAAATCGTTTATAAATGTGCTATATAAATAAAACTTGATTTGATTTGATAGGGTTTAATAAAGAGTCAAATCAATTTCCTTTTAGCAAAAAAACTGTTGCAAAGCTGAGTGTTTTTGATCTAGTACTTTTTCAAACTGCTATCCCACTGTCTTCTTGCAACATAAATTGTGGTGAAGGAGGCGCTGTAGCTTAGCGGTCAAAGCGCCTGTCTTGTAAACAGGAGATCCTGGGTCCAAATCCCAGCAGTGCCTCTTTGTTACAGAAAATATCTCTAGGATTAAGTGTGTTATCCACCTCCAAATTAGGGGTTTGGTTTATTTTGGGCGTAAAACTATATTAGTGCATTCCCCATCTAATACTTGACCGTGACAGGATGAAACATTTCAGCTCAAAATATTGCTATTTTGGGAATTTATGAACAAAACATTTAACAGCCCGAAAGAACATGTGTAGAGATAAAGAGAAACAATGGAATTTACAAAGTAAGTAATTGTACAAGAAGGCGCTGTGGCTTAGTGGTAAAGCGCCTGTCTCGTAAACAGGAGATCCTGGGTTCAAATCCCAGCAGTGCCTCTTTGATACAGAGATTATCTCCAAATTACAAGACTACCCAATAAAAAGTTACTTTCACATCCCACCACAAAAGTGGCCTCTTCATTGTTCTTTCAAACAAAGTTACGTTTATATTCAGAGTTACTCATCCAAACTCATTGTGAGGATGTATAGGGTTTAAAAAAGAGTCAAATCAATTTCCTTTTAGCAAAAAAACTGTTGCAAAGCTGAGTGTTTTTGATCTAGTACTTTTTCAATCTGCTATCCCACTGTCTTCTTGCAACATAAATTGTGGTGAAGGAGGCGCTGTAGCTTAGCGGTCAAAGTGCCTGTCTTGTAAACAGGAGACCCTGGTTCCAAATCCCAGCAGTTCCTCTATGTTAAGGAAACTATCTCTTGAAGCAGGTGTGTTATCCACCTCTGAAATAAGGGTTTGGTTAGTTTGGGCGTAAACTATATTAGGCCATTACCAATATAATACCTGACTGTGGCAAGCGGACAAACACGATGCAACATGACAACTAAACATGTTTTCGCTTTGGGATTTCATGAAAGCACATTTTCACAGCGTGAATAAACATTTGTAGAAATAAAATGACTCACTGGAAGTTAAAAAGTAAGGAGGTAGTGGATGGAGAAACGGGCGCTATGGCTAAGTTGTAAAGCGCCCGTGAACAATGAAAGTAAACTACTGAGCACAGTATCTGAGAAAAATGAAAACTGTAGGAGTGGTGCTGTGGCTTAGCGGTAAAGCGCCTGTCTAGTAAACAGGAGATCCTGGGTTCAACTCCCAGCAGTGCCTCTTTGTTACATAGAGCATCTATTTAGATACAGCTCTCGTCGTTACCACGTTCAATTACATTCAATAGTAAATGTTTGGTAAGGTTTGTACCTGAAAATGACTTAGGTTATAGTTTAAAGTTGACAGTTATCCACCTCTGAAGTAATAGTTTGGGTTAGTTTGTACTTATAAGTTAGATTTTTAAAACTAGATGTATCTGATGCACACTGGTAAATATCTATATAAGGAACAGTAATTGAGAAAATCATAATTTATAGAGGTTGGGTGTTCCTAAAAGCAACCGTTTTCACTTTCTACGGACAAATTAAAGCCTAAAAGAAAGACTCTAGAGCAGGGATGGGCTACTTGGAAGGTGGGGACCACATCATCTATGTACTGGCCACCAGGGGGCCGCAGAGTTACTTGGAACACACACACACACACACAAATTCCGTGTATTGTGTGTAATTATTAACAAATATACTAAGTCTGACATCTTCATTGACATTTTTCAATCTTTCAGGGTACATCCTCTAATAAGCTCACTAAACAAATATCAATTCACAGAAATGTTATTTAATTTGTACAAGTGGCATGTTTGTGTTGAACAGGTTATTTAACAGTAGAATGAAACTATTTTAAACTATTGGAAAGCACGGAAAATGCGTGTGCATTAAGATTAAACATGAAGATGACATCGTGTATGCAGCTCGCGACGTAACTAGGAGTCTAGTGGACGGTATCAGTACTACAAGTAATACAAATAGAGCACATGAGAGTGTTTGGTTATAATAACCGATACATATATTACATATATTATTGGCATTTTGTGCTCCAGTGGCGCAATCGGTCAGCGCGCGGTACTTATAAGACAGTAACCTGCAGAGTGATGCCGAGGTTGTGAGTTCAAGCCTCACCTGGAGCAGAGAAGTTTTAACCTGCATTCAAAGGATATTATCTGGGTTACACTACTTGGAATTAAGCAGAGGGAAAGTGTTTTTCGATGCTCATTGAGTCATTCATTAAATCTCACAGGCCAAATATTGATGAATGTGACAGAAGCCATATGCATTGGACACACGGTAAATATGGTCATATGGCTTTGGTTTGCTTTGGTTCCAAAAAAGAATTCAGTAGAGGGAATGAAAAGAAAGCTATTGAGAGGTGCTGTAGCTTAGCGGTCAAAGCACCTGTCTTGTAAACAGGAGATCCTGGGTTCAAATCCCAGCAGTGCCTCTTTGTTACAGAAAATGTCTCTTGGATTAAGTGTGTTCTCCACCTCCAAATTAGGGGTTTGGTTTATTTCGGGCGTAAAACTATATTAGTGCATTCCCCATCTAATACTTGACCATGACAGGATGCAACATTACAGCTCAAAATATTGTTATTTTGGGACTTTATGAATAAAACATTTAACAGCCCGAAAGAACATGTGTAGAGATAAAGAGAAACAATGGAATTTACAAAGTAGGAGGTAGTAATTGTACAAAGAGGTGCTGTGGCTTAGTGGTAAAGCGCCTGTCTCGTAAACAGGAGATCCTGGGTTCAAATCCCAGCAGTGCCTCTTTGATACAGAGATTATCTCCAAATTACAAGACTACCCAATAAAAAGTTACTTTCACATCCCACCACAAAAGTGGCCTCTTCAATGTTCTTTCAAACAAAGTTACGTTTATATTCAGAGTTACTCACCCAAACTCATTGTGAGGATGTATAGGATTGTGAGGATCCTATCTCTGTTTCTTATCTATATCTAATAGAACTGCTCGGGTCTTGACAGATTGAGTTTGGAAGTTCATGAGATCTTTCTAGAGGGTTATCGAGAATAACTTTGATTCAATGACCTTTTCCCTCTCTGTCTGTGTCTGTGTATTCTCTTGTTCCGATTAACCCAGCCAAATCTTTTTTCTTGTTTTGTATCTATATCTACGCCGGGATCCGGAGTCGAGGCTGATCCTCTTGCTGTAGTCCTGTGTCTTTCTCTGGAAGTTTTTCCTTGTACGATGTGAGGGTCTAAGGACAGAGGGTGTCGATTTTCTCATACTGATATTCTAAACAATCTGTGCTGTTGTTGCTGTAAAGTGTCTCTACTGTAGGCTATTTTTATTATATGTACAGCACTTTGGCTCGACCAAAAATCGTTTATAAATGTGCTATATCAATAAAACTTGATTTGATTTGATAGGGTTTAATAAAGAGTCAAATCAATTTCCTTTTAGCAAAAAAACTGTTGCAAAGCTGAGTGTTTTTGATCTAGTACTTTTTCAAACTGCTATCCCACTGTCTTCTTGCAACATAAATTGTGGTGAAGGAGGCGCTGTAGCTTAGCGGTCAAAGCGCCTGTCTTGTAAACAGGAGATCCTGGGTCCAAATCCCAGCAGTGCCTCTTTGTTACAGAAAATATCTCTAGGATTAAGTGTGTTATCCACCTCCAAATTAGGGGTTTGGTTTATTTTGGGCGTAAAACTATATTAGTGCATTCCCCATCTAATACTTGACCGTGACAGGATGAAACATTTCAGCTCAAAATATTGCTATTTTGGGAATTTATGAACAAAACATTTAACAGCCCGAAAGAACATGTGTAGAGATAAAGAGAAACAATGGAATTTACAAAGTAAGTAATTGTACAAGAAGGCGCTGTGGCTTAGTGGTAAAGCGCCTGTCTCGTAAACAGGAGATCCTGGGTTCAAATCCCAGCAGTGCCTCTTTGATACAGAGATTATCTCCAAATTACAAGACTACCCAATAAAAAGTTACTTTCACATCCCACCACAAAAGTGGCCTCTTCATTGTTCTTTCAAACAAAGTTACGTTTATATTCAGAGTTACTCATCCAAACTCATTGTGAGGATGTATAGGTCTCTGTTTCTTATCTATATCTAATAGAACTGCTCGGGTCTTGACAGATTGAGTTTGGAAGTTCATGAGATCTTTCTAGAGGGTTATCGAGAATAACTTTGATTCAATGACCTTTTCCCTCTCTGTCTGTGTCTGTGTATTCTCTTGTTCCGATTAACCCAGCCAAATCTTTTTTCTTGTTTTGTATCTATATCTACGCCGGGATCCGGAGTCGAGGCTGATCCTCTTGCTGTAGTCCTGTGTCTTTCTCTGGAAGTTTTTCCTTGTACGATGTGAGGGTCTAAGGACAGAGGGTGTCGATTTTCTCATACTGATATTCTAAACAATCTGTGCTGTTGTTGCTGTAAAGTGTCTCTACTGTAGGCTATTTTTATTATATGTACAGCACTTTGGCTCGACCAAAAATCGTTTATAAATGTGCTATATAAATAAAACTTGATTTGATTTGATAGGGTTTAAAAAAGAGTCAAATCAATTTCCTTTTAGCAAAAAAACTGTTGCAAAGCTGAGTGTTTTTGATCTAGTACTTTTTCAAACTGCTATCCCACTGTCTTCTTGCAACATAAATTGTGGTGAAGGAGGTGCTGTAGCTTAGCGGTCAAAGCGCCTGTCTTGTAAACAGGAGATCCTGGGTTCAACTCCCAGCAGTGCCTCTTTGTTACATAGAGCATCTATTTAGATACAGCTCTCGTCGTTACCACGTTCAATTACATTCAATAGTAAATGTTTGGTAAGGTTTGTACCTGAAAATGACTTAGGTTATAGTTTAAAGTTGACAGTTATCCACCTCTGAAGTAATAGTTTGGGTTAGTTTGTACTTATAAGTTAGATTTTTAAAACTAGATGTATCTGATGCACACTGGTAAATATCTATATAAGGAACAGTAATTGAGAAAATCATAATTTATAGAGGTTGGGTGTTCCTAAAAGCAACCGTTTTCACTTTCTACGGACAAATTAAAGCCTAAAAGAAAGACTCTAGAGCAGGGATGGGCTACTTGGAAGGTGGGGACCACATCATCTATGTACTGGCCACCAGGGGGCCGCAGAGTTACTTGGAACACACACACACACACACAAATTCCGTGTATTGTGTGTAATTATTAACAAATATACTAAGTCTGACATCTTCATTGACATTTTTCAATCTTTCAGGGTACATCCTCTAATAAGCTCACTAAACAAATATCAATTCACAGAAATGTTATTTAATTTGTACAAGTGGCATGTTTGTGTTGAACAGGTTATTTAACAGTAGAATGAAACTATTTTAAACTATTGGAAAGCACGGAAAATGCGTGTGCATTAAGATTAAACATGAATATGACATCGTGTATGCAGCTCGCGACGTAACTAGGAGTCTAGTGGACGGTATCAGTACTACAAGTAATACAAATAGAGCACATGAGAGTGTTTGGTTATAATAACCGATACATATATTACATATATTATTGGCATTTTGTGCTCCAGTGGCGCAATCGGTCAGCGCGCGGTACTTATAAGACAGTAACCTGCAGAGTGATGCCGAGGTTGTGAGTTCAAGCCTCACCTGGAGCAGAGAAGTTTTAACCTGCATTCAAAGGATATTATCTGGGTTACACTACTTGGAATTAAGCAGAGGGAAAGTGTTTTTCGATGCTCATTGAGTCATTCATTAAATCTCACAGGCCAAATATTTATGAATGTGACAGAAGCCATATGCATTGGACACACGGTAAATATGGTCATATGGCTTTGGTTTGCTTTGGTTCCAAAAAATAATTCAGTAGAGGGAATGAAAAGAAAGCTATTGAGAGGTGCTGTAGCTTAGCGGTCAAAGCACCTGTCTTGTAAACAGGAGATCCTGGGTCCAAATCCCAGCAGTGCCTCTTTGTTACAGAAAATAGTCTCTTGGATTAAGTGTGTTCTCCACCTCCAAATTAGGGGTTTGGTTTATTTCGGGCGTAAAACTATATTAGTGCATTCCCCATCTAATACTTGACCATGACAGGATGCAACATTACAGCTCAAAATATTGTTATTTTGGGACTTTATGAATAAAACATTTAACAGCCCGAAAGAACATGTGTAGAGATAAAGAGAAACAATGGAATTTACAAAGTAGGAGGTAGTAATTGTACAAAGAGGTGCTGTGGCTTAGTGGTAAAGCGCCTGTCTCGTAAACAGGAGATCCTGGGTTCAAATCCCAGCAGTGCCTCTTTGATACAGAGATTATCTCCAAATTACAAGACTACCCAATAAAAAGTTACTTTCACATCCCACCACAAAAGTGGCCTCTTCAATGTTCTTTCAAACAAAGTTACGTTTATATTCAGAGTTACTCACCCAAACTCATTGTGAGGATGTATAGGATTGTGAGGATCCTATCTCTGTTTCTTATCTATATCTAATAGAACTGCTCGGGTCTTGACAGATTGAGTTTGGAAGTTCATGAGATCTTTCTAGAGGGTTATCGAGAATAACTTTGATTCAATGACCTTTTCCCTCTCTGTCTGTGTCTGTGTATTCTCTTGTTCCGATTAACCCAGCCAAATCTTTTTTCTTGTTTTGTATCTATATCTACGCCGGGATCCGGAGTCGAGGCTGATCCTCTTGCTGTAGTCCTGTGTCTTTCTCTGGAAGTTTTTCCTTGTACGATGTGAGGGTCTAAGGACAGAGGGTGTCGATTTTCTCATACTGATATTCTAAACAATCTGTGCTGTTGTTGCTGTAAAGTGTCTCTACTGTAGGCTATTTTTATTATATGTACAGCACTTTGGCTCGACCAAAAATCGTTTATAAATGTGCTATATAAATAAAACTTGATTTGATTTGATAGGGTTTAATAAAGAGTCAAATCAATTTCCTTTTAGCAAAAAAACTGTTGCAAAGCTGAGTGTTTTTGATCTAGTACTTTTTCAAACTGCTATCCCACTGTCTTCTTGCAACATAAATTGTGGTGAAGGAGGCGCTGTAGCTTAGCGGTCAAAGCGCCTGTCTTGTAAACAGGAGACCCTGGTTCCAAATCCCAGCAGTTCCTCTATGTTAAGGAAACTATCTCTTGAAGCAGGTGTGTTATCCACCTCTGAAATAAGGGTTTGGTTAAGTTTGGGCGTAAACTATATTAGGCCATTACCAATATAATACCTGACTGTGGCAAGCGGACAAACACGATGCAACATGACAACTAAACATGTTTTCGCTTTGGGATTTCATGAAAGCACATTTTCACAGCGTGAATAAACATTTGTAGAAATAAATGACTCACTGGAAGTTAAAAGTAAGGAGGTAGTGGATGGAGAAACGGGCGCTATGGCTAAGTTGTAAAGCGCCCGTGAACAATGAAAGTAAACTACTGAGCACAGTATCTGAGAAAAATGAAAACTGTAGGAGTGGTGCTGTGGCTTAGCGGTAAAGCGCCTGTCTAGTAAACAGGAGATCCTGGGTTCAACTCCCAGCAGTGCCTCTTTGTTACATAGAGCATCTATTTAGATACAGCTCTCGTCGTTACCACGTTCAATTACATTCAATAGTAAATGTTTGGTAAGGTTTGTACCTGAAAATGACTTAGGTTATAGTTTAAAGTTGACAGTTATCCACCTCTGAAGTAATAGTTTGGGTTAGTTTGTACTTATAAGTTAGATTTTTAAAACTAGATGTATCTGATGCACACTGGTAAATATCTATATAAGGAACAGTAATTGAGAAAATCATAATTTATAGAGGTTGGGTGTTCCTAAAAGCAACCGTTTTCACTTTCTACGGACAAATTAAAGCCTAAAAGAAAGACTCTAGAGCAGGGATGGGCTACTTGGAAGGTGGGGACCACATCATCTATGTACTGGCCACCAGGGGGCCGCAGAGTTACTTGGAACACACACACACACACACAAATTCCGTGTATTGTGTGTAATTATTAACAAATATACTAAGTCTGACATCTTCATTGACATTTTTCAATCTTTCAGGGTACATCCTCTAATAAGCTCACTAAACAAATATCAATTCACAGAAATGTTATTTAATTTGTACAAGTGGCATGTTTGTGTTGAACAGGTTATTTAACAGTAGAATGAAACTATTTTAAACTATTGGAAAGCACGGAAAATGCGTGTGCATTAAGATTAAACATGAATATGACATCTTGTATGCAGCTCGCGACGTAACTAGGAGTCTAGTGGACGGTATCAGTACTACAAGTAATACAAATAGAGCACATGAGAGTGTTTGGTTATAATAACCGATACATATATTACATATATTATTGGCATTTTGTGCTCCAGTGGCGCAATCGGTCAGCGCGCGGTACTTATAAGACAGTAACCTGCAGAGTGATGCCGAGGTTGTGAGTTCAAGCCTCACCTGGAGCAGAGAAGTTTTAACCTGCATTCAAAGGATATTATCTGGGTTACACTACTTGGAATTAAGCAGAGGGAAAGTGTTTTTCGATGCTCATTGAGTCATTCATTAAATCTCACAGGCCAAATATTGATGAATGTGACAGAAGCCATATGCATTGGACACACGGTAAATATGGTCATATGGCTTTGGTTTGCTTTGGTTCCAAAAAAGAATTCAGTAGAGGGAATGAAAAGAAAGCTATTGAGAGGTGCTGTAGCTTAGCGGTCAAAGCACCTGTCTTGTAAACAGGAGATCCTGGGTTCAAATCCCAGCAGTGCCTCTTTGTTACAGAAAATAGTCTCTTGGATTAAGTGTGTTCTCCACCTCCAAATTAGGGGTTTGGTTTATTTTGGGCGTAAAACTATATTAGTGCATTCCCCATCTAATACTTGACCATGACAGGATGCAACATTACAGCTCAAAATATTGTTATTTTGGGACTTTATGAATAAAACATTTAACAGCCCGAAAGAACATGTGTAGAGATAAAGAGAAACAATGGAATTTACAAAGTAGGAGGTAGTAATTGTACAAAGAGGTGCTGTGGCTTAGTGGTAAAGCGCCTGTCTCGTAAACAGGAGATCCTGGGTTCAAATCCCAGCAGTGCCTCTTTGATACAGAGATTATCTCCAAATTACAAGACTACCCAATAAAAAGTTACTTTCACATCCCACCACAAAAGTGGCCTCTTCAATGTTCTTTCAAACAAAGTTACGTTTATATTCAGAGTTACTCACCCAAACTCATTGTGAGGATGTATAGGATTGTGAGGATCCTATCTCTGTTTCTTATCTATATCTAATAGAACTGCTCGGGTCTTGACAGATTGAGTTTGGAAGTTCATGAGATCTTTCTAGAGGGTTATCGAGAATAACTTTGATTCAATGACCTTTTCCCTCTCTGTCTGTGTCTGTGTATTCTCTTGTTCCGATTAACCCAGCCAAATCTTTTTTCTTGTTTTGTATCTATATCTACGCCGGGATCCGGAGTCGAGGCTGATCCTCTTGCTGTAGTCCTGTGTCTTTCTCTGGAAGTTTTTCCTTGTACGATGTGAGGGTCTAAGGACAGAGGGTGTCGATTTTCTCATACTGATATTCTAAACAATCTGTGCTGTTGTTGCTGTAAAGTGTCTCTACTGTAGGCTATTTTTATTATATGTACAGCACTTTGGCTCGACCAAAAATCGTTTATAAATGTGCTATATAAATAAAACTTGATTTGATTTGATAGGGTTTAATAAAGAGTCAAATCAATTTCCTTTTAGCAAAAAAACTGTTGCAAAGCTGAGTGTTTTTGATCTAGTACTTTTTCAAACTGCTATCCCACTGTCTTCTTGCAACATAAATTGTGGTGAAGGAGGCGCTGTAGCTTAGCGGTCAAAGCGCCTGTCTTGTAAACAGGAGATCCTGGGTCCAAATCCCAGCAGTGCCTCTTTGTTACAGAAAATATCTCTAGGATTAAGTGTGTTATCCACCTCCAAATTAGGGGTTTGGTTTATTTTGGGCGTAAAACTATATTAGTGCATTCCCCATCTAATACTTGACCGTGACAGGATGAAACATTTCAGCTCAAAATATTGCTATTTTGGGAATTTATGAACAAAACATTTAACAGCCCGAAAGAACATGTGTAGAGATAAAGAGAAACAATGGAATTTACAAAGTAAGTAATTGTACAAGAAGGCGCTGTGGCTTAGTGGTAAAGCGCCTGTCTCGTAAACAGGAGATCCTGGGTTCAAATCCCAGCAGTGCCTCTTTGATACAGAGATTATCTCCAAATTACAAGACTACCCAATAAAAAGTTACTTTCACATCCCACCACAAAAGTGGCCTCTTCAATGTTCTTTCAAACAAAGTTACGTTTATATTCAGAGTTACTCACCCAAACTCATTGTGAGGATGTATAGGATTGTGAGGATCCTATCTCTGTTTCTTATCTATATCTAATAGAACTGCTCGGGTCTTGACAGATTGAGTTTGGAAGTTCATGAGATCTTTCTAGAGGGTTATCGAGAATAACTTTGATTCAATGACCTTTTCCCTCTCTGTCTGTGTCTGTGTATTCTCTTGTTCCGATTAACCCAGCCAAATCTTTTTTCTTGTTTTGTATCTATATCTACGCCGGGATCCGGAGTCGAGGCTGATCCTCTTGCTGTAGTCCTGTGTCTTTCTCTGGAAGTTTTTCCGAGTCAAATCAATTTCCTTTTAGCAAAAAAACTGTTGCAAAGCTGAGTGTTTTTGATCTAGTACTTTTTCAATCTGCTATCCCACTGTCTTCTTGCAACATAAATTGTGGTGAAGGAGGCGCTGTAGCTTAGCGGTCAAAGTGCCTGTCTTGTAAACAGGAGACCCTGGTTCCAAATCCCAGCAGTTCCTCTATGTTAAGGAAACTATCTCTTGAAGCAGGTGTGTTATCCACCTCTGAAATAAGGGTTTGGTTAAGTTTGGGCGTAAACTATATTAGGCCATTACCAATATAATACCTGACTGTGGCAAGCGGACAAACACGATGCAACATGACAACTAAACATGTTTTCGCTTTGGGATTTCATGAAAGCACATTTTCACAGCGTGAATAAACATTTGTAGAAATAAAATGACTCACTGGAAGTTAAAAAGTAAGGAGGTAGTGGATGGAGAAACGGGCGCTATGGCTAAGTTGTAAAGCGCCCGTGAACAATGAAAGTAAACTACTGAGCACAGTATCTGAGAAAAATGAAAACTGTAGGAGTGGTGCTGTGGCTTAGCGGTAAAGCGCCTGTCTAGTAAACAGGAGATCCTGGGTTCAACTCCCAGCAGTGCCTCTTTGTTACATAGAGCATCTATTTAGATACAGCTCTCGTCGTTACCACGTTCAATTACATTCAATAGTAAATGTTTGGTAAGGTTTGTACCTGAAAATGACTTAGGTTATAGTTTAAAGTTGACAGTTATCCACCTCTGAAGTAATAGTTTGGGTTAGTTTGTACTTATAAGTTAGATTTTTAAAACTAGATGTATCTGATGCACACTGGTAAATATCTATATAAGGAACAGTAATTGAGAAAATCATAATTTATAGAGGTTGGGTGTTCCTAAAAGCAACCGTTTTCACTTTCTACGGACAAATTAAAGCCTAAAAGAAAGACTCTAGAGCAGGGATGGTCTACTTGGAAGGTGGGGACCACATCATCTATGTACTGGCCACCAGGGGGCCGCAGAGTTACTTGGAACACACACACACACACACAAATTCCGTGTATTGTGTGTGATTATTAACAAATATACTAAGTCTGACATCTTCATTGACATTTTTCAATCTTTCAGGGTACATCCTCTAATAAGCTCACTAAACAAATATCAATTCACAGAAATGTTATTTAATTTGTACAAGTGGCATGTTTGTGTTGAACAGGTTATTTAACAGTAGAATGAAACTATTTTAAACTATTGGAAAGCACGGAAAATGCGTGTGCATTAAGATTAAACATGAATATGACATCGTGTATGCAGCTCGCGACGTAACTAGGAGTCTAGTGGACGGTATCAGTACTACAAGTAATACAAATAGAGCACATGAGAGTGTTTGGTTATAATAACCGATACATATATTACATATATTATTGGCATTTTGTGCTCCAGTGGCACAATCGGTCAGCGCGCGGTACTTATAAGACAGTAACCTGCAGAGTGATGCCGAGGTTGTGAGTTCAAGCCTCACCTGGAGCAGAGAAGTTTTAACCTGCATTCAAAGGATATTATCTGGGTTACACTACTTGGAATTAAGCAGAGGGAAAGTGTTTTTCGATGCTCATTGAGTCATTCATTAAATCTCACAGGCCAAATATTGATGAATGTGACAGAAGCCATATGCATTGGACACACGGTAAATATGGTCATATGGCTTTGGTTTGCTTTGGTTCCAAAAAAGAATTCAGTAGAGGGAATGAAAAGAAAGCTATTGAGAGGTGCTGTAGCTTAGCGGTCAAAGCACCTGTCTTGTAAACAGGAGATCCTGGGTCCAAATCCCAGCAGTGCCTCTTTGTTACAGAAAATGTCTCTTGGATTAAGTGTGTTCTCCACCTCCAAATTAGGGGTTTGGTTTATTTCGGGCGTAAAACTATATTAGTGCATTCCCCATCTAATACTTGACCATGACAGGATGCAACATTACAGCTCAAAATATTGTTATTTTGGGACTTTATGAATAAAACATTTAACAGCCCGAAAGAACATGTGTAGAGATAAAGAGAAACAATGGAATTTACAAAGTAGGAGGTAGTAATTGTACAAAGAGGTGCTGTGGCTTAGTGGTAAAGCGCCTGTCTCGTAAACAGGAGATCCTGGGTTCAAATCCCAGCAGTGCCTCTTTGATACAGAGATTATCTCCAAATTACAAGACTACCCAATAAAAAGTTACTTTCACATCCCACCACAAAAGTGGCCTCTTCAATGTTCTTTCAAACAAAGTTACGTTTATATTCAGAGTTACTCACCCAAACTCATTGTGAGGATGTATAGGATTGTGAGGATCCTATCTCTGTTTCTTATCTATATCTAATAGAACTGCTCGGGTCTTGACAGATTGAGTTTGGAAGTTCATGAGATCTTTCTAGAGGGTTATCGAGAATAACTTTGATTCAATGACCTTTTCCCTCTCTGTCTGTGTCTGTGTATTCTCTTGTTCCGATTAACCCAGCCAAATCTTTTTTCTTGTTTTGTATCTATATCTACGCCGGGATCCGGAGTCGAGGCTGATCCTCTTGCTGTAGTCCTGTGTCTTTCTCTGGAAGTTTTTCCTTGTACGATGTGAGGGTCTAAGGACAGAGGGTGTCGATTTTCTCATACTGATATTCTAAACAATCTGTGCTGTTGTTGCTGTAAAGTGTCTCTACTGTAGGCTATTTTTATTATATGTACAGCACTTTGGCTCGACCAAAAATCGTTTATAAATGTGCTATATAAATAAAACTTGATTTGATTTGATAGGGTTTAATAAAGAGTCAAATCAATTTCCTTTTAGCAAAAAAACTGTTGCAAAGCTGAGTGTTTTTGATCTAGTACTTTTTCAAACTGCTATCCCACTGTCTTCTTGCAACATAAATTGTGGTGAAGGAGGCGCTGTAGCTTAGCGGTCAAAGCGCCTCTCTTGTAAACAGGAGATCCTGGGTCCAAATCCCAGCAGTGCCTCTTTGTTACAGAAAATATCTCTCGGATTAAGTGTGTTATCCACCTCCAAATTAGGGGTTTGGTTTATTTTGGGCGTAAAACTATATTAGTGCATTCCCCATCTAATACTTGACCGTGACAGGATGAAACATTTCAGCTCAAAATATTGCTATTTTGGGAATTTATGAACAAAACATTTAACAGCCCGAAAGAACATGTGTAGAGATAAAGAGAAACAATGGTAAAGCGCCTGTCTCGTAAACAGGAGATCCTGGGTTCAAATCCCAGCAGTGCCTCTTTGATACAGAGATTATCTCCAAATTACAAGACTACCCAATAAAAAGTTACTTTCACATCCCACCACAAAAGTGGCCTCTTCATTGTTCTTTCAAACAAAGTTACGTTTATATTCAGAGTTACTCATCCAAACTCATTGTGAGGATGTATAGGGTTTAAAAAAGAGTCAAATCAATTTCCTTTTAGCAAAAAAACTGTTGCAAAGCTGAGTGTTTTTGATCTAGTACTTTTTCAATCTGCTATCCCACTGTCTTCTTGCAACATAAATTGTGGTGAAGGAGGCGCTGTAGCTTAGCGGTCAAAGTGCCTGTCTTGTAAACAGGAGACCCTGGTTCCAAATCCCAGCAGTTCCTCTATGTTAAGGAAACTATCTCTTGAAGCAGGTGTGTTATCCACCTCTGAAATAAGGGTTTGGTTAAGTTTGGGCGTAAACTATATTAGGCCATTACCAATATAATACCTGACTGTGGCAAGCGGACAAACACGATGCAACATGACAACTAAACATGTTTTCGCTTTGGGATTTCATGAAAGCACATTTTCACAGCGTGAATAAACATTTGTAGAAATAAAATGACTCACTGGAAGTTAAAAAGTAAGGAGGTAGTGGATGGAGAAACGGGCGCTATGGCTAAGTTGTAAAGCGCCCGTGAACAATGAAAGTAAACTACTGAGCACAGTATCTGAGAAAAATGAAAACTGTAGGAGTGGTGCTGTGGCTTAGCGGTAAAGCGCCTGTCTAGTAAACAGGAGATCCTGGGTTCAACTCCCAGCAGTGCCTCTTTGTTACATAGAGCATCTATTTAGATACAGCTCTCGTCGTTACCACGTTCAATTACATTCAATAGTAAATGTTTGGTAAGGTTTGTACCTGAAAATGACTTAGGTTATAGTTTAAAGTTGACAGTTATCCACCTCTGAAGTAATAGTTTGGGTTAGTTTGTACTTATAAGTTAGATTTTTAAAACTAGATGTATCTGATGCACACTGGTAAATATCTATATAAGGAACAGTAATTGAGAAAATCATAATTTATAGAGGTTGGGTGTTCCTAAAAGCAACCGTTTTCACTTTCTACGGACAAATTAAAGCCTAAAAGAAAGACTCTAGAGCAGGGATGGGCTACTTGGAAGGTGGGGACCACATCATCTATGTACTGGCCACCAGGGGGCCGCAGAGTTACTTGGAACACACACACACACACACAAATTCCGTGTATTGTGTGTAATTATTAACAAATATACTAAGTCTGACATCTTCATTGACATTTTTCAATCTTTCAGGGTACATCCTCTAATAAGCTCACTAAACAAATATCAATTCACAGAAATGTTATTTAATTTGTACAAGTGGCATGTTTGTGTTGAACAGGTTATTTAACAGTAGAATGAAACTATTTTAAACTATTGGAAAGCACGGAAAATGCGTGTGCATTAAGATTAAACATGAAGATGACATCGTGTATGCAGCTCGCGACGTAACTAGGAGTCTAGTGGACGGTATCAGTACTACAAGTAATACAAATAGAGCACATGAGAGTGTTTGGTTATAATAACCGATACATATATTACATATATTATTGGCATTTTGTGCTCCAGTGGCGCAATCGGTCAGCGCGCGGTACTTATAAGACAGTAACCTGCAGAGTGATGCCGAGGTTGTGAGTTCAAGCCTCACCTGG
The DNA here is from genome assembly GCA_902827135.1 of Harpagifer antarcticus. Lineage (NCBI taxonomy): Eukaryota > Metazoa > Chordata > Actinopteri > Perciformes > Harpagiferidae > Harpagifer > Harpagifer antarcticus. Next base: position 28,483 of record CADEHL010001081.1, read on the forward strand.
AGCAGAGAAGTTTTAACCTGCATTCAAAGGATATTATCTGGGTTACACTACTTGGAATTAAGCAGAGGGAAAGTGTTTTTCGATGCTCATTGAGTCATTCATTAAATCTCACAGGCCAAATATTGATGAATGTGACAGAAGCCATATGCATTGGACACACGGTAAATATGGTCATATGGCTTTGGTTTGCTTTGGTTCCAAAAAAGAATTCAGTAGAGGGAATGAAAAGAAAGCTATTGAGAGGTGCTGTAGCTTAGCGGTCAAAGCAGCCTGTCTTGTAAACAGGAGATCCTGGGTCCAAATCCCAGCAGTGCCTCTTTGTTACAGAAAATATCTCTTGGATTAAGTGTGTTCTCCACCTCCAAATTAGGGGTTTGGTTTATTTCGGGCGTAAAACTATATTAGTGCATTCCCCATCTAATACTTGACCATGACAGGATGCAACATTACAGCTCAAAATATTGTTATTTTGGGACTTTATGAATAAAACATTTAACAGCCCGAAAGAACATGTGTAGAGATAAAGAGAAACAATGGAATTTACAAAGTAGGAGGTAGTAATTGTACAAAGAGGTGCTGTGGCTTAGTGGTAAAGCGCCTGTCTCGTAAACAGGAGATCCTGGGTTCAAATCCCAGCAGTGCCTCTTTGATACAGAGATTATCTCCAAATTACAAGACTACCCAATAAAAAGTTACTTTCACATCCCACCACAAAAGTGGCCTCTTCAATGTTCTTTCAAACAAAGTTACGTTTATATTCAGAGTTACTCACCCAAACTCATTGTGAGGATGTATAGGATTGTGAGGATCCTATCTCTGTTTCTTATCTATATCTAATAGAACTGCTCGGGTCTTGACAGATTGAGTTTGGAAGTTCATGAGATCTTTCTAGAGGGTTATCGAGAATAACTTTGATTCAATGACCTTTTCCCTCTCTGTCTGTGTCTGTGTATTCTCTTGTTCCGATTAACCCAGCCAAATCTTTTTTCTTGTTTTGTATCTATATCTACGCCGGGATCCGGAGTCGAGGCTGATCCTCTTGCTGTAGTCCTGTGTCTTTCTCTGGAAGTTTTTCCTTGTACGATGTGAGGGTCTAAGGACAGAGGGTGTCGATTTTCTCATACTGATATTCTAAACAATCTGTGCTGTTGTTGCTGTAAAGTGTCTCTACTGTAGGCTATTTTTATTATATGTACAGCACTTTGGCTCGACCAAAAATCGTTTATAAATGTGCTATATAAATAAAACTTGATTTGATTTGATAGGGTTTAATAAAGAGTCAAATCAATTTCCTTTTAGCAAAAAAACTGTTGCAAAGCTGAGTGTTTTTGATCTAGTACTTTTTCAAACTGCTATCCCACTGTCTTCTTGCAACATAAATTGTGGTGAAGGAGGCGCTGTAGCTTAGTGGTCAAAGCGCCTGTCTTGTAAACAGGAGATCCTGGGTCCAAATCCCAGCAGTGCCTCTTTGTTACAGAAAATATCTCTAGGATTAAGTGTGTTATCCACCTCCAAATTAGGGGTTTGGTTTATTTTGGGCGTAAAACTATATTAGTGCATTCCCCATCTAATACTTGACCGTGACAGGATGAAACATTTCAGCTCAAAATATTGCTATTTTGGGAATTTATGAACAAAACATTTAACAGCCCGAAAGAACATGTGTAGAGATAAAGAGAAACAATGGAATTTACAAAGTAAGTAATTGTACAAGAAGGCGCTGTGGCTTAGTGGTAAAGCGCCTGTCTCGTAAACAGGAGATCCTGGGTTCAAATCCCAGCAGTGCCTCTTTGATACAGAGATTATCTCCAAATTACAAGACTACCCAATAAAAAGTTACTTTCACATCCCACCACAAAAGTGGCCTCTTCATTGTTCTTTCAAACAAAGTTACGTTTATATTCAGAGTTACTCATCCAAACTCATTGTGAGGATGTATAGGGTTTAAAAAAGAGTCAAATCAATTTCCTTTTAGCAAAAAAACTGTTGCAAAGCTGAGTGTTTTTGATCTAGTACTTTTTCAATCTGCTATCCCACTGTCTTCTTGCAACATAAATTGTGGTGAAGGAGGCGCTGTAGCTTAGCGGTCAAAGTGCCTGTCTTGTAAACAGGAGACCCTGGTTCCAAATCCCAGCAGTTCCTCTATGTTAAGGAAACTATCTCTTGAAGCAGGTGTGTTATCCACCTCTGAAATAAGGGTTTGGTTAAGTTTGGGCGTAAACTATATTAGGCCATTACCAATATAATACCTGACTGTGGCAAGCGGACAAACACGATGCAACATGACAACTAAACATGTTTTCGCTTTGGGATTTCATGAAAGCACATTTTCACAGCGTGAATAAACATTTGTAGAAATAAAATGACTCACTGGAAGTTAAAAAGTAAGGAGGTAGTGGATGGAGAAACGGGCGCTATGGCTAAGTTGTAAAGCGCCCGTGAACAATGAAAGTAAACTACTGAGCACAGTATCTGAGAAAAATGAAAACTGTAGGAGTGGTGCTGTGGCTTAGCGGTAAAGCGCCTGTCTAGTAAACAGGAGATCCTGGGTTCAACTCCCAGCAGTGCCTCTTTGTTACATAGAGCATCTATTTAGATACAGCTCTCGTCGTTACCACGTTCAATTACATTCAATAGTAAATGTTTGGTAAGGTTTGTACCTGAAAATGACTTAGGTTATAGTTTAAAGTTGACAGTTATCCACCTCTGAAGTAATAGTTTGGGTTAGTTTGTACTTATAAGTTAGATTTTTAAAACTAGATGTATCTGATGCACACTGGTAAATATCTATATAAGGAACAGTAATTGAGAAAATCATAATTTATAGAGGTTGGGTGTTCCTAAAAGCAACCGTTTTCACTTTCTACGGACAAATTAAAGCCTAAAAGAAAGACTCTAGAGCAGGGATGGGCTACTTGGAAGGTGGGGACCACATCATCTATGTACTGGCCACCAGGGGGCCGCAGAGTTACTTGGAACACACACACACACACACAAATTCCGTGTATTGTGTGTAATTATTAACAAATATACTAAGTCTGACATCTTCATTGACATTTTTCAATCTTTCAGGGTACATCCTCTAATAAGCTCACTAAACAAATATCAATTCACAGAAATGTTATTTAATTTGTACAAGTGGCATGTTTGTGTTGAACAGGTTATTTAACAGTAGAATGAAACTATTTTAAACTATTGGAAAGCACGGAAAATGCGTGTGCATTAAGATTAAACATGAAGATGACATCGTGTATGCAGCTCGCGACGTAACTAGGAGTCTAGTGGACGGTATCAGTACTACAAGTAATACAAATAGAGCACATGAGAGTGTTTGGTTATAATAACCGATACATATATTACATATATTATTGGCATTTTGTGCTCCAGTGGCGCAATCGGTCAGCGCTCGGTACTTATAAGACAGTAACCTGCAGAGTGATGCCGAGGTTGTGAGTTCAAGCCTCACCTGGAGCAGAGAAGTTTTAACCTGCATTCAAAGGATATTATCTGGGTTACACTACTTGGAATTAAGCAGAGGGAAAGTGTTTTTCGATGCTCATTGAGTCATTCATTAAATCTCACAGGCCAAATATTGATGAATGTGACAGAAGCCATATGCATTGGACACACGGTAAATATGGTCATATGGCTTTGGTTTGCTTTGGTTCCAAAAAAGAATTCAGTAGAGGGAATGAAAAGAAAGCTATTGAGAGGTGCTGTAGCTTAGCGGTCAAAGCGCCTGTCTTGTAAACAGGAGATCCTGGGTCCAAATCCCAGCAGTGCCTCTTTGTTACAGAAAATATCTCTTGGATTAAGTGTGTTCTCCACCTCCAAATTAGGGGTTTGGTTTATTTCGGGCGTAAAACTATATTAGTGCATTCCCCATCTAATACTTGACCATGACAGGATGCAACATTACAGCTCAAAATATTGTTATTTTGGGACTTTATGAATAAAACATTTAACAGCCCGAAAGAACATGTGTAGAGATAAAGAGAAACAATGGAATTTACAAAGTAGGAGGTAGTAATTGTACAAAGAGGTGCTGTGGCTTAGTGGTAAAGCGCCTGTCTCGTAAACAGGAGATCCTGGGTTCAAATCCCAGCAGTGCCTCTTTGATACAGAGATTATCTCCAAATTACAAGACTACCCAATAAAAAGTTACTTTCACATCCCACCACAAAAGTGGCCTCTTCAATGTTCTTTCAAACAAAGTTACGTTTATATTCAGAGTTACTCACCCAAACTCATTGTGAGGATGTATAGGATTGTGAGGATCCTATCTCTGTTTCTTATCTATATCTAATAGAACTGCTCGGGTCTTGACAGATTGAGTTTGGAAGTTCATGAGATCTTTCTAGAGGGTTATCGAGAATAACTTTGATTCAATGACCTTTTCCCTCTCTGTCTGTGTCTGTGTATTCTCTTGTTCCGATTAACCCAGCCAAATCTTTTTTCTTGTTTTGTATCTATATCTACGCCGGGATCCGGAGTCGAGGCTGATCCTCTTGCTGTAGTCCTGTGTCTTTCTCTGGAAGTTTTTCCTTGTACGATGTGAGGGTCTAAGGACAGAGGGTGTCGATTTTCTCATACTGATATTCTAAACAATCTGTGCTGTTGTTGCTGTAAAGTGTCTCTACTGTAGGCTATTTTTATTATATGTACAGCACTTTGGCTCGACCAAAAATCGTTTATAAATGTGCTATATAAATAAAACTTGATTTGATTTGATAGGGTTTAATAAAGAGTCAAATCAATTTCCTTTTAGCAAAAAAACTGTTGCAAAGCTGAGTGTTTTTGATCTAGTACTTTTTCAAACTGCTATCCCACTGTCTTCTTGCAACATAAATTGTCGTGAAGGAGGCGCTGTAGCTTAGCGGTCAAAGCGCCTGTCTTGTAAACAGGAGATCCTGGGTCCAAATCCCAGCAGTGCCTCTTTGTTACAGAAAATATCTCTAGGATTAAGTGTGTTATCCACCTCCAAATTAGGGGTTTGGTTTATTTTGGGCGTAAAACTATATTAGTGCATTCCCCATCTAATACTTGACCGTGACAGGATGAAACATTTCAGCTCAAAATATTGTTATTTTGGGAATTTATGAACAAAACATTTAACAGCCCGAAAGAACATGTGTAGAGATAAAGAGAAGCAATGGAATTTACAAAATAGGAGGTAGTAGTTGTACAATAAGGTGCTGTGGCTTAGTGGTAAATCACCTGTCTTGTAAACAGGAGATCCTGGGTCCAAATCCCAGCAGTGCCCCTTTGTTACAGAAAATATCTCTTGGATTAAGTCCTTCTTTTGTTTTTAGAAAAACCCAACCTCTATACATTATGATTTTCTCAATTACAATTCCTTTATTCTTCTACAGAGGGGAGTTATGTGTGGCAAAGAGCTGTCCTATTGTATTTATGCTATTCTGAGATCTTGCACCCTCTTTACCAGTGGGCATCAGAAAAGTCTTAAAAAGTGTATACACCCAAACCATTACTTCAGAGGTGGATAGTAGTTTTCAAGTACAAACCATACCAAACATTTACTCTTGAATATAATTGAACATGGTAATGATGAGAGGCTTATGTCAAGAGATGCTCTCTGTAACAAAGAGGTACTGCTGGGAGTTGGACCCAGGATCTCCTGTTTACGAGACAGGCACTTTACCACTAAGCAACAGCACCTATGTTACCTGTGCACCAACACCTGGTCTGCCTCATGTGGAAGCCCCTCTTTACTTTCTTACCTGCTGTGCCCAGAGTCAAATGTTTCTGTGTGCACAAACTACAGGTGAACAGCAAACACCAGTCTGATTTTGGTGACAGTACGACTATCTAGGACAAATGTAAAGGTATGGTAGGTAAGTTTGAGAAACCGGCTTGAGATACACTTTTTGTTATATTGTATGGAATGCTCTTAACATCCCGATAGCAATGAATATCTGAAGTGCTTTGACAAAAAATCCATAAAAAAATTCATCTGTGGAAGCCGTAGTACTGTAAAAAGCACGACCAATCATTTTAGCCGGCCCGGCTAAAATAACTGGATGGCCTACCTGCCTGTCAGCCTGCCATCGGGGCACAAACTTATCTCGTGCCCTCATTGGTCATGTGCGCATTCATGTGTGTTGGAGGAGGGGCTCTGTAAGGAAGTGGCAGATTCGTTCCGGCTGTGTATTTTCAAATTCTAGCGCACTCGAGCTGAATTCTCCAAAATTACCTACCCCACTGTTAAAGTGAGGGTGCCAAATCCGGCAGCACCAACACCTTTTTAAACTCTCATGTTGCGTGCAGATGACTAGAAAAGCTAAACTTCTCTGCTCCAGGTGAGGCTTGAACTCGCAACCTCGGCATCACTCTGCAGGTTACTGTCTTAGAAGTACCGCGCGCTGACCGATTGCGCCACTGGAGCACAAAATGGCAATAATATCAAAAATAATAGGCATTACTCTTGAATTTTCTAAATGTGTCTGTTATTATAACCAAATATTTTCCTATGCTCTAGACTAGAGAGTCTTTCGTTTAGGCTTTAATTTGTCACTAGAAAATGAAATGGGTGCTTTTAGGAACACCCAACCTCTATAAATTATGATTTTCTCAAATACCGTTCTTTATATAGATATCTACCAGTGGGCATCAGATCAATCTAGATTAAAAAATCTAGTTTATACACACAAATGAATCCAAACCATTACTTCAGACGTGGATAACAGTCAACTTTAAACCTTAATCTAAGCCTTTTTGAAGCACAAACTACACCAAACATTTACTGTTGCATGTAATTGAACATGGTAACGATAATTCCTTACATTTTATTATAGCGCTTTTCCAGATGCTCAAAGCGCTTTACAAATACACATTACACATTACACATGCAATGGTCAACACTGTGGACAATACCCACAGGAGCAAGTTCAGGTGAAGTGTCTTGCCCAAGGACACAACGGCTTTACAGACGCAGCAGCGGCAGGTTTCACCCCTTGATCTGATGATCATTGCACAGCGCACTGCGCCACACCGTCCATCTTCACGCCTCAAAGTCATCGAGGTGCTTTTACAAGTACACATTGATATCATACATGTACTGTGGACATTACCCACAGGAGCAAATCCGGGTGAAGTGTCTTGCCCAAGGACACAACGGCCTGACGCAGTGGCGGCAGGAGCGGGTTTCGAACTGGAGTTCCCCAGCACCCCCTTGATCTGATGATCAGATGCACAGACCACTGCGCCACCCGTACGATGAGAGGTTTATCTTAAAATATGCTCTCTCTAACAAAGAGGCACTGCTGGGATTTGGACCCAGGATCTCCTGTTTACTGTTTACTAGAGAGGCGCTTTACCATTAAGCCACAGCGCCTATGTTAAGTGTGCACCAACACCTGGTCTGCCTCATGTGGAAGGCCCTCTTTAGTTTCTCACCTGCTGAGCCCAGAGTCAAATGTTTCTGTGTGCACAAACTACAGGTGAACAGCAAACACCAGTCTGATTTTGGTGACAGTACGACTATCAAGGACAAAGTTATAGTGGGGGTGCCGAATCCGGCAGCACCAAGACCTTTTTAAACGTTCATGTTGCGTGCAGATGACTAGAAAACTAAACTTGTCTGCTCAAGGTGAGGCTTGAGGCCAAGTTACACAGTATTTATATTATACACACACAAGGTAATATTCACATTGATTCCACCTGTTTGAGTTAAATCAATCATACATTTAGCCAGGAGATATTGGTCAACATAAGGAAGTTTTAAAAGTTACAGCTTATTGATTTGGTTTATTTCATTGAGTGTGACATTTTACGTCTTATTTTTCATTTTCCGGTGAGAGACCTTGTGATCAATAGCATTTTCAATGTTTATATTAGTTCTAGGGTCACTGGTTGTTTGTCTAAAAACATCATCACCATTTTCTATTTTAAGGAATTGAGCAAAAAAAATGGGATACCAAGACACCGATACAGACAGACCAGTTTGACCACATTTGGTGAGTTTCTCTACACAGTGGTTGCTCTGGTCTGCAGAGACTTTAATCTCATCAACAGTAAGTAAGCAAAAGAGTGAAACAGCGCCCATTACTGGTGAGGAAGAGATGAAACCTCCTGCTACTATCACAACAACACAGACAGAGCAACAGCAACGCCTACTGTCCAAGGCAAGTCTAGAGTCATTTCCTCTTGATATAAAGTTTAAAACGCAGTCATGTTTTTGGTTTGTCAGTCACAGCTAAAAAGAAAAATAAGAAGAAAGCATTGTTTAAGAGATCATTAACAAAATGCTTTAATATGCCACCCTATTAGGTTCATTCACATTATTAAACTGACAGACTTTATGTGTGGGATTATTTGACAGTGGAATGCTATTTACAAGCTCCAGTGGCGCAATCGGTCAGCGCGCGGTACTTATAAGACAGTAACCTGCAGAGTGATGCCGAGGTTGTGAGTTCAAGCCTCACCTGGAGCAGAGAAGTTTTAATAGTGAGGTGAACTGACAACACACACAACCTCTGTTAGTCTGGAACTCTTAAAAAGGCCCTATGATGTTTCAGACAGAGGGTGAAAATAGGTACTGCAGCATGAGACAAATAAAGAGATTTTTTAACATTAAAGCATGTCACAGTAGAGACACAAAGTCCAAAAATGAACCTGAAAATGAGCAGAATAGGGCTCATGTCTATCATGCTATATTGGACACATATATTGTAGGGCCATACCTATACAAAACATGTCTGTGAAGTGTTTTGCTTAAAATACCAAACAGATCACCCATGCCTCATACTGCTCATACCCCTCTTTTGCAGCCCTGTTAGGGAAACGCAGATTTTGGGTCCTTAGCTTGAAAATAAATTTGGGGTGAAGTGTCTTGCCCAGGGACAGACCGACATGCTGACTGCAGTGGGGTTTGAACCTGTGCTACCCTGATCCGTATACCAACTGTGACGACCCCTCCACACCACGTGGGGTGCGGTCTGTTTGTGCGTGTGTGGTTTGTGGGTGTTCGCGGGCTCAGGTGCTGATGAGCCGCACCTGTGGGCGGACGCCTAGCTGATGAGCTACACCTGATGAAGGTGGATATAGGAGGAGCCCAGCGGGTTGCGTCGCTCTCACTCCTCTCACTTTCTCTGCGCCAGTTTCGGGGACCTGATGCTGGTGTCTATTTAGTTTGTTGTGTTTTAACAATAAATTATATTATTCTTACCTCTCGTCTCGCCTCCCTGCTTTATGTTACAGCCCACGAGCCGGGTTGTAACATAACACATTAGTCCACTGTGCCACAGCCTCCATTGCCACCTTGACCCTATTTACTTGTTTAAAGAATTCTACCGGAGATAAAGTTAAATTCTGCTGTGATAAAACGCCATCCTGTTCTAACCCACATCAAGGATTATTTCTGAAACAGGAGCTCAAAAGCTTTTTCTCTTGTGGGTTTATCACAAGGCGAGTTCCTTTTTTGATTTCCTGCTTTTTAAACACATGTGCTCTCCAGTACAACTTAGCTCTGAGTGTTAGTGAGGCTCGCTAATGTAAACAAAGACGAGATTACGTCCAAAACACGTCAGGCATTGTTTCTGATAGCAACTTTCTGTGGGTCCGCCACCGATTTGACGTCAGATCGGCAGCAAATCTGTATCCGCTCTTGTACCCCTGTTTTTAAATGATTTGAGTACGGAGGAAAAGAGAAATGGTTTTATTTTCTGACGCTGCGTGAGTTCCCAGACGCACCGGGGACACATATTTATGTATAAAAGACATCAAAAAGTGCATTTTGCATGATAGGTCCCCTTTAAGGTATTTGTTCTTTACGTGGAAGTCCACGCAACAGATACATTGATTATATACAAGACTAATCATTTGGTGTATGTCACATTTTTGTGCTCCAGTGGCGCAATCGGTCAGCGCGCGGTACTTATAAGACAGTAACCTGCAGAGTGATGCCGAGGTTGTGAGTTCAAGCCTCACCTGGAGCAGAGAAGTTTTAACCTGCAGATATAACTGTGTAATTCATAACAGAAGTTGAGATGGACAATTGTGATACCTGTCAGAAATTCAAATAGTTATCAATCAACAACATGTTAGCATCTTTATAATACATATATGTTAACAACATAGAATAGAACATATATTCTGTACTTTCTGAGAAAAACATGCCTCCTGCTTATCAATGCTTTCCTCTTGATGTACCCGCCTACCACATTGAAAAAGAAAGCATGACTTTGCATTTTTGTTACACAGCAAGAGGCACTGAGAGCCCCCTCATTATGCTGAGTCAGCCCTCATCCACTGGGTTACAGCTGACACCCGAAGTCTGACAATGTTTAAAAAATAAAACATGTATTTTTAGAATTAAACACTGCATTTGTTGTGGATGTGTAGTAGATGTTATATGTTTTTAAATAGTCTTCTAAGTGTCTATAACTCATACAATCATCCATTTATATCAGATATCAAGCACCATTACTGATATGAAACCTCATATGATCAGAGATGGCAAAGGTACACACATCCTTTCCTCAAGTAGAAGTACAGATACTCGTGTTTAAAAATACTCTGGTAAAAGTAGAAGTACTGACTAAACTTCTTTACTCAAGTCAAAGTAAAGAGGCTTTGAAATGTACTTCAGTAAAAAGTACCCATAACTAGCAGCTGTTTTAAAGAGTACCTGACCTCCCTTTATATTAATAGAACAATAATGTCATTGTTAGCTAATGAATGTTTCCATGCTGAACAACGGCAACATGACATAGTTTGTTGTGTTTTAACAATAAACTATATTATTCTTACCTCTCGTCTCGCCTCCCTGCTTTATGTTACAGCCCACGAGCCGGGTTGTAACATAACACATTAGTCCACTGTGCCACAGCCTCCATTGCCACCTTTGACCCTATTTACTTGTTTAAAGAATTCTACCGGAGATAAAGTTAAATTCTGCTGTGATAAAACGCCATCCTGTTCTAACCCACATCAAGGATTATTTCTGAAACAGGAGCTCAAAAGCTTTTTCTCTTGTGGGTTTATCACAAGGTGAGTTCCTTTTTTGATTTCCTGCTTTTTAAACACATGCTCTCTCCAGTACAACTTAGCTCTGAGTGTTAGTGAGGCTCGCTAATGTAAACAAAGACGAGATTACGTCCAAAACACGTCAGGCATTGTTTCTGATAGCAACTTTCTGTGGGTGCGCTGCCGATTTGACGTCAGATCGGCAGCAAATCTGTATCCGCTCTTGTACCCCTGTTTTTAAATGATTTGAGCACGGAGGAAAAGAGAAATGGTTTTATTTTCTGACGCTGCGTGAGTTCCCAGACGCACCGGGGACACATATTTATGTATAAAAGACATCAAAAAGTGCATTTTGCATGATAGGTCCCCTTTAAGGTATTTGTTCTTTACATGGAAGTCCACGCAACAGATACATTGATTATATACAAGACTAATCATTTGGTGTATGTCACATTTTTGTGCTCCAGTGGCGCAATCGGTCAGCGCGCGGTACTTATAAGACAGTAACCTGCAGAGTGATGCCGAGGTTGTGAGTTCAAGCCTCACCTGGAGCAGAGAAGTTTTAACCTGCAGATATAACTGTGTAATTCATAACAGAAGTTGAGATGGACAATTGTGATACCTGTCAGAAATTCAAATAGTTATCAATCAACAACATGTTAGCATCTTTATAATACATATATGTTAACAACATAGAATAGAACATATATTCTGTACTTTCTGAGAAAAACATGCCTCCTGCTTATCAATGCTTTCCTCTTGATGTACCCGCCTACCACATTGAAAAAGAAAGCATGACTTTGCATTTTTGTTACACAGCAAGAGGCACTGAGAGCCCCCTCATTATGCTGAGTCAGCCCTCATCCACTGGGTTACAGCTGACACCCGAAGTCTGACAATGTTTAAAAAATAAAACATATATTTTTAGAATTAAACACTGCATTTGTTGTGGATGTGTAGTAGATGTTATATGTTTTTAAATAGTCTTCTAAGTGTCTATAACTCATACAATCATCCATTTATATCAGATATCAAGCCCCATTACTGGTATGAAACCTCATATGATCAGAGATGGCAAAGGTAGACACATCCTTTCCTCAAGTAGAAGTACAGATACTCGTGTTTAAAAATACTCTGGTAAAAGTAGAAGTACTGACTAAACTTCTTTACTCAAGTCAAAGTAAAGAGGCTTTGAAATGTACTTCAGTAAAAAGTACCCATAGCTCGCAGCTGTTTTAAAGAGTACCTGACCTCCCTTTATATTAATAGAACAATAATGTCATTGTTAGCTAATGAATGTTTCCATGCTGAACAACGGCAACATGACATAGTTTGTTGTGTTTTAACGATAAACTATATTATTCTTACCTCTCGTTTCGCCTCCCTGCTTTATGTTACAGCCCACGAGCCGGGTTGTAACATAACACATTAGTCCACTGTGCCACAGCCTCCATTGCCACCTTTGACCCTATTTACTTGTTTAAAGAATTCTACCGGAGATAAAGTTAAATTCTGCTGTGATAAAACGCCATCCTGTTCTAACCCACATCAAAGATTATTTCTGAAACAGGAGCTCAAAAGCTTTTTCTCTTGTGGGTTTATCACAAGGTGAGTTCCTTTTTTGATTTCCTGCTTTTTAAACACATGCTCTCTCCAGTACAACTTAGCTCTGAGTGTTAGTGAGGCTCGCTAATGTAAACAAAGACGAGATTACGTCCAAAACACGTCAGGCATTGTTTCTGATAGCAACTTTCTGTGGGTCCGCCACCGATTTGACGTCAGATCGGCAGCAAATCTGTATCCGCTCTTGTACCCCTGTTTTTAAAAGATTTGAGTACGGAGGAAAAGAGAAATGGTTTTATTTTCTGACGCTGCGTGAGTTCCCAGACGCACCGGGGACACATATTTATGTATAGAAGACATCAAAAAGTGCATTTTGCATGATAGGTCCCCTTTAAGGTATTTGTTCTTTACGTGGAAGTCCACGCAACAGATACATTGATTATATACAAGACTAATCATTTGGTGTATGTCACATTTTTGTGCTCCAGTGGCGCAATCGGTCAGCGCGCGGTACTTATAAGACAGTAACCTGCAGAGTGATGCCGAGGTTGTGAGTTCAAGCCTCACCTGGAACAGAGAAGTTTTAATCTGCAGATATAACTGTGTAATTCATAACAGAAGTTGAGATGGACAATTGTGATACCTGTCAGAAATTCAAACAGTTATCAATCAACAACATGTTTGCATCTTTATAATACATATAAGTTAACAACATAGAATAGAACATATATTCTGTACTTTCTGAGAAAAACATGCCTCCTGCTTATCAATGCTTTCCTCTTGATGTACCCGCCTACCACATTGAAAAAGAAAGCATGACTTTGCATTTTTGTTACACAGCAAGAGGCACTGAGAGCCCCCCTCATTATGCTGAGTCAGCCCTCATCCACTGGGTTACAGCTGACACCCGAAGTCTGACAATGTTTAAAAAATAAAACATATATTTTTAGAATTAAACACTGCATTTGTTGTGGATGTGTAGTAGATGTTATATGTTTTTAAATAGTCTTCTAAGTGTCTATAACTCATACAATCATCCATTTATATCAGATATCAAGCCCCATTACTGGTATGAAACCTCATATGATCAGAGATGGCAAAGGTACACACATCCTTTCCTCAAGTAGAAGTACAGATACTCGTGTTTAAAAATACTCTGGTAAAAGTAGAAGTACTGACTAAACTTCTTTACTCAAGTCAAAGTAAAGAGACTTTGAAATGTACTTCAGTAAAAAGTACCCATAACTACCAGCTGTTTTAAAGAGTACCTCACCTCTCTTTATATTAATAGAACAACAATGTCATTGTTAGCTAATGAATGTTTCCATGCTGAACAACGGCAACATGACATAGTTTGTTGTGTTTTAACAATAAACTATATTATTCTTACCTCTCGCCTCGCCTCCCTGCTTTATGTTACAGCCCACGAGCCGGGTTGTAACATAACACATTAGTCCACTGTGCCACAGCCTCCATTACCACCTTTGACCCTATTTACTTGTTTAAAGAATTCTACCGGAGATAAAGTTAAATTCTGCTGTGATAAAACGCCATCCTGTTCTAACCCACATCAAGGATTATTTCTGAAACAGGAGCTCAAAAGCGTTTTCTCTTGCGGGTTTATCACAAGGTGAGTTCCTTTTTTGATTTCCTGCTTTTTAAACACATGCTCTCTCCAGTACAAGTTAGCTCTGAGTGTTAGTGAGGCTCGCTAATGTAAACAAAGACGAGATTACGTCCAAAACACGTCAGGCATTGTTTCTGATAGCAACTTTCTGTGGGTCCGCCACCGATTTGACGTCAGATCGGCAGCAAATCTGTATCCGCTCTTGTACCCCTGTTTTTAAAAGATTTGAGTACGGAGGAAAAGAGAAATGGTTTTATTTTCTGACGCTGCGTGAGTTCCCAGACGCACCGGGGACACATATTTATGTATAAAAGACATCAAAAAGTGCATTTTGCATGATAGGTCCCCTTTAAGGTATTTTGTTCTTTACATGGAAGTCCACGCAACAGATACATTGATTATATACAAGACTAATCATTTGGTGTATGTCACATTTTTGTGCTCCAGTGGCGCAATCGGTCAGCGCGCGGTACTTATAAGACAGTAACCTGCAGAGTGATGCCGAGGTTGTGAGTTCAAGCCTCACCTGGAGCAGAGAAGTTTTAACCTGCAGATATAACTGTGTAATTCATAACAGAAGTTGAGATGAACAATTGTGATACCTGTCAGAAATTCAAATAGTTATCAATCAACAACATGTTAGCATCTTTATAATACATATATGTTAACAACATAGAATAGAACATATATTCTGTACTTTCTAAGAAAAACATGCCTCCTGCTTATCAATGCTTTCCTCTTGATGTACCCGCCTACCACATTGAAAAAGAAAGCATGACTTTGCATTTTTGTTACACAGCAAGAGGCACTGAGAGCCCCCTCATTATGCTGAGTCAGCCCTCATCCACTGGGTTACAGCTGACACCCGAAGTCTGACAATGTTTAAAAAATAAAACATATATTTTTAGAATTAAACACTGCATTTGTTGTGGATGTGTAGTAGATGTTATATGTTTTTAAATAGTCTTCTAAGTGTCTATAACTCATACAATCATCCATTTATATCAGATATCAAGCCCCATTACTGGTATGAAACCTCATATGATCAGAGATGGCAAAGGTACACACATCCTTTCCTCAAGTAGAAGTACAGATACTCGTGTTTAAAAATACTCTGGTAAAAGTAGAAGTACTGACTAAACTTCTTTACTCAAGTCAAAGTAAAGAGGCTTTGAAATGTACTTCAGTAAAAAGTACCCATAGCTAGCAGCTGTTTTAAAGAGTACCTGACCTCCCTTTATATTAATAGAACAATAATGTCATTGTTAGCTAATGAATGTTTCCATGCTGAACAACGGCAACATGACATAGTTTGTTGTGTTTTAACAATAAACTATATTATTCTTACCTCTCGTCTCGCCTCCCTGCTTTATGTTACAGCCCACGAGCCGGGTTGTAACATAACACATTAGTCCACTGTGCCACAGCCTCCATTGCCACCTTTGACCCTATTTACTTGTTTAAAGAATTCTACCGGAGATAAAGTTAAATTCTGCTGTGATAAAACGCCATCCTGTTCTAACCCACATCAAGGATTATTTCTGAAACAGGAGCTCAAAAGCTTTTTCTCTTGCGGGTTTATCACAAGGTGAGTTCCTTTTTTGATTTCCTGCTTTTTAAACACATGCTCTCTCCAGTACAACTTAGCTCTGAGTGTTAGTGAGGCTCGCTAATGTAAACAAAGACGAGATTACGTCCAAAACACGTCAGGCATTGTTTCTGATAGCAACTTTCTGTGGGTCCGCCACCGATTTGACGTCAGATCGGCAGCAAATCTGTATCCGCTCTTGTACCCCTGTTTTTAAAAGATTTGAGTACGGAGGAAAAGAGAAATGGTTTTATTTTCTGACGCTGCGTGAGTTCCCAGACGCACCGGGGACACATATTTATGTATAAAAGACATCAAAAAGTGCATTTTGCATGATAGGTCCCCTTTAAGGTATTTTGTTCTTTACATGGAAGTCCACGCAACAGATACATTGATTATATACAAGACTAATCATTTGGTGTATGTCACATTTTTGTGCTCCAGTGGCGCAATCGGTCAGTGTGCGGTACTTATAAGACAGTAACCTGCAGAGTGATGCTGAGGTTGTGAGTTCAAGCCTCACCTGGAGCAGAGAAGTTTTAACCTGCAGATATAACTGTGTAATTCATAACAGAAGTTGAGATGGACAATGTCAGAAATTCAAATAGTTATCAATCAACAACATGTTTGCATCTTTATAATACATATAATTTAACAACATAGAATAGAACATATCGTTAGCCTAATAGCATAATTGCCCAAGTCATATTTGAATGTTTTTGGAAAACAAGGAAAAGTGCCCTGCAAAAATGCCTAAGTCAAAGCGATGACTTAGGCAGATAGTGATTTTGGACTCTAAAATGCATTATGATAGGCTGTGGACATAGGCAATAAGGCAGGGTGATGCAGCAGTGGTAGGAGAGTAAAGTTAGGCAGATATCACAATTTGGCCAAAAAATGACTTAGGCAATTATGCTATTAGGCTAACGATATATTCTGTACTTTCTAAGAAAAACATGCCTCCTGCTTATCAATGCTTTCCTCTTGATGTACCCGCCTACCACATTGAAAAAGAAAGCATGACTTTGCATTTTTGTTACACAGCAAGAGGCACTGAGAGCCCCCTTATTATGCTGAGTCAGCCCTCATCCACTGGGTTACAGCTGACACCCGAAGTCTGACAATGTTTAAAAAATAAAACATATATTTTTAGAATTAAACACTGCATTTGTTGTGGATGTGTAGTAGATGTTATATGTTTTTAAATAGTCTTCTAAGTGTCTATAACTCATACAATCATCCATTTATATCAGATATCAAGCACCATTACTGGTATGAAACCTCATATGATCAGAGATGGCAAAGGTACACACATCCCTTCCTCAAGTAGAAGTACAGATACTCGTGTTTAAAAATACTCTGGTAAAAGTAGAAGTACTGACTAAACTTCTTTACTCAAGTAAAAGTAAAGAGGCTTTGAAATGTACTTCAGTAAAAAGTACCCATAACTAGCAGCTGTTTTAAAGAGTACCTGACCTCCCTTTATATTAATAGAACAATAATGTCATTGTTAGCTAATGAATGTTTCCATGCTGAACAACGGCAACATGACATAGTTTGTTGTGTTTTAACAATAAACTATATTATTCTTACCTCTCGTCTCGCCTCCCTGCTTTATGTTACAGCCCACGAGCCGGGTTGTAACATAACACATTAGTCCA
Source organism: Harpagifer antarcticus (assembly GCA_902827135.1). NCBI lineage: Eukaryota > Metazoa > Chordata > Actinopteri > Perciformes > Harpagiferidae > Harpagifer > Harpagifer antarcticus. The sequence continues at coordinate 45,908 of CADEHL010001081.1, forward strand.
CTGTGCCACAGCCTCCATTGCCACCTTTGACCCTATTTACTTGTTTAAAGAATTCTACCGGAGATAAAGTTAAATTCTGCTGTGATAAAACGCCATCCTGTTCTAACCCACATCAAGGATTATTTCTGAAACAGGAGCTCAAAAGCTTTTTCTCTTGTGGGTTTATCACAAGGTGAGTTCCTTTTTTGATTTCCTGCTTTTTAAACACATGCTCTCTCCAGTACAAGTTAGCTCTGAGTGTTAGTGAGGCTCGCTAATGTAAACAAAGACGAGATTACGTCCAAAACACGTCAGGCATTGTTTCTGATAGCAACTTTCTGTGGGTCCGCCACCGATTTGACGTCAGATCGGCAGCAAATCTGTATCCGCTCTTGTACCCCTGTTTTTAAATGATTTGAGTACGGAGGAAAAGAGAAATGGTTTTATGTTCTGACGCTGCGTGAGTTCCCAGACGCACCGGGGACACATATTTATGTATAAAAGACATCAAAAAGTGCATTTTGCATGATAGGTCCCCTTTAAGGTATTTGTTCTTTACATGGAAGTCCACGCAACAGATACATTGATTATATACAAGACTAATCATTTGGTGTATGTCACATTTTTGTGCTCCAGTGGCGCAATCGGTCAGTGTGCGGTACTTATAAGACAGTAACCTGCAGAGTGATGCCGAGGTTGTGAGTTCAAGCCTCACCTGGAGCAGAGAAGTTTTAACCTGCAGATATAACTGTGTAATTCATAACAGAAGTTGAGATGGACAATTATGATACCTGTCAGAAATTCAAATAGTTATCAATCAACAACATGTTAGCATCTTTATAATACATATAAGTTAACAACATAGAATAGAACATATATTCTGTACTTTCTGAGAAAAACATGCCTCCTGCTTATCAATGCTTTCCTCTTGATGTACCCGCCTACCACATTGAAAAAGAAAGCATGACTTTGCATTTTTGTTACACAGCAAGAGGCACTGAGAGCCCCCTTATTATGCTGAGTCAGCCCTCATCCACTGGGTTACAGCTGACACCCGAAGTCTGACAATGTTTAAAAAATAAAACATATATTTTTAGAATTAAACACTGCATTTGTTGTGGATGTGTAGTAGATGTTATATGTTTTTAAATAGTCTTCTAAGTGTCTATAACTCATACAATCATCCATTTATATCAGATATCAAGCACCATTACTGATATGAAACCTCATATGATCAGAGATGGCAAAGGTACACACATCCTTTCCTCAAGTAGAAGTACAGATACTCGTGTTTAAAAATACTCTGGTAAAAGTAGAAGTACTGACTAAACTTCTTTACTCAAGTAAAAGTAAAGAGGCTTTGAAATGTACTTCAGTAAAAAGTACCCATAACTAGCAGCTGTTTTAAAGAGTACCTGACCCTCCCTTTATATTAATAGAACAATAATGTCATTGTTAGCTAATGAATGTTTCCATGCTGAACAACGGCAACATGACATAGTTTGTTGTGTTTTAACAATAAACTATATTATTCTTACCTCTCGTCTCGCCTCCCTGCTTTATGTTACAGCCCACGAGCCGGGTTGTAACATAACACATTAGTCCACTGTGCCACAGCCTCCATTGCCACCTTTGACCCTATTTACTTGTTTAAAGAATTCTACCGGAGATAAAGTTAAATTCTGCTGTGATAAAACGCCATCCTGTTCTCACCCACATCAAGGATTATTTCTGAAACAGGAGCTCAAAAGCTTTTTCTCTTGTGGGTTTATCACAAGGTGAGTTCCTTTTTTGATTTCCTGCTTTTTAAACACATGCTCTCTCCAGTACAACTTAGCTCTGAGTGTTAGTGAGGCTCGCTAATGTAAACAAAGACGAGATTACGTCCAAAACACGTCAGGCATTGTTTCTGATAGCAACTTTCTGTGGGTCCGCCACCGATTTGACGTCAGATCGGCAGCAAATCTGTATCCGCTCTTGTACCCCTGTTTTTAAATGATTTGAGTACGGAGGAAAAGAGAAATGGTTTTATTTTCTGACGCTGCGTGAGTTCCCAGACGCACCGGGGACACATATTTATGTATAAAAGACATCAAAAAGTGCATTTTGCATGATAGGTCCCCTTTAAGGTATTTGTTCTTTACGTGGAAGTCCACGCAACAGATACATTGATTATATACAAGACTAATCATTTGGTGTATGTCACATTTTTGTGCTCCAGTGGCGCAATCGGTCAGCGCGTGGTACTTATAAGACAGTAACCTGCAGAGTGATGCCGAGGTTGTGAGTTCAAGCCTCACCTGGAACAGAGAAGTTTTAATCTGCAGATATAACTGTGTAATTCATAACAGAAGTTGAGATGGACAATTGTGATACCTGTCAGAAATTCAAACAGTTATCAATCAACAACATGTTTGCATCTTTATAATACATATAAGTTAACAACATAGAATAGAACATATATTCTGTACTTTCTAAGAAAAACATGCCTCCTGCTTATCAATGCTTTCCTCTTGATGTACCCGCCTACCACATTGAAAAAGAAAGCATGACTTTGCATTTTTGTTACACAGCAAGAGGCACTGAGAGCCCCCTTATTATGCTGAGTCAGCCCTCATCCACTGGGTTACAGCTGACACCCGAAGTCTGACAATGTTTAAAAAATAAAAGATATATTTTTAGAATTAAACACTGCATTTGTTGTGGATGTGTAGTAGATGTTATATGTTTTTAAATCGTCTTCTAAGTGTCTATAACTCAAGCAATCATCCATTTATATCAGATATCAAGCACCATTACTGGTATGAAACCTCATATGATCAGAGATGGCAAAGGTACACACATCCTTTCCTCAAGTAGAAGTACAGATACTCGTGTTTAAAAATACTCTGGTAAAAGTAGAAGTACTGACTAAACTTCTTTACTCAAGTCAAAGTAAAGAGGCTTTGAAATGTACTTCAGTAAAAAGTACCCATAACTAGCAGCTGTTTTAAAGAGTACCTGACCTCCCTTTATATTAATAGAACAATAATGTCATTGTTAGCTAATGAATGTTTCCATGCTGAACAACGGCAACATGACATAGTTTGTTGTGTTTTAACAATAAACTATATTATTCTTACCTCTCGTCTCGCCTCCCTGCTTTATGTTACAGCCCACGAGCCGGGTTGTAACATAACACATTAGTCCACTGTGCCACAGCCTCCATTGCCACCTTTGACCCTATTTACTTGTTTAAAGAATTCTACCGGAGATAAAGTTAAATTCTGCTGTGATAAAACGCCATCCTGTTCTAACCCACATCAAAGATTATTTCTGAAACAGGAGCTCAAAAGCTTTTTCTCTTGTGGGTTTATCACAAGGTGAGTTCCTTTTTTGATTTCCTGCTTTTTAAACACATGCTCTCTCCAGTACAACTTAGCTCTGAGTGTTAGTGAGGCTCGCTAATGTAAACAAAGACGAGATTACGTCCAAAACAGGTCAGGCATTGTTTCTGATAGCAACTTTCTGTGGGTCCGCCACCGATTTGACGTCAGATCGGCAGCAAATCTGTATCCGCTCTTGTACCCCTGTTTTTAAAAGATTTGAGTACGGAGGAAAAGAGAAATGGTTTTATTTTCTGACGCTGCGTGAGTTCCCAGACGCACCGGGGACACATATTTATGTATAGAAGACATCAAAAAGTGCATTTTGCATGATAGGTCCCCTTTAAGGTATTTGTTCTTTACATGGAAGTCCACGCAACAGATACATTGATTATATACAAGACTAATCATTTGGTGTATGTCACATTTTTGTGCTCCAGTGGCGCAATCGGTCAGTGTGCGGTACTTATAAGACAGTAACCTGCAGAGTGATGCCGAGGTTGTGAGTTCAAGCCTCACCTGGAACACAGAAGTTTTAACCTGCAGATATAACTGTGTAATTCATAACAGAAGTTGAGATGGACAATTATGATACCTGTCAGAAATTCAAATAGTTATCAATCAACAACATGTTAGCATCTTTATAATACATATATGTTAACAACATAGAATAGAACAAATATTCTGTACTTTCTGAGAAAAACATGCCTCCTGCTTATCAATGCTTTCCTCTTGATGTACCCGCCTACCACATTGAAAAAGAAAGCATGACTTTGCATTTTTGTTACACAGCAAGAGGCACTGAGAGCCCCCTCATTATGCTGAGTCAGCCCTCATCCACTGGGTTACAGCTGACACCCGAAGTCTGACAATGTTTAAAAAATAAAACATATATTTTTAGAATTAAACACTGCATTTGTTGTGGATGTGTAGTAGATGTTATATGTTTTTAAATAGTCTTCTAAGTGTCTATAACTCATACAATCATCCATTTATATCAGATATCAAGCACCATTACTGGTATGAAACCTCATATGATCAGAGATGGCAAAGGTACACACATCCTTTCCTCAAGTAGAAGTACAGATACTCGTGTTTAAAAATACTCTGGTAAAAGTAGAAGTACTGACTAAACTTCTTTACTCAAGTAAAAGTAAAGAGGCTTTGAAATGTACTTCAGTAAAAAGTACCCATAACTACCAGCTGTTTTAAAGAGTACCTGACCTCCCTTTATATTAATAGAACAATAATGTCATTGTTAGCTAATGAATGTTTCCATGCTGAACAACGGCAACATGACAACGTTTCCATTGGTCCCTCTTCTTTAGAGAAGACCAGGAAATGATGGATACACGCATCGTGTTCAAATCAATAGGCACGCAATGACTCTAAAGAATAATGATCACGCCACCAAACACACATTCAGACTAAAGGAACCAGCTGTTTGGGAAATGAGAGAAGTAGAAAGTACAGGTATTTGAGTTCAACATGTAAGAAGTAGAAAGTACAGGTATTTGGGTTCAACATGTAAGAAGTAGAAAGTACAGGTATTTGAGTTCAACATGTGAGAAGTAGAAAGTACAGGTATTTGTGTTCAACACGTAAGAAGTAGAAAGTACAGGTATTTGTGTTCAACATGTAAGAAGTAGAAAGTACAGGTATTTGTGTTCAACATGTGAGAAGTAGAAAGTACAGGTATTTGGGTTCAACATGTAAGAAGTCAAAGTAAAATGTCGTCAGAAAATAAGTAGTGTAGTAAAGTACTGATACCAGAAACATGTTCTTAAGTTCAGTAACAAAGTATTTTACTCCACTACTTCCCACCTCTGACTATGAGCGTTAAAGCGAAAATGCTGCATGTATGTAGGAGGGGAAGGGGGTCATGCAAGGTCCCCATTTTAACTGCTGAGCTATCTGGAAGTGATATGGCGACTTCGCTGGCACTGACTACTTTCTCTTTCAAAAACACCCCATCTTATCTCCTGCCTTATTGCCCAGACGACCTCAGATTACTTTCTGCCCGTGGAAAACACCATTTATGGTTTCTGCAGCTGCTTGAAATGCAAACAATCCATGCAACTGTCCAAAAAAAAGTTTTATATATTCATAACCAGAGCTGATCGAATGAACTTTTCTGTTGATATAGTTGAGCATTTGTCTTTTAAAATCATGTCTTCAAACTTGTTTATTTGTATTAATTCCAATACTATAAAAGCTTTTAGATTGTAAGGTATTATATTTAGTCTTTGAATAGTCCAAGTGCAAAAATGTTCCATGCTGAATCAACATTGGGTAACAGCCCTGGATCCACAAAAACCCAAAAGGCTCCTAAAGCCTTTACTCAAAGCTTCACTATGTGGTATTTAGTATGTGATCATCTCATTAAACTCTAACCGTGTTGGGAAATATTTGGCAGATTTATTGATATTTAAAACGGATAAATCCTGTCACCAACATATTGACCCTGTCTGCTTCTTGGGCATGAAGGTTTCTCTTCAAATGTGCAATAAAAGACAAATGCTGTGCTCTAGCAGATATAAAGGGAGGCGTGTGGCGCAGTGGGTTGTGTGTTGATGTTCCGATCAGTGGAGCAGAGGTTCAAACCCCACTGCAGTCAGCATGTTGTTGTGTCCCTGAGACACTTCACCCCAAATTGCTCCTGTGGGGATTGTCCACAGGATTGAGTATGTAAGTCGCTTTGGATAGAAGCGTCTAACAAGTGACTTAATGTAATGTCAGTTGCAGTATCTGATGCAGGCAGGCCTCATGCTCCCTGGCCCTGGACCAGCAGATAACAGCTAAACGGCTCCTGACTCACATTTAATACGTTAATGTCTTGTCAATTGGTGCAATAAGACACTTTAAAAGGGGTGACAATACAAGGAAAATAATTGTAATACACTGGTAAAGGAGAGGATTTGGGCTATTCTCCATAACATGTCTTGTTTCAGTGGAAAGGAAAAGCATCCAAAAATCACATTCAGGTGCTTAATTTACTAACTTTTTCAATATGCATATGATTAATCTTAAATTAACCAAATGTGAGGAATAGATAATGCCTCATTTGCAAAATTGTAATTTCTTGTAATACAAAAAGTGACTCAATGCAAACAATCAACGGGGAAAGTTTCATAGTGATATCTTTTAGTTCTACATGTGACCCTATTTACTTGTTTAACTCTCCCTTTAAGAAATATAGAAAGACATGTTGGAAGTTGGCCAACAGGAAGCCATTTGCTCTCCATTGGGAAACAATTGACTTATTATTATTCAGTTTCACTTTCATAATTAAAAGGAAGCCACTCTAGAGAAGATACAGCAGCTAAACATGTTTTAATGCCCTTAACCTGTTAAACCCTGAGCCTGTTTTTCAGGTCTCAGGCTTGAAAATGACATGCCCAGAACAAATGACCATATCTTCCCTTCTAAAAGGGGTAAATTAATAATCCTTTTTCTCAAAGCAAGGTTACATCTTTGAGTTGGATGTAGAAGTGTCAGAATCAATATAGATGTTTTTATTTTAAAGTAAATTCAGATTGAACACAGTAAAAAACTGTAAATGATTGTGTCCGTCCAAAAAAGAAAGATTACTTATAGTGAAAACCACCCTTGAATGATGGGATGGTAGACTAAAAGCTTCCCGTAATGTCGTTAAATTGGCGATACAATGGTTGATTAACACCTTTTACGTACACCATTGTTGCACATTTATTAAATCCGAAGTGCTCTGCTGCAAAGTCATTGTACTTTCAGCTACAGTGAATATTTGTAAAGTTCAATGCAATAGGCTGCGATGCTGTCAAATAAAGAGAAAATGCTCATTGCAGAAATATGGGAAAGTCTGACTCCTGTGGCTGAGGAAATTGGAGCAGATGCGCTTCTCAGGTAGGTTAACACTTCGAAATATAATCTGCGTGTGAAATTAATGGAAATACATGTCATTGTATCAGCTGAGTAGTAAAATAATTGTTACCTAACATGGAAAACTGGACCCCTCCTCCACATAGGTCTGGTGTGTGTTCATGAATGTAAAGGCTTCCTCAAAATGTTTTCTCCATTTTGTAAAACATAACAGTACATTTGCCTTTACAGTAGCCATTTCTATAATGTCTATAATACATTATAAACATACTTGTGTACAAGGTGTTATAGTCTGCGCAAAGCTCTGCATGCTTATAGTTCAAAGCATTCATTCATATTCAAATAAGTTATTCATAAATGTTCATAATGCTTCATAACAATATAAAGTATTATTATATTAACTTATAAGGGTAAGTGCCTATGATAATTATTTTAACTGCTGGCCACTCATATTATTAGTAGTGTCTTAAAAGCTGGCAAGAAATAATCCCAGTTCCATATTCAGTGATTTAAAAAATATACTTGATGTACAACAAGAGGTCAATTATATGAATTGTTTAGCCTAAAAGATTTTGTGTAGTATGTAAACATCTGACATTTCCACATGAAAACGTCAGAAAACGTCTAGTCCTTTGTTTTTTGTGGAGTTGAGTTCTTACTCAACTCAACAAAGGTTATCAAAGGTTTTCAAAGGTTATCAAAGGTTATCAAAGGTTTTCCATTTATTTTAAACCAAGAGAAACCTGTAAAACCTTTGAATCAAAACTCATGGTATGTTCCATTCGGTCAGCGGATATGGCGTCATATCCCCTTTGAGCAATGGTCAGGTTGTATTGTCTGTCAGAAGCTGTCATTCATTTACTTTCTTCCAGTTTTAAGTAATACTTCAACAAAACACTGCTTTAAATCTTGCTTGTTTTTGAATCATTTGTTTTATCCTGATAAAGGTTTTTAGTCAGGATGTCTGGATCTTAAGTAACCTAAAATCACGCTGAGAAAACGTGGGATTAGCGGGACTTCTAACAACTTGGTCAACAACCTGAAACTGCTCTATTTCATTGTTTTTCATTATTTTTAATCACTAATTCCATTTTTTCCGGAGAGCATTTAACGAATTATTGAACAAAGAAGTAATCCTTGGAGATGCAAACTTTAATGACGTCAATGGACCCAACCAAAATCTCAATGTTGCTATTGTTTTGATTCAGAGACCCCTAGTGGTAGAAAAGGTGCCTACAATGTGAATTATTGTAATACCACTAACATTCCCAATCCCTACTCAGGATGTTTGCCTGTTTCCCGGGAAGCAAGACCTACTTCTCCCACCTGGACATCAGCCGTGGCTCGCCCCACCTGCTCTCTCACGGGAAGAAGATCGTTCTGGCTCTCGCAGAGGGATCCAAAGACATCAGCCAGCTGACCGTCACCCTTGCTCCTCTGCAGATCATGCACGCCGACCAGCTCCGGATAGACCCCACCAACTTCAAGGTACCTGTGTGTTAGAAAAATATCACTCCTCACCGGCTTGAGCTTCAATAATCAGGATCCATGTATTTATGATCCTCTCAAGAATGGAAGTAGTCATCACATATAGAGCATTTGGTCCAACTAGTTCCTGAACAGTGTCCTTCACATGCTGATATACAAGAGAGGGAGTTACACAGTCACAAGATGGAGGAATACCGGTTCAAAGCAGTATTCAATGTTTAGTTCAGATTAGCTAAGGCCTGCGTAAGCAATAAACATGACAGTCATATGTCTATCTCCATAGAGGCTGAATCATCATGTTAATCGTTGGAACATAGCTATCATATGTTCAACACAGTGTCTCGTGAGCTTCTTCTAAGTAATCATACATCCTGTCATGTACACAGCTACAGTTGGGATACCTTTGTTATCATGTGCTACTCTGATGTTGAAGGAGTACATTCACTATTTTACCAACATAGTGCTATTAATCAATTATACTGAGAATAATGAATGGTTCTTTATTTAATTAACAGTTGCTTATTAACAGTGATGGAGGAAATATTCAGAGCCTCAGCATAAGTACATTTAGTACTGATTTTCAAAACATTTTGCTGTGGAAGTACAATCAGGAAAATGTACTAAATGTAAAATGCAATTGTAGTCAGTATGAAAGGGTTAGAGTTAGGGTTATGTTAACCCTAACCTAACTGATATATTTTATTTATTATGTCACTATAATATAACTACGCATGCACTAGTGTGAAAGCAAGATATAGCTTTGGATTTCTTTAGTTGTTGGAGATATTTTTTTACCATTTTGTACAGGACTGCAGCTAATGATTGTTTTTATAGATGAATACGCTATATATAATTTTTGCTCTGCTAAATCAATAGTTTGGTTTGTAAATATTCAAAGAATTGTGGTTAATACTGTCACATTTAGCTCAGAGCCCAACGTAACAACAACAAAAAATCCAAACTAAAACATTTTCCGTACATATCAGACTACAATTCTTTGTCTCGTTACTCCTGTGCTTGAAAATGAGAAGTGCTTAAGTATTTTCAATATAGTTTATATTTAAATACTAGATTATAGTACTATTTATACTATACTTATAACATGTTGCCTTGATTGTTTCTTGATTGATTTGGCCCAACTAGATTGTTTCATGACTAACAAGCCTCTCCCTTGTCTTCAGCTCTTGTCCCACTGTATGCTCGTCGCCCTGTCCTGTCACATGCGCGATGACTTCACAGCGGTTGCACACGCAGCGATGGACAAGTACCTGTCAGCTTTCGCAGCCGTGCTCGCCGAGAAATACAGATGAGACCCAGGCCCAGTCGTGTGTTTGTAGTATATATAAAAAACATTTATGATGTTGTATGATGTGATATATTTATATATGTGTAGCTGTTTCAATGCTATATTTTATAATAACACAAATGTGCAATTAAAATGGTCCCTGACATGTGGGGTACCTCAAGGCTCCATCTTGGGGCCTCTCCTCTTTAACATCTACATGCTACCACTGGCTCAGATAATGAAAAACAACAACATAAGTTACCATAGCTATGCGGATGACACACACATTTATGTAACAATTTCACCAGGAGACTATGCTCCAATTCAAACACTGAGTAAGTGCATTGAACAAATCAATGACTGGATGTGTCAGAACTTTCTCCAATTAAACAAAGATAAAACTGAGGTAATGGTTTTTGGAGCCAAGGCAGAACGTATAAAAGTTAGCGCTGAGCTTCAGTCTGCAATGTTCAAAACAACAGATAAAGCCAGAAATCTAGGTGTAGTCATGGACTCTGACCTGAGTTTCAACAGCCACATTAAAACAGTTACTAAATCAGCCTACTATCACCTAAAGAATATATCTAGGATTAAAAGACTAATGTCACAGCAGGATTTGGAAAAACTTGTCCATGCTTTTATCTTCAGTAGACTGGACTACTGCAATGGTGTCTTCACAGGTCTCACTAAAAAATCTATTAGAAAGCTGCAGCTAATTCAGAATGCCGCTGCTCGAGTCCTCACTAACACTAAGAAAGTGGATCACATCACTCCTGTTCTGAAGTCTTTACACTGGCTTCTTGTGTGTCAAAGAATAGATTTCAAAATACTGCTGCTGGTTTATAAAGCTTTGAATGGTTTAGGCCCAAAATACATTTCTGACCTCCTGCTAAATTATGAACCATCCAGATCTCTCAGGTCTTCAGGGACTGGTCAGCTTTCTGTCCCCAGAGTCAGAACTAAACATGGAGAAGCAGCGTTCAGTTATTATGCTCCAAATATATGGAACAAACTCCCAGAAACCTGCAGGTCCGCTGCAACTCTGACTACTTTTAAATCCAGACTAAAGACTTTTCTTTTTGCCGCCGCTTTTAATTGAACTATTCATATCTTAAACTGCACTGTAACTTTTATCCATGTATTTTTTTTTTTCTTTTAATGTTTATTTTATTTTATTATATTTTCTTTTTAATGACTGATTTTAAATGCCATTGTCTTAATGTCTTTCGTTTTTTGTAAAGCACTTTGAATTGCCTTGTGTTGAAAGGTGCTATATAAATAAACTTGCCTTGCCTTGCCTTGCCTTGTTCTGTTGTATGACGATATAAAGTTCACCCACCAAAAAGTTGTTTTGAGTTATAATTTTACATACAGACAACATATATGTGTAATCCAACTAAAAATACTTTGAAATATGTGTTGCATCTCTTCATACTATACTAGCTTGAATGGAATCCAATGGTGATCTGAAAAAAAATTAATTCATGCATTTACAATATTATTTAGAAAACTATAAATTGACATATACTTGAACTTAAAACGTGTAAGTTATACCACAGTCCAGCATACAAGACAGTACCAGAATAGCAGCACACATTTACTGTATACTAGAACAGCACCACCATTATGATAAAATGCTATCCAAACATTTAGTAGCAGATACAAAAGTCCACTGATTACAAAAAATATTAAAACAATTAACTGATTTCAAGTCTATTTTTACTCCAGACCAGTGGGTTGTGGTAATGCATTGATGAGTTTATAACTATAACTAATGCAAAATACCAATTAATACAAACGTTTTTAAAACAATTAACTGATTGAAAGTCTATTTCTACTCCAGTCCAGTGGGTGGCGGTAATGCATTGATTAGTCTTGCTAGTACCGATAATAAATACAACGAAAAAGAAGCCACAACAAGTTAAAAAAACACTGAGTAAAAGCATCGAAAACATTGTTCAAAGGTGCATTTTTCACGTATTTCTACATACACGTACGACATAAAATAGAAACTATATATCATAATTGTCTAAAAAAGGCTAATATATCGTTGTTTAGGTGAACCTTTCCAAGTTTTAGTGGCATCAACGGTAGCTTGTTTTTTTTAATGTAGCCATGTTAGCTAATTAGCATAGCTACGTTTTGTCGTTTGTTTAACATGGTGCTATAATGATATGTACGAACTTTACCGGGTTGTAAAAGCTCCACAGAGAAGCATTTCTTTACCAAAAGACCGTGTGCTTCCCCTCTTTGGATGTTCAACAACTTCACCCGGGACCCAGGTGGGCTCTACTCAGGTCGGTTAAATGGATTCCTTGCATCCCTCACTAGCGTCGTTTCCCTGCGTCTAGTCCCTCCCACCAGGGAAGCATGGAGGGACGCAAGGAAACCACGAGAAGCAGGGAAATGATAAGAGCAATGGGACATCCTTTCCTCCGGAGCGTCACGTGAAGCGAGGTCCGTTTGTGATGACGCCGCACAGCTGATCGTCTGACAGCAGCTCTGTCCCCGTTATTTTCACACACACCCCGCCTCTGTTAGTACACATTTACTGACACAAACATTTGTATCATCTGTTGTAGACCCAAATAAATAAAATCAAATAACAACTCATTCTCAAAAAATATAAACGCCATTCTTAAAATGTATAAACGAACATTAGTTTGGTTAATATTGATTAGACTGCACAAAATAAATGAAATAATTGAGAGAAGAAAAATACATATGTTATCTATCAAAACCCAGTTAGATTAACTACATTAAATACATTAGTTCCTGCTCAAGATTAGATTCAACTTTATTGTTATTGCACATATTACAGGTACTGAGACAACGAAATGCAGTTTAGCTTCTAATCAGGTGCAACAAGCAGTAAAGTGAAAAGTAATGTACACAATAGACAGAATAAAATATAGAATGAATTGAATGATGAATAAACAGTGAGGGGTATGAATACACTAGATATCAGCCTGTGAGCAGTATGAACAGTGTGTATGAATATGCTAAGATATATAAAGTATGAAACCGGTAAGCAGTGCAAGTATAGTATCAAATATATAGATATTAATTTCATGATGATAAACATGGGACAATGATGAAAAATGGGAATGGATGTGGCGACGTAACACTGACACAAAACAACAACAAACTTTTGCCGAACCAATTGGAGAGTTTCATCAGCAGCACGGGGTAAAAACCACCAATGAGCACTCAGCTCGAGATACCAGCGAGCCCGCGGAGAGGAACTGCGCCGCCTCGCTGCGCCTTGCTCTCAAGGCTGCGAGATTTCATCATGCAACGCACTAGCAAGACGTTGATCGCAACTGCGCAGGTCTCGCAGTTGCGCAAGCCTCCTCTCTGTCCTAAACGGCTTGTTGGAGCTCCTTACTTTACAGTAAGAGAAGTAGCTGCTGAGAGCCTTGGGCCCGATGTCATCATAGTCCACGTGGGAGTAGATGCTGGTGATAATGGCGCGCTCCTGCTCGGTCCACTCAACCATGGTGGCTGTTTAATGTGTGTATAGGCTTGAAAGAAAAAGAGCTTTCTTAATGCTCCTTGATCAGTGTTTATTTAAAAGTGTCCGGGCTCCCCCTCCTAAGTCAGCTGTGATAGGCTGGAGATGAAGAGGAGCAGATCAAGCGCAGTCAGGCAGTATTTATAATTCATGTTTACTGCTGTGCTATACAGTGGACGCTTTAATTTCATACTGTTTCAACCCAAATCAGTCATTTGTCATAATTTGTTTATTTATGTTTTGAATCAAATGCAATTAAATAATGTATTTGCTAAAACTAGAGCAGACAGGAGGTCCATGTGGTCGCTTTTCAAACAGTTCAGCGGTTTTAATGCTGAGCTGTTTTTTATGTACCTAAATAGCTTGCAAATATGGAGCTGTCCATGGTTCTGAGATAAACTTATAAAACATATGAGACCTTTCTTTGGTGCTGAAATAAACTAAACAAAAACAATTCAAAACTTTTAATGTAATACTTTTTCCATTAAGAACTTAAAGCCATTGTCAGTTGTCTTTTATCCAGACATAATCCAACAATGATTATGTTAACTCAGGATAGCAAACTGCAGAAACGGGTCAAATCTGGAACAAAATGATCTACTGTGTTTTAGGAGGCCTTTCGTCATGTGATGGCATGATTTGACTTTCAAATAAACACTAAACCTCCATACAAAACATTCACAAATATTCATGCATAAATGTTACACCTTTGGACCCTGTTGTTGGATTATGAATGAGTGAAATTGACAAGTTAATTACAAATAAATGTTTAGCTCTTAGTTTCTTTGCAACTTAAGCCAATACCTTGTTTACTTTCATAAAAGACCTACAAATGAGGCCACCTGCTGGATTTAACAAGCAGCTGCAGATGTTTTCTCATGTCTAAAGATACAGAAAATTGTTCAAAATGGACTTAGAGAGTGAGTTGCATACTGTGAAGGAAAATATGTGGTCACGGTACGGTAATCATGAAACATTTAAAACGGAAGAACACCTTCTCCATGTGTTCTGTCTGTGCTTTTTGAGGCAGTGGTTCTGGGTTGAAATGAGGTAAGTAAAGTCTCAGCTGGTGATAAGTTCAAGGGTCCCACGGAAACACAACACAGAAATCCACCTCAGATAACACCGAAAGGGTTACAATAAGTATTCTTTCAGTCCCTAGGAGGTCCTCAGAGTTACTCAATTTTATGTTCTGATTGTTTTGATTTCTTTCAATTCAAATATGTTTACAGATACACACTACAGTAACAGCATAATAATAAAAAAAAACATTCTTACTTTTGTTGGCTTCTCCCATGTTAACTAGCCTGGTTTTAGGTGTGAAATCACCCCATAAAGTAGAAGTGAAATAGTTATTTGTCAATGCTACAGGACTTTGTGATACATCCTGCAGGAATGAGACAAATAATGTAAATCATGTCAGTCATGCATTATTTTAAGTTTTCCCACGTTATCATTTACTCAATAACTTTCAACATGTTCATTTATTTTGTTATAATTTTTATTTGTTTAAAGACCTTATGAGATGCTTACACGATTATAATTGTTTGAAATGTCCCACCTTTAACTTAGATGTATTGAGCCATGTCTCTTCATCTTCTAAAGAAAACATTGCCCCTCACGTTTCACAAATGAATGAACCATCTAGTAACTCTAAACGAGGCCAAAGAAGAGCCAATGTAATCAAATATCATTGAGAGTATGCCAGGCCAGGGTCACCTCAGTACCAAACCTCGGTCTATGATGGGTGCGTAATTACGCACGAAAAAATTGCGACAACAAACTAAAAAACTTTTTTCTTCAGTGAGACTTTATTTTTTTATTAAGGAGAGTTCTTGACAGAAGTCAGATCTCCTTAATGGTTACCAGGAGCACACGCTGCTGGTTTAGTTGTACTGCTTTGACAGGCCGGCCACCACGACGGCCAGGAACTTGTGGAAGGCGGCCTGTTTCTCTGCAGTGAAAGCGTTTCCCAGTTTGGCGGCCACAGTGATGACGATGCAGTCATGCAGCAACTACACCAAGAGCAAACAAACCATTAAAGAAAGTCATTTAAAATCTGTACAACCCGAGTGTGTAAGGAGTGAGAAACCTTACCTTGAAGTTGTCGGGGTCGACGTGCAGCGTCTCGGCGTGCAGGGTGCTCAGCTGGCTGTAGGCGGCCACGATGTTGTCCATGTTCTTCAAGCCGATGTCCAGGCCGTGCAGCACCTTGGAGCCGTGCTCTGCCACCTTGGCGTTGGCCGTGATGGCCTCAGCATTGTGGAGGTCTCCAAAGCCGCTGAAGTACCTCTGAGTCCAGGGGTAAACGATCAGACACCTGCAGGGGAAGAGGACACAGGATCGGTAAGAAGCAATATCAGGTTGTCCAGGATTTGTTTATACTTTACATTTAGAGAAGTTTCCCGTACCTGACGAGAGCCTTGGGTCCGATGTCCTCATAGTCCAAGTGGGCGAAGATGTCTTTGATAATGCTGCGCTCGCATTCGCTCCAGTGCACCATGGTGGCTGATGTTTAATGAGTGGTTAGGCTTGAAAGAAAACGAGCTTTCCTAATGCTCCTTAAGCTCGATCAGCGTTTATTTAAATGTGTCCGGGCTCCCCCCCCCCCCCCCCTGAGGGAGAAGTCAGTTGTGATAGGCTGGAGATGGAGAGGCAAAGATAACCCGCAGCATCCCCTGCAGAAGCTTCTGGAATATTTTTGAACTGATAAGGATTTCGTAATAGAATGACATCGTCTTTTGAGGCACAGCTGCCTCAATATGGATAACGTGTGTCAGCCTTAAGAAAAAAAAGTTAATTTGTAGAAGCGGTTTGAGGCAAGTCAGAAAACTTCTGAGTGTGAAGGAAACATGTTTATTTAGTCTGGAATTAATATTCTTGCACATTAAACTATTTTTTTATTTGTAGTTTCCCAGTTTTCAAGATGTTCACTATATGATAATATTCCCACAGTTGGGTTCTCCTCCTTTTACCTAATTTAAGTTTCAGCTCTCATGGCATTTATTGAACCAAAATGTACTTATTTTGGCTCTTATTTTATATTTCACATTCGTATAGTTTTTGAGTGTTATTTAGGGACATGATAATGAAGTCGTTATAGGTGATTATTTATTATAACACCCATATGTTTCGTAAAAATGTGATGATGTTTTGAAAGAAACTGCATGTAAACGTATTAATGGACAATGTACCTTCTGTGCAGACACACATACCAGGGTTCTTACGGTCATTAAAAACCTGGAAAAGTCATGGAAATACAAAATGCTAATTCCAGGCCCTAGAAAAGTTATGGAAAACAATATTTTTAGATTTGATCTAATCGCCGAAATAGTAATACTGTAATGATAAATACTGTATTGTATAGTAATGAAACGTAAAATGGCATTTAACTGTCGAGGTATTTTGCTGGTGAGAGGTTTTAGTTGCTTTAGCGTGTAGAAGCTAGTAAGCCAACTATTGGATTTGTTTTAGATAGGCACGACATGTTTCATATGCAGACCTTATTTTCCTGTTCCATGTTAAAATAAACCCTTTTCAGTGGTACCGCTGAGAAAGAGTCATTTGTTTGGTCATGGAAAATGAGGTAAAGGTCATGGAGAAGTCATTGAAAATCAGTGGTGAAAAAGTGTATGAACCCTGACATACACACACATGCATGTTTTTACTTCAGCGACATAATCAACTGCTTAGATACAACACAGGCATTTAAAAACAAGTGCAACATCGGATAAGTTATAACCTAATTTGTGTTTATTACACTTAATTTATAATGCCACTGAATTCGCAAAGCAGTCCAAAAGGGTTGATGTCAGAGTGTTTATCTTTGAAGGCACGCGCCTGTTATCTCCAGCAGCGCCCCCCCTCCACCCTCCACCCTCCACCCTCCACCCTCCACCCTCCACCCTCTGCCACCTGGTGCCAAACTTCATATTAGTCTTGATTATAAAGGGCGTTGATGATAAAATTCCACGAGCTCCATTTTAAAAGGCTACATTTGAAATAAAACGAATTTTAAATCAATATATCATGTGACTTATTCATCTTTAAACGTAATACAACGGCAATGATCTATATTCTTTCACTTTTAGGAAGTGATTCAATGCGGCTAGCTTTAGGAACATGTCGTTTACGTTAGTGACAAATAAAGAACATGCATCAATCAATGTTTATTTATTTTCAATCAATGTTTATTTATATAGCCCAATATCACAAATGTTACATTTGTCTCAGTGGACTTCACAGTTTGTACAAAATATCAGTATGACAATACATGCATGCATTGATGTATCTGATTTGTTGAAACTGTGATGTTTGAATGTAACGTGTTCTTGCTTATTATTTGGCGTCTCATCTTGGGTGCAAGGTCCTCAATGTTTAGGCTCAGGCTCTGAGCTGAGGAGACCCTCAGGATGGAGTGAAGGTGTGCGTGCAATATACCGGCGGGCCTGATTTGGCCCCCGGGCCTTGAGTTTGACACATGTGTGTTTATCAATACATGATGTTAATAAAAGTACATGTTATTAATCCCCACTGGGGATTCCTTCTGAAGTTTTGCATTTTGTTTTTAGTTTAAATTGCCCAAAACCAGAGCAAGAATTTCTCAAAACTTTGAATGATAATAGAAAAATTACTTTATTGATGGGAACTTCAAATCTCTCAGGAAGTAGCCTAAATAATGCACACTTTGATATCATGCTGAAAGATATCTGCCAACAAAATCCATTCACATCACAGCAAGGTTTGGATGTCTTGAGCGTACTTTTTTTGACACGTTTATTTATGCGTAAATTAAGCATGTGCAAAAAGGAAACTGTCTTTACTGAAAAATCTTCATTTCTGTTTAATATGATGTAAGAAAACAGATATCTTTGTTTTGAAATGTCATCCTATGTTGCACTTAACTTGTGGCTTGAAACGCCACACTGGTGGGAGAAGTCTCTCACTGGGGAGTAAACGCTGTGACCTGAGATGCCCCTCAGAGTGAAACTCTATTCACGAGACTCTTTTGCCATGTCATGCCAGTAAATGGTCACATATTGGTGCCAACTGATGCCCAGACTGACCAGCTGATACCGCTGTCCGGCTGGCATCAGGCCAACAGCGGGTCTATCTGTCCGGGAGGAAGGCTCCGATATGAGTCAGGCGGGGTGGGCTCAGTGTGGGTGTGACCTGAACGAAATTGCATTTAAAAAGGAACTCCAAACCCTCAGAGGTCAGGAAGAAATAAGCAAGCAAGATGAGTCTCTCCGAAAAAGACAAGGCAGCAGTCAAGGTTCTGTGGAGCAAGATCAGCAAGTCAGCTGATGTGATTGGACACGATGCTGTGCACAGGTGAGTGCATCCGGTTTATATCGGAGTTTGTTTTATTTTATATATGTTACTACGTGTTTTATTACATGTGTGATTATATAAAATACTATTAAAACGTTCTTAAATATTTCTTTGTATTCGGTGCTTGAATAATTTACTAGTGTAAATGTGGGGTCTTTAAGTGTCTTTATTTATCTTTAAAAACACAGTAATGGCATTACATTTAATGACGCTTAAACCGTTAAATTACATTGGATTCATGGCAGCAAATACACTCTAAATTTAAGAACGATCTATTCAAATATGAATGATATTACATTAGTGATATATATACAGAAAAATAACTTTAAAGTATCAACATCATCTAGAGTTCATGAAGTTATTTGTCATTGGTTTGCTTTACGCTCAGTGTTAAGCTCTCCACCACCTAACGCCCTCTCCACCCCCACAGGATGATCGTCGTCTATCCGCAGACCAAGACCTACTTCTCCAAATGGACAGACCTGAGTGCCTCCTCTCCTCAAGTTAAGGCCCATGGCAAGAAGGTGATGAGTGGAATCGCTTTGGCTGTGTCCCACGTTGACGACCTGAAAACTGGTCTGACTGACCTCAGCGAGCTGCACGCCTTAAAGCTGCGAGTGGACCCGGCCAACTTCAAGGTGAGACATTAACATCGTGAAAACAATGACATCATGAAATAACATCTGTGCTGAGGTGATCTTTTTAACATCACTGTGAGGTTTGGATTGCTTGTCCGCCCGCGCTTTTACGCACATGTAGAGTTTACGTGTTAATTACGAATGTGTGCTGCTGTTGCATTCAGCATGATGTTCAGCGACACGGGAATGAAGTAAAAAATAACAACTCTTCTGTTACAGTGAAATTAAATGTGGTTTTATGATTTTTTTCAATTTGCTTTTCAATTGTTTCCCTGCAGATCATGAACCACTGCATCATGGTGGTGATCAGCGCCATGTTCCCGAAGGACTTCACCCCCGAGACTCACCTCTCCGTGGATAAATTCCTCTCTGCAGTGACCCTGGCTCTCATTGAGAAATACCGCTAAACTGCACGCGGAGGGAAATGCCACATGCAGGCCATCCTTTCACTCATTGTGAACAATTAGAGAATAAACTGCATCCCGCTCAAACTTGGCTTTGTGTCTTTCATGTCTTCTGAAATGTGTCTTTTAATTCATACAACACTTTATTTCTTGCAAGAGAATAAATGAAGAGAGCATCTACATGTTTTGTTCTTTATTTCATAAAATCCACATGGTTTTCAACTCATACAGTTTGACAGAAGGAAGGGACAGGGTTTGCAGGTTTATCATCACCTGCTGCAATACACACACAATAGATGCTGTTATGTTTTCATAACCACTCTTAACTTACTGTCACCCAGAATGAGCCTGAAACAGAAGAGTTATAATAATATGAATAACACACTTTATAATAACAATACAAATATAATAAATAAATAGTCAAATGCACGAATAACTAAAGAAAATAATAATAATAAATAATATCAATACTAATAACAAATAATGACATTAATAATGATTTATTATTATTATAAAATAAATAAATAGTCAAAATAATAATAATAACATTTAATAATAATTATAGTTTGATTACTTATTATTAAATAAATACAAACATAAATACTAAATAATAATATATAATAATTATAATTATTACATTAATATTAATAATAATAATGATGATTTTGTACAGTTACATCACCAGAGCTTTAACATAAAAGTACAACTCTTTGAACACTAATCCAGCAACTAAGCAGACTTTAAAACAAAATAAACTAACTTACGAAGTATTATTTATTAATTGAATTATGTTATTCTATCAAGCCGCCTCTCTCACCTGAGCAGAGCGGCGGCCACCAGGCCTCCTCCGATGGGTCCCACCCAGTAAACCCAGTGGTAAACCCAATAGTTTGCCATCACAGCCGGACCGAACGCTCGAGCCGGGTTCAGACAGGTCCCCGAAACATCGCCCCTGCAACCCACAGGACAGAAACAACATTTGTTATTAATGCCAGTTGCTTAATTTGTTCAAACCTAAACATTTCTTATGACTGTAGCAGGAGAAATGATATAACGTTTAATCACCATTGTTTAATTCATGATAATGTGGTTATCTAAAAATGTATTGGTCATATTAGTAAATACAGCCAGAGATGGAATTTCATACTTTCACCATTATGGTTGTACGGTCAGATATATTACATTAAAAAAATTGGATAACAACAGTGGAAGCTAAATTAATTTAGCTACATTGACTTGTATTTAATTCAGATTCGTATTTTCAGATCCTTATTTTGAAATAACTTGTGAGGGAAATGTGTAAAAACAATACTGATTTAATTATGAAGAGAGCTCACTACTACAACTTGAGTGCTTAAGAAACGTATAAATGTCAATGTCTGCCACTTTTAGTAATTAAAGTATTTTCATTTTGGGGACGCTTTTATTCAGTTTGAATTAAATGCCAATTATTATCAGTGGGCTCCTCCCTGCACGCTGTAAAGTTGGATCATAAACCTAGAAAGTGGCAACCGACAAGGAGCTGATAACTGTCACGTATTAATAATTAACAGGGTGTCTCAATAAACTGCTAACACATGTTTTGGTCATCGCCCTCTTATCTCACCCTGCCAGCACGTTGATGATGACGGTGCAGCCCACCAGGAAGGGGGCCAGTGGGGTTTTGGTCTTCTGGTTGACAGCCACCAGCAGCACCACCATTGTGATCAGGCAGGTCATGGCCACCTCCCCAAAGATGGCTCCGGACAGCTGGCTCTCCGACTTCAGGATGTCAAACGCTGCTCCTGTGGCGTTGAGGTAACGGTCTGCAGGGACCATCATCTGGGAGAGAAGATTCACGATTTCTTTAGTTGGCTTTTCAGTGTGCTCAAACATGCATCCTTTCAGACAGCCTGGTCTTTTAAAAAGTGCATTCCCATGTTATATTTCCCCTTAAGCTTTTAGGGAAAACACATATGCAGTGTAATCCAAACAGACAAGGAGTAACATCTTTATATTAACCAGCTAAAAAGCTCCCAGCAGAAACATATGGAAGACTTTAAATGCCCAAAGTATAAAATATAAGGTAAAGTCTTGTGTGCATATCCGTGTCACAGTCCACTTTCATGACATTTTTAAGAGCCCAATATCTTAGAACATTTTATACCCCCCCAAAAAACCGCATTGTCAAATAAGTTGATATTAATAAGCTTAGTACCTTCCAGCAAAATAAATATGGACGATTTAAGATGCCCAAAGTAGAAGAAACTAAGGGAAAGTATTGTTTGCATAACCTGTGTCATTTCCTCGAAGCATTTCGGATGTAAGGGAACATCATTATGTAGAAGACAGAGTTGTTTCAGAGTATTTCACCTTTATAAGTTGATTAACTTTCAACTGACCTTGGCCATTCCCGCTCCCAGCACTCCTCCAATCAGCTGGCTGGCCAGGTACGGCCCCACCATCATCAGCTCCATGCCTCCACACAGGTAGATGGCAATGGTGAAGGGAGGGTTGAAATGGGAGCCACTAGAGAAGGAGAAGCAGCACAGAAATGTTCATTTCCTCAAAATATATGACTCGTCCAAAAGCATCTGACTTATTGCCTTATAAGCGTTTTCCCCTCTGTGGGACTAATCAAGGTATTCTGATTCTGATAATACACATATCAGACATGAAACAGTGAATACAGCAACTTAGGGTGAAGTGTTTTGCCCAAGGACACAAAGTTATGGGTACTTTTTACTTAAGTACATGTTGGTGCCCATACTTCTTTGCTTTTACTTGAGTACAGAAGTTTAGTCAGTACTTCTACTTTTACCAGAGTATTTTTAAACACGAGTATCTGTACTTCTACTTGAGTAAAGGATCGGTGTACTTTTGCCATCTCTGGTTATTACTAGTCTTGACACCTTTACCTGATGTTATCCATGACCGCCACCATCACAGCCACAGCCAGTCCGTGCACGAGGGCCGGCTGCAGGCGTCCAGCCGCCGGAACGTTCTCAATGACGGACACACAGCCCACAAAAACAAAGAACATGGTCCCGATGATCTCGGCGAGGCAAGGCTGGAACAGAGTCTCGTATTTGTTTGGAGGTTTGGGCGATGTTGGCTTCTTCCCCTTCTCCATCAGAGTGGAGTCTGTGTCCTCCATTTCCATTTTCTCTCCCATTGCTGCTCGTTGTATTTCTAAAAGACTCTTGCACCTGACCCAGCCTGCAGACTAAGTCGAGGTGTTGGGCTTATTTATATGCATCTGGCACACACTGGGATTGCATTGCATCATGGGTTATAAAACGTCAAAGGTGTTGCAGGTATAAAAAGAGTAATAGTGGCCTATATAGATAAGATATAAGCGGAAATTAGACTTCACACTAAGCAATATGGGTCAGTGCCTTTGTGCACTCCATAATCTTGCCTCAAGTACATTCACCAATACATTTAATTTACTTAAAGATCAGAGAAACTTGCATATTTCTCCTACTCTATACAGCATTACAAATCAGAAGGAAATGTTTGGATTTTCCATTCCACTACATTTATCAAAGAGCTATAGATAGAGACACTTAACAGATGTAATCTTTGTTAAACATTAAGTTAAC
Source organism: Harpagifer antarcticus (assembly GCA_902827135.1). Taxonomy (NCBI): domain Eukaryota; kingdom Metazoa; phylum Chordata; class Actinopteri; order Perciformes; family Harpagiferidae; genus Harpagifer; species Harpagifer antarcticus. The sequence continues at coordinate 69,360 of CADEHL010001081.1, forward strand.
TAAACAACAACGCACCGACAGAAGTCTGACTTTTTAGCTTAGCGTTGGTATTGCCCAGCCATGCAAAGGTGATTTAGTTTGTTTGTATCCTAACAGGGGCCTTATAATGCTCATTTTCAGGTTTCAGATTTGTATGTAGTGTCTCTACTGTGACATGTCTCCATGCTTTAAAGGTCACCTATTATGCGGAATCCACTTCTTCATGTCTCTTCTACATCAACATGTGTCCCCTCTGTGTAAAGAGACTGTGAAAGTTTCAGGAACAAAGATTCTCTCACTCTTTTTGTCCTGATCCATTTATATAAATACCTGTCTGAAAATGAGCTGATCAGATTTTGGCCACTTTGTGATGTCATAACTGTAAGGGAAACTTCTGTAGCAATGGAGAGTCAGGACTCAGAGAGACACGAGGAGAGTTGGAGCTTCGATGTTAAACACTGGTAGTTTATTACAAGTCAACGGCCGGAGAATTCATATCACAAGTCACAGCAGCAAAAAGTTCTGACTGCACGGGTGGGTTGTCATGTCAATTCTGATCAGCCTCGCATCTTGGTAGACCTTTTAACTAGTTTACAGAGAGTCAAATCCACATATTAGGGATGGACGTAAACCATGGCGTAAACACATTTGCAGAGGAGATGTCTCTCCCATCTCTGGAGCTTAGAAACTAGCGTTCTCACACTCGCAAAACCTCCCTATGCCCTGTAGCTCAAGCTGTAAAACCTAGTATCAACATACAACTGCATCAACACATTACGGGAGATTAGAAGCAGGGATGGTCGTACATGTCAACACACAAAATAAAGTTAAATATCTAGAAGTAAAGACAGAATTATTCTCTAACAATAACGATTTTTTGGCTTGAGTAACCAAGGTTCTGTAGTCCTATTCAGCCACTTGGTAACAACCATCGTTTTTCAGACACGTCAACTCTTCAGAAATCACCAGTGGGGTCACTATCACCTCGTAGAACAAAACGTGACCCGTCTCTTCAATGTGTCTCAACCACAGACCTTATTTCCAGCTATTTACCAAAACCCTATGGAGAGATTGAATTGCTTTTTTGTCGAAGGAACTGGAAGTGGTAAAAAAAATAAAATGTCTATATGTGATTGTTACATCCCTGCACCCACACATAGATATAAGGGGTGTGTATGGTATGCAAAATGTAAATGATCTATCTTTATCATACGTTTTTAAATGTATTGATTTTTAAAAGCTTTTTATTCCACTGTGATTCAGTTGATCTGAGGGTACCAGCTTATGATTAATCTAGATTTATTACAGTCAAGTCTAGTCCTTGTACTGTATTCTCAGTAATCAAGCTACCAAAGAATGGGTTTCCATGGAGGACTCTGACCCAAACTTGAGTACAAAAAGACTGTTAATAGGTAACAGAAAGTATGATCATTTGTATGAAGTTTATTATCAAATATCCCGGGACGTTTTCCAGCTTTCATCGCGCCTGTGAAGTCTGAGTGAGGACAAGCTATCGGATCACGATCACAATCATCAAACACTTTATTGCATCTTGAAACACAAAGATGTCTTACAGTCAGAGCCAACCGTTATGGCCGGTTCAAGGACAAATACATTTGCACACATTTTGCTGATAAATTTAAATATATTACAGTCAATTTATAAATTGTGTGTGAAAATCCAAGTTTAAATAAGATGTTAATAAGGTTGAACAGAATGTCCTTTGTCTTCCTCTTCAATAAATTACACTTTTACTTCAACCAAACTCGGGTCACCTGGTCACCAAGCAGCAACCTGCAAAAGAGTGATACGAGCAATTATTGGTCATTCACAACAACACTGAGAATTATTTACTATTTTGTTATGAACATGGATCATTTACTGAATGGCCAATCTGGCAGAGAAAACATGCCATAAAAAAACACACCAAACCACAATACATTTCATTTAGCTGTCTCTTTTATCCAAAGCGACTTACAATTATCGATTACAGGGACATTCTCCCTGGAGTAACTAAGGACTAAGTGCCTTACTCAAGGGCACACTAGTGGTGGTGTTCCTTGCGGGATTTGAACTCACAACCTTCCGATCTTCAGCCCACCTCACTATCCATTAGACCACCACTATCCCTATCCACCAATAAGATGCTAAATGACTCCACAGAGACTCAAAATGCTCACAAAGGTACAATATGATTACTAATGGCAAACAAATGTCCACAGAAGCAACCAAAGAGACACAACTGAAGACACAGGATGTGAAGTGTGTCTATGGGGGGCTAGTTGCTGATATCCCACTACCTATTCCCCCTTGTGGCCCTCTTGCTCGGACCACATCTACAAACGTGGCCTTCATTTTGATCTCAACTACAAAAATGTGTGACTGCATCTTGCTTGATTGCAAAGACAATGAGGTGACAACATCTGTGCAGTGACAATTAGGCAGAAAGCCAAAATATAAAAAACTCAAAGAATACCCACAAAAAGACTTAAAACAACCACAAATTGATATGAGTTGCCAACAAAGGCACTTTAAATGCCCTTAAAATTAAGCAAGTCGGTTACCAGTGCCATAAATGATCCCCTTTTTACCCACGACCTTCATTCTGATCTCTACCACCTGCAGAAATGTGTGACTGCACGGTTGCAAGTTATCCGGGGGACATCATTTGTGCAAATACAGAAAGGCAGTAATATAATATACTAAAAAAGAGACTACAAAGATACTAAAATTGCCCAAAAAAAACATTAAAATAACCACAAAATGACTGCAATTGTTGCACCAATTTCAATCTTAGTGTCTTTTACAGGTCATGTCTGTGCCCATCGTCTCATCGCCCGTCCAGGGTTATAATGCATATTTAAAAGTTAGTTAAAGCTTGACTACATTTATAAAGGTGGGTAGGTTTAGAAGGTCAGGCTGTAGTAAAGCTCTGTGGGTGGATCTACAGGAGGTCCGTTTTTGTCTCTGTGATAGGTGAGACTGAAGTCCAGTGGAAAAGGAGGGATGTTATAAACTCCTTACTAAGTGTATTGTGTAATGGAGATCAACTATGGGGTTGTCAGGTTTAATCCAGCTTCTTATCTATATACTCCTGTCTATCTGAACAAGGGACTATGACCTTTCAGCATCACGTGAAGCATATACATGGAACATAAGGTGTCACTATTTATATTTAACTCAACAAAAATGGTGTAATTTGCATTTCACATTAACCTGAATGGATATTTGATACAACAAGTGTGGGGAAATACCCCTCATGCCAAACACATTTTAAACTATGATTATTAAAGGTGCCACATTGAGTTGTGCCCTTGTTGGCACATTGCTACACTTGTTTTAAATGCGAGTGGATCACTGGAAAAGCAGGATGTGAACCAATGTGCCGCCCCAAAATGTCACTCTCATGTACAGACATAGCTCTGTAGCACCTCTAGTGGCCGAAAACTCCACAGGACACCTTTATGTAAAATATATTAAGACCCTGTTGAATAGTAACAATATCAAACTACTGCACCAGACGGATATCATGTACTGTTTCTTTACTTAAACTTCCTGTAAGGGAAGCATCCTAGTTAGTTTGGAACGTAAATGTGAGCCAGGATGTGCAGGGCCTTAAGAAGTCAGATGACAAAGTGTTAAGTGCGACAATGTCTGATATAAAAATGGATTATGGAGAGGATAGATATGTCAAACAAACTTGGGACTTTTACGAAGAAGCATTTCATGTTTATGTGAAACCAGAAATCAATATTGACCTATTTTAATGTAGTTTAGTTGGGTGAAATACCTACTAAACGCACGCACGTTAGTTATATAACAAACAAACATTGTCATTTTAAACAACACTATGTTTTTGTCTTCTAACCAGGTCGTTTTTCTATGCAGGTGCTTGCCCACGTCTCATTTGGCTGGAAATGTTTTGGTGAACACAGATGAACGATGACATGGAAAAGACACCAAGGCCGTTTCTCAATGTCGAGTATACCTGCTGCAGAGTCACTATTTCAAGTATACTACGTCATCGAGTGGCGCCGAATGCTGGGCATTTAAACAGTCCTTCAGTATACTTGAAAGAGTGGCTCTGCAGCAGGTATACTCGACATTGAGAAACAGCCCAAGACTGAAAATGGTACAACAATTGCAGTCATCTTGTGTGGGGAGGCGTGTGGCATAGTGGGTTGTCCGTAGGTGTTCGGATCAGGGGGTCACATGTTCAAACCTCGCTGCAGTCAGCATGTCGTTGAGTCCCTGAGACACTTCACCCCAAATTGCTCTTGTGGGGATTGTCCACAGTATTGAGTATGTAAGTTGCTTTGGATAAAAGCGTCTAACATGTAATGTGTGTTTTTGTCGTTATTTAAGTGTTTTTTTACGGGCGATTCGAGTATCTTTGTAGTTTTTTTAATCAAACTTTTTTTTAAAGATATCAAACAAACAGTTGCAGTAGTATTCGTTGGCTATACAAACCTGACTAAGGTGACGGTGATCAGCGCTCCACATAAGGGTCCTGCCCAGAAGATCCAGTGAAAGCCCCACTGGCCTGTAACCACTGCAGGACCGAAGGCTCGGGCCGGGTTCATGCAGGATCCAGACAGCTGGCCTCTGAAACAACAGACAATAACTAACACTGCAACACAGCTGGAGAAATATAGCTCAACAGGAACTTAAAGGTCCCCTATTACACTGTTTCTCATCAATATGTTATAGGTCTCAGATATATACAAAACATGTCTCTGAAGTGTTTGGCTCCAAACACCAAACAGATCATTGCAGCATTACCCAAAATCCCCTCTGTTTCAGCCCTGTTTCCAAAGTGCTGATTCTCTGTCTGTTACTTTAGATGAAATTAAGGAGCCCCTCCCCACGCCCCTCTGAGAGAGATTTGGTTACAAAGAACTCAATGGTGCTCTAGGAGGAGATTCAGGTGATAAGGTGGGGGGGGGGGTTACCTTGGTTGCTGATTGGCTAATGGTTACACAAGACAACACATCGTTATGACATCATAAAGTGGCCAAAATCTGATCAGCTCATTTTCAGACAGGTTTTTATATAAATGGATCAAAAAGAGAGAGAATCTTTGTTCCTGAAACTTTCAGAGTCTCTTTCCACAGAGGGGACACATGTTGATGTAGAAGAGACATGAAGTAGAGGGGACACATTTTGATGTAGAAGAGACATGGAAAAGAGGGGACACATGTTGATGTAGAAGAGACATGAAGAAGAGGGGACACATGTTGATGTAGAAGAGACATGGAGAAGAGGGGACACATGTTGATGTAGAAGAGACATGGAAAAGAGGGGACACATGTTGATGTAGAAGAGACATGAAGAAGAGGGGACACATGTTGATGTAGAAGAGACATGGAGAAGAGGGGACACATGTAGATATAGAAGAGGGGACACATGTTGATGTAGAAGAGACATGAAGTAGAGGGGACACATGTTGATGTAGAAGAGACATGGAAAAGAGGGGACACATGTTGATGTAGAAGAGACATGAAGAAGAGGGGACACATGTTGATGTAGAAGAGACATGGAGAAGAAGGGACACATGTTGATGTAGAAGAGACATGAAGAAGAGGGGACACATGTTGATGTAGAAGAGACATGAAGAAGAGGGGACACATGTTGATGTAGAAGAGACATGAAGAAGAGGGGACACATGTTGATGTAGAAGAGACATGAAGAAGAGGGGACACATGTTGATGTAGAAGAGACATGAAGAAGAGGGGACACATGTTGATGTAGAAGAGACATGAAGAAGAGGGGACACATGTTGATGTAGAAGAGACATGAAGAAGAGGGGACACATGTTGATGTAGAAGAGACATGAAGAAGAGGGGACACATGTTGATGTAGAAGAGACGTGAAGAAGAGGGGACACATGTTGATGTAGAAGAGACATGAAGAAGAGGGGACACATGTTGATGTAGAAGAGACATGAAGAAGAGGGGACACATGTTGATGTAGAAGAGACATGAAGAAGTGGATTTTGCATAATAGGTGACCTTTAACATAGAAGTATCAGTGGGCAACTCAAATACAAAAATAATGCAATGTGGTTTAATAGAGTTTTTCACAGAGTTTAGCTGCAGATTAAAATATGTATTTATTTATGTTAGGATTGGATTAAATATTAAACAGACCTTTCAAGGTAATAAAAACAGTCAATAAAGAACCTTGTCTTCTCTGTCTTATAACTGATCATAGTAATAAACATGTGTGTAGGAGGGTTTAGGGCTGCAGGTGACTTTAAAGACACGGTATTCATGCCCTCTGTATATTATTTATAATTATTTATGTTCAGTATTTTAAATAACAGATATGTTTTTTAATGCTGATTCAAATACGTTTAGACTTTTTTAAATGTATGGATAGGCCGACTGAAGGCAGGTCTATTAATACTCCACCAGAATCTCATCATGGTAGATTGGAGCATTTAGGAAGAATAAAGATATATATTAAACATGGATATTATTTAAGATTAAAATGTTAAATGTATGAGTTTGTTGAGGTCGATCCAACCAAGTAAAGGAATGTGATTCGATGACCACTATTTTTCAAGTTCTTTTCATTTTAATATGTGACTTTAATCGTGAAAATCCATGTTGTTGTTTTTGTACAGGGTCTTACATTTACTGCATCAATCTCAGCAAATGTCTTGGAAATGAGAGCGTTTTTTCCTCCATAATTAAACTTGCAGAACATCGAACTGGACAGTTAAATGTATTTGTGGCTGTCATGGCCTCAGCATTCAACATACAGTAATTGGTTGTGATCTGTGGATGGATAATGTTGTGCAGGATTGTGGATGATCTTACCCCGCTAATATGTTCGCGCTCACAGTGAGGCCGATGCAGAACGCAGTCATTGGGGACCTGGTCTTCTTGTTGACGCCCCCCATGCAGGCCGCCAACGTGAGGAACAACGTCATTATCACCTCGGCCAGAGTGATTTTAGCCAGATCTGCGGTCGGGCCCACGAGAAAGGATCCTCCGGAGGAAGCATTATAAATGTTATCGGGAAATACGCCCTGAAAGAAGGACACATTCATATATAATATCCCTGCATGATACGATTATCCATCATACAATAGACTGAAGAGAATAGTTTCATTTACGTTCACCTTTTGTTTTTACTGCTATTAAGGATAGCACAAAATCAAGACCAGGATTAAAGGATGCTAAGGATATCAGTTGTTTCGTGTTCTTTTTTTGTCATAAAATGCCATAATTATCACTCTAAGATCCATCAAAACGTTTAGCTTAGTAAGTCAAAATTGGAAGATTTTAAGTCAAAAATGTAACTTATTTCATCAAAATTCTGATATTTTAGGACAAAATCTTGAAATACTAGGTCAATATTTTGAGATTTGATTACATACTTTCACGTTACTTAGTTCAAATCATGAGAAAGTATTAATTCATCTAATATTTTAATACATTGTGGACCTACTTTGTCCTAATTGAGATACTACGTAAAAGATCTGACTTACTGGTTAAAAATTATGCAATATAAAATCATATAATTATTTTAAAATCTTAAGAGATATTACGTCAATAATGCAATTTAATAAATTAAAATGACGGAATACTTGCTTATTTATCGTATATATTTTACTAAATATGTACATTTTGCTGTATGATGTCCTTTTGTTGTTCTGTTGTTTATGTTGTTATGTCTTCTTGTGGAACCTACTGCTGCAGGTCTCCCTTGAAAAAGAGATCATTGATCTCAATGGGATTTTACCTGGATAAACAAAGGTTTTGAATTGAATTGAAAATGCTTTTGACTGCAGAAGTTATGTCAACTTTGTGACTTACCTTAAGTATTTATATTTTCATTATAACAAACTTTTCATCTATTTGTTTCACTTTTTTGGGGCAGAATTGGGCTCCCGAGTGTTCCTCACCATGGTTAAAGCCGCCCCCAACATGCCTCCTAACATCTGGGCGAGGATGTACGGCAGCAGCAGGGCGAGCTTCATCCCTCCACACAGGCACACACTCACAGACACCACAGGGTTAAAGTGCCCGCCGCTGCAAAAACACAATAAACGTTGCTCTGTTATCTCTGGAATAACGTTATGGACTGATACCAATGAACCTTATCTAGCACACATGGGGTAAAAAGGCAATTTAAGGTCATTCTTTGAATCAAAATGATACTTATGAATAATAATCTATTGAAATGTATCAGTGTGTGACAAATCATAAAAATTGTAAGTAATCTACTTAATATTCTGTGTGAACTACATGTAAGGCAAATTATCTTTAAATCAGTTCATGAGATGAAAAATAATGACCCTTATCTATCAGTTGTATAACAGCTTGTAATAACAGCTGCAGGGTTTATTGTCAGTGAGTGACAGATAACAATAGAAACTTTATAAAGCGTATTATTTACTGACATTTTAAAGCAAATGAACAACCGTGTAAATGTATGTTGGCTCTACAACTGTTTTAAGACATTTATGACATTTAACAGACAAGAAATAATCAGTCTGCTGAGAAACCAACTTAATGAGTTAATTTTAAGTAATCCTTACTTTGTCAATATGTGACAGAAAATCATACCAAAAAGTAATATTATCTCACAAAAGTATTCATGTTGTCTCTACACAAGATGTTATGACATTTCTAAGATTCTTAAAGACAATAAATGATCAGTCCGCTTTACCTAATTTTCCCAAACAGCATGATGAGCACAGCCAGTGCCATGCCATGAGCCATCGCAGCCTGCAGGATCCCGAATTCTCCAATGTTCCCAATCACAGACGCACACCCCACAAACACAAACAGGGTCGTCCCGTACAGCTCGGCCAGGCACGGCTGCACATACTGCTCGAACAAGCTGGTCCTCATGGTTTCCCTTTCAGCTGCAGGCTCCACCATCTCAGCTATGGTGAAAATCTCAGCCTTGTGTTCTGTGCCCGACATACTGAATACAAATGATGTCTTTACCTGTCCTGTGTCCCTCACAGCTCACACTGATGATGGACACTTATAAGCCATTCTGAGGATGATTCATGAAAGACCTACGCACATCCCCACTTGTTTTCTCTTCTGATGCCCCACCTTCCTGCAATTGTTTATAATCCCAAGAGCAATCAGGAGAAGCTCATAACATGATATATGTTTTTGAGAGATAAGGATGAGGGGTGTCAGCACAAAAGCAGCGTGTTAAGTTTAAGGATTGTGTTATTTTTTATGTTAAACCTATAAAAAAAAGATTTGTGTTGCCACTTTTAGGGCAGTGATAAAAAGCTATAAACTCATAATCTGTTATCACCTTGAAGATGATATGCCCAGACTATACTAAGGTTATTCTGAGTGTATACTAGGGTATACACAGTAATACCTCAGATATCTGATTATAATAAATACTGATCCTATTAACTGATCATTATTTTATTTTTCCTTTATAAATTAGAATTGTAATCTATTCTCTCATTAGCTGTTTTTTATTTAAAATATTATAGTTTTACCGATATTTGATTTCTTGTGTGCCGTTTAACAATACAATAAAATGTTAGGATAACAGAACTAAAAAGCAAAAGTTCTAATTAGGCAGAAAGTCACATTTCTTTATATATTAATATAAATATTAATATCAATTGATAAGTGTTAATTTCTTTAATGTTGGTGGCACTAATGTTAAGTACTGCTGTTTAGCTTAATGTAAAAGGCAAGTTTATTTATAACACAAGGCAATTCAAAGTGCTTTAGATGCAAAGCATCCTAATGCTTCAGTTAACTCGTATTTTACAATGATAATTATGAATACATGTAAAGTAACTTACTAAACATATCGAGAGTTAATTAATTAAAGGGGCGTAGCAATCATAGTGTCCATTTTAGGCAGCTCTTTCATGGAGCGTCAGCTTCAGCGTCAGACAGACAAAGACAAAGGAGTCCTGCGGGAGGCAAATCCTACTTTGAGTGAGCTGAGTATCGCTGGTGTTGTTTAGCCCCTCATGCTATAATCATGTGTATTTTCTCCATTCCTGTTCATGTGTCTTCTCGCAATTATCACTGGCCCCGTGCATCTCCTAATCGTTATAACCGGCCTGCTCTCGTCTATCCCACATGCTCCACTGACATCCAACATCTAGTTTCAGGTGGCCTGTGGAACTGCCAGTCAGCTGTTCCTAAGGCTGACTTCATTTCTGGCTACGCTTCCCTGCAGTCCCTGGATTTCCTTGCTCTCACTGAGACCTGGATTACTCCATCCAACACATCCACCCCAGCAGCTCTCTCCACAGCATATTCCTTCTCCCATACACCCAGACCCACTGGCAGAGGAGGTGGCACTGGTCTCCTGCTCTCTCCCAAATGGAGCTTTTCCCTCTCCAAGCTACCTAGCTTCATTCCTTCCACCTTTGAATTCCATGCCGTCACAATAACCCATCCTATACAATTAACCATTGTTGTTCTCTACCGTCCACCAGGCGCCTTGGGGGACTTCTGGGAGGAATTAGATAATCTCCTCTCACACATCCCTGAAACTGGCCCTCCGGCTGTACTTCTCGGAGACTTCAACCTCCAGACAGGGAAGATAGACAAACTAACATCTCTGTTAACCGCCTTTGCTTTCTCACGGTCTCCATCCCCACCAACTCATAAAGCTGGCAATGTCCTTGATCTCATATTCTCAAGGAACTGCACTACTTCTAACCTCTCTGTAAACCCGCTCCACACATCCGATCACTTCTTCATTTCATTCTCTCTACCCCTTTCCAAACATAACAAACTAATCTCTTCTCATCCTGCACCTGTCCGCCGTAACCTTCGTTCCCTCTCCCCCTCTACCCTTGCCTCATCGGTACTCTCAGCCCTCCCTTCCTCGGACTCGTTCCAACTCCTGCCTCCAAACTCTGCTGCAGAAACTCTCCTCTCTACTCTCTCATCCTCTCTGGACTCTCTCTGTCCTCTCACATCTCGGCAGGCTCGTCAGTCCCCTCCTGCTCCCTGGCTAAATGACGCACTGTGTGCTAATAGAACCGTCCTTCGGGCAGCAGAGCGGAAATGGTGGAAATCCAAACACCATGATGACCTCCTAACCTATCAGGCTCTCCTCTCCTCTTTCTCTGCTTCGATCTCTCAGGCAAAAAGCACTTTCTTTCAAGATAAGATCCATTCTTCCTATTCCAATCCCAAAAAACTATTTTCCATCTTCTCCACCCTCTTGGACCCTCCCAAAGCCCCTCCCCCCTCCTCACTTCTGTCAAGCGACTTTGTTAACTACTTTGAAAAAAAGGTTGATGATATTCGTTCTTCTTTTTCTGACTCACCTTTACTGACCGCTGGGTCACCAGACCCTCCTTTCACCAACACACTGACCTCCTTTTCCCCTCTCTCTCCAAGTGAGGTTCTTACCCTCATTACCTCTGCCCGCCCTACCACCTGTCCTCTGGACCCCATCCCTTCAAACCTCCTTCAGACTATCGCTCCTGATATTCTACCGTTTCTCACCCATTTCATTAACACTTCTCTAACTTCTGGTCACTTTGGTTTGGTTTGGTTTGTTTATTTATTTAAAGGACAGTGCACATTAATTCACATTGCTGTAAATGGGGCACTATTAGCCAGCAGGCTAATTTTCAACTGTTGTCCTTGGCAAGATGTTAAATGACCACAACAAGACTTTCCAAACAGCCTCAAGGAGGCAAGAGTAAACCCTCTCCTAAAGAAACCCACTCTCAACCCGTCCGATGTTATAAATTACAGGCCTGTCTCTCTCCTCCCGTTCCTGTCTAAAACACTTGAACGCGCTGTCTTTAAACAACTCTCCTGTTATCTCCATCAGAACAACCTTCTGGATCCGTACCAGTCTGGTTTCAAGGCAGGTCACTCCACAGAAACTGCCCTCCTTGCTGTCTCTAAGGAACTGCACACTGCTAAAGCAGCATCCCTCTCCTCTGTCATCATCCTTTTGGAGCTGTCTGCTGCATTCGACACGGTGAACCATCAGATCCTCCTTCGCACTCTCCAAGAACTTGGAGTTTCAGGCTCTGCACTTTCCCTCCTCACCTCATACCTCAAAGACCGTACCTACAGGGTAACTTGGAGAGGGTCTGAACCGACCCTTGTCAATTAACTACAGGGTCCCCTCAGGGCTCTGTTCTTGGCTCCTCTTCTCCCTGTACACAAACTCGCTCGGATCAGTCATTAGCCCGCATGGTTTTTCATACCACTGCTACGCTGACGACACCCAATTAATTCTGTCCTTTCCCCGCTCAGAGACACCAGGTCGTCCCACGCATCTCTGCTTGTCTAGCTGACATCTCTCAGTGGATGTCTGCTCACCACCTCAAGCTCAACCTTGACAAGACTGAACTGCTTTTCCTTCCAGGAAAAGATTGTCCCACTCTTGACCTAACAATCAACATCGGCACCTCTGTTGTTTCCCCGACTCAGACTGCAAGGAATCTGGGTGTGACCCTAGATAACAACCTGTCCTTCACTGCAAACATCGCTGCTACAACCCGCTGCTGCAGATACACTCTTTACAACATCAGGAGGATACGTCCCCAGCTGACCCAGAAAGCAAGGCAGGTTCTGGTCCAGGCTCTCGTCATCTCACGCCTAGACTACTGCAACTCCCTCCTGGCTGGTCTACCTGCATGTGCCATCCAACCTCTGCAGCTCGTCCAGAATGCAGCGGCTCGTCTGGTCTTCAACCTTCCTAAATGTTCCCACACCACGCCACTCCTCCGCTCCCTTCACTGGCTCCCGGTAACTGCTAGAATCCACTTCAAGACACTCGTACTTGCATACCATGCTGCGAATGGATCTGGCCCTTCCTACATCCAGGACATGGTTAAACTGTACACCCCAGCGCGTGCACTCCGCTCTGCATCAGCCAAACGGCTCGCTGCACCCTCGCTGCGAGGGGGACCCAAGTTCCCATCAGCAAAAACACGTGGGTTTGCTATCCTGGCTCCAAGATGGTGGAATGAGCTCCCCATTGACATCAGGACAGCAGAAAGCTTACACATCTTCCGGCGCAGACTGAAAACTCATCTCTTTCGACTCCACTTCGAGCGATAGAATTACTAACAAAGCACTTATATACTAATAAAGGACTGGCTTACCTAAAGCCAGTTGAGTAGCACTTGAAATGTTTGGCTCTATGAAACCTGATGTACTTATATGATTCTGTTTTCTTCAAGTTTGTATCTTCTTGGTCCAATGCACTTATTGTAAGTCGCTTTGGATAAAAGCGTCAGCTAAATGCAATGTAATATCAAATAAATGTAGTAAAGTTGATGGAGTTTTAGCATAAAAGGGAAATTATCAAGTGAAGTACTAATAGGCTATATTAGCAAACATATCCGACCGGCTAGCAAAATTAGCACAACAGGCTACTGGAGTTGTGTTTCTTTACCTGCTTTTGGTCTCTTCCTCTTCCATATGCAAATGGTTTATTCCTCCATTGTTCACCAGCTAGTTGCCTCATTTTCCAGTCGGATCTTCAGTGTCAGGAAAAATCAATTGCTTTCAGTTTTTAGGGAAAACAGCTAGAGGTGGGAGTCAACCAAAGCAAGTTTCTGTCAGAAAACGAAATGCTAATGTTAATTACTGCTGGTTAGCTAAATAAAGAAGCTAAACATCCTAATTGATCAGTTAACTCATATGTTATATTGATACTTTAAAAGTAACATCAAATAACAGCAGTGGAGTTGAGGTATAAAGAAGGAAAAAGTCAAGTAAAGTACCAACAATTACATTTCATAAGTTAGCAAACATTTTACCCATCGAGTTAGCAGCGTTAGCATAGACAAATGCAATACATTTTCGACTGATGAACTGAAACTCGTCTGAATAATGCTACAAAGCCCTTTTGACCTAAAGAAAACTGCAGATTCAGATGATAATTTGACTATTGCTTCAAAATATGTATTTCTATACCGTTTATCACATTTCAGCATAATTTCTACACCGTTATACAGATTTTAATGTTGCTATATTGTGGTATATTACAAATGTTTACTTACATGTTTCATATACATTTGACCTACGTAGTCATTTCTCTTATCTGTTAACGAATATTTATATTGCAGCGATTATAATGTTATTCACGTTTTCCACAGATATCAATAAAGTTTTAGGAGTCTGATTGCAATCAAACCTTTGCCATATGAGTAATTTAATCTGTTAATAGACATATCAATTGAGGCGGTTTTGAAATCCGAGCTGAATATAAAGATGGATTCTTCCATGAAGTAATGGCCTTATAATACAATTTAGTTTATAGTTCACACAGTATGACTATAAAGACTTTAACATTCATACAGCTTTTATAATGACGTCAGCTTGTCCCACCCACTGCAGATAATCAGTAATAATTGTTTATAATAATAAATAAATGAACGGACCGAAACAGCATTACACAAAAAGCCTTTATTCAACTGCACTTAACCAGCTTTCATCAAAACCTATCTTTCACAAGCTAATCCCTCATGTCCTTTTTCCTGCTTGAAACAGGGCGCAAGAATAGAACAAATAATGCGGGAAAATGTAAATGAACTATTAGTTGCGATGTATTGCATTTCTTAAGGTCTATCACATGCATGTATTGTATTGAAATAATACTGGAAGTAGAATTGATGAATAAATAAAACTAAAATGGCACATGGAAAAAACAGAAAAGGCCAAAGAAATGACATCTGAAAACATATTTTCATTCATTTTCAACTCATGTGAGCAGGGTTTGAAATCCTATTTTTATATAAGTGCTAAATCACAGACACAATCTGCCTGTAAACAAATGAAAAAAAACAAACCTGACCTATGTTACAGTAGAGACACAAGCGTCTCACGGTTCTCAGCGGGGTCCTTCTCTTATTTTCTGGCACTTAAAATGACGTTCAACAAATCACATTCTGCTGATGGCGGGAGTTTTTGCACCGGAACAGCTCCAAGGTGAGGGCTCGATCGAGATAAATCGTACTTCCTGTTTCCCAGTGTCTCCCTCCGTACTTCTCTCCACTTGTTGATTTTGGCGCAGCACACATGTAGAGCATGTTTCAACAGAGGAGCCGTTCAACACTCAAAATGCCAACTGTGACAGACCTGAGGAAACAGAACATGACCTGTTCTTGTTAATGACCGCTCCACGCATTCAAACTGGGAGGATGGGTGGAAAAAATATAAAACACTTCACACATATAAGTAAGTCTAAGTAAATAAACCAACGACAGCATGGCGCCGTAGTGGTTGCAGATGACGCTGAGCAGTCATCATGTCATATTTCCAGTTAACATAGTTTTCATTTGAATGGAGTGGTAATCTAAAATGTGTTTACCCAGTTTGAGTTGTCCTTGGTGGCCCAGCAGATGCTGTAGTGTTGAAGAAAGGTTGTGCAACAGCTCACGCTATCCAGGAACTCAAGACGCTCAATTCTGTAAATAGAATATATAATATAAATATGTTAAAGACAGCCCATTATGCTTTTAAGGTTTTTCCCTTTCCTGTTATATAGGTTTGTGTGCATGTAAATGGTCTATGGACTCATTTGTTTACTTCCTAGACATCACTTTGAAACACTCCTATTGGCTAGCGCTCCAACACATTGTAGTGATAGACTAAGGGGCGGGACATCTCTAAGCGGTTGACCAATCACAACAGAGCAGACTGGGCTCTGGTTTCAGACAGAGGGTGGAAAGAAGTTGCTGCAGCACAGGCAGTATGAGGACAGAGCTTTTTGAAACATTAAAGCATGGAGACATGTCCCAGTAGAGACACCACATACTGATATGAACCTGAAAAAGAGCTCAATAAGTTCTAAATATTTCATCTGTTCAGAAATGTGATAATTTGTATCAGACTATATACACAGAAAGAGGAACAATTACTTTAAAGGACTGCAATTATGTAGTGCTTTGTTAGTGCACAGGACAAAGGGCTTTATAAAATCGATTAATTGACGACACACTCGACTCTTTAACGTAACCAGAATAGGTTATAAATCCAAAACCCTGCAACACATACTAGTTTATTGATTTTCATAATGTTCTTTTCAGTGTTTGTGTCTTTCTTTCAGTTTTATTAATGCACGGTTGGCATACTTGAAGTGTTTGAGGCTTTTCCCCACTGACACATGACATTATTCTGCAACACAACTTTAAAAATCACCTTGCCACATCGTCCTGGGGCAGCATACTGTAGACCGTCATCATGTCCAGAGCATCAGACTGCTCCCAGCCCGTCTTAAGAAACCGCTCCCTCTGCAAACAACAGTCAAATATAAATTTAGATCATATTAACCAAATATCAATTACGTTTTCGTCGGACAGCCAAAGAGTTTTATGATTCTGATTGGAGGGCAAACACTTTTCCATACGAGTCATATGATCTGTTAATGAGTTTAGCTCAATATAAAGATACATTTCTTCATGAATGAATGGCCTTAAAATCTTGTATCTTTCCAACGTTAGCTCATCAAATGAATCTTACACTTCGGACCTGACTTACTAGCCTCACTAAAGCCACTCGACTCCTAATAATCCTTCAGAAGTTAAACCTCTGAGACGTTTTGTTGTGAAACATTGAGTCTGGAGGTCACCTGGGTGTCCAGAGACTGACAGGCCTCGACTCCTGCGAGGTTGCACTGGCGACGCTGCAGGTTCTCGATCATCACCTGGCCGAATCGATCGCTCATGTTCACCTGGAAACACCGAAAACACACACTTACTACTTTTGTCTATTCAAAGACCATTATATAGAAAACCAAGATACTTGTGGTACGGTGAATAACAGAAGCAAACTACATATTCTTTTGCAGTTTAAAGGTTCACCTATTATGCAAAATCCACTTCTTCATGTCTCTTCTACATCAACATGTGTCCCCTCTTCTTCATGTCTCTTCTACAATCAACATGTGTCCCCTCTTCCTCATGTCTCTTCTTCATCAACATGTGTCCCCTCTTCTTCATGTCTCTTCTACATCAACATGTGTCCCCCTCTTCCTCATGTCTCTTCTACATCAACATGTGTCCCTCTTCTTCGTGTCTCTTCTACATCACATGTGTCCCCTCTTCTTCATGTCTCTTCTACATCAACATGTGTCCCCTCTTCTTCATGTCTCTCTTACATCAAACATGTGTCCCCTCTTCTTCCGTCTCTTCTACATCACCATGTGTCCCCTCTTCTTCATGTCTCTTCTACATCAAAATGTGTCCCCTCTTCTTCATGTCTCTCGTCTACAAGCAACATGTGTCGCCTCTTCTTCATGTCTCTTCTAAATCAACATGTGGTCCCCTCTTCTTCAATGTCCTCTTCTACATCAACATTGTGTCCCCTCTTACTGCATGTCTCTTCTACATCAACATGTGTCCCCTCTACTTCATGTCTCTTATACATCAACATGTGTCCCCTCTTCTTCATGTCTCTTCTACAATCAACATGTGTCCCCTCTTCTTCATGTCTCTTCTACATCAACATGTGTCCCTCTTCCTTCATGTCCTCTTCTACATCAAAACAGGTGTCCCTCTTCTTCATGTCCTCTTCTACATCAACATGTGTCCCACTCTTCTTCATGTCTCTTCTACATCAAACATGTGTCCCCTTCTTCTTCATGTCCTTCTACATCAACATGTGTTCCCCTCTTCTTCATGTCTCTTCTACAAATCAACATGTGTCCCCTCTTCTTCAATGTCTCTTCTAGTTCTACATCAACATGTGTCCCCTCTTCTTCATGTCTCTTCTACATCAACATGTGTCCCCTCTTCTTCATGTCTCTTCTACATCAACATGTGTCCCCTCTTCTTCATGTCTCTTCTACATCAACATGTGTCCCCTCTGTGGAAAGACACTCTGAAAGTTTCAGGAAAAAAGATTGTCCTGATCCATTTCTATAAAAACCTGTCTGAAAATGAGCTGATCAGATTTTGGCCACTTTGTGATGTCATAACGATGTTTTGTCTTGTGTAACCATTAGCCAATCACCAACCAAGGTAACCCCCCCCCCCCCTTATCACCTGAATCTCCTCCTAGAGCACCATTGAGTTCTTTGTAACCAAATGTCTCTCAGAGGGGCGTGGGGAGGGGCTCCTTATTTTCATCTGAAGTAACAGACAGAGAATCAGCACTTTGGAAACAGGGCTGAAACAGAGGGGATTATGGGTAATGCTGCAATGATCTGTTTGGTGTTTGGAGCCAAACACTTCAGAGACATGTTTTGAGACCTATAACATATTGATGAAAAACAGTATAACAGGGGACCTTAAAAGACGTTTGTTTTGTTCACCTGTTCGTAGTTGACGAACATGGCGGTGGGGAAGGTCTCTGCAGCCCAGTGAACGACATTGGAGGACTGCGAGGGCGTCATGTAGACGAGCACACACTCCGACAGCAGCAATGTGGGTAATCTGGAAGAGCAGCAACACACTTAACCACGGCAACAATACTAGAAACTACTGTAATTCTGCCAAACAAGCCTCTAAATGTGCTTCAATTTCTGTTATCTGGATCCAGATATGCATCAAGGTAAACATAGTGTTAGAACTCTATATTCTCTACTCCAGTGGTTCTCAAATGGGGGTACGCGGACCCCTAGGGGTACGTTGGAGTACTGCAGGGGGTAAGTGAGATTTATTTTATGTTATATTAACAGAGTTACACATATTTCAAAACGCGAAGTGTAATAACTGCAGTGGCCTTCCTGTCACTGAGAATAACAAAGATCCTCAGGAAGCACAAGCCCATGTTTCTCACTAAGTACAACTAATTAAAAAGATCAGTTCAATGCAACTAATGTCGTCTTAGTGTTATTGCATGATGTTAAATTTGGTTTGCCATGAATTTAGTGATGGATTGTAAACATTTGAAATGTAGCATTTAAGTGTTTCTCAGTTACAATGTTGTTTTAATAAATCAGACACCGATGGTGCAGCTCTGTACTGTACCTCTTTATACAGGCTTTTCTTCCTTAACAAATTGTGTTTGCACTGATCAGGGGGTACTTGGCTGAATTGTTTTTCAAAGGGGGTACATTATTGAAAAAAGTTTGAGAATCACTGCTCTACTCTATATGTAGCTAAGATAAGAGCCAGTATTAGTACAACTGTTCATAAATACATTACATTTTGGCTAAGAGAAGAGTAAAGCTGTTCATAAATTAATTCAATTGTGGGACAGTGGGATTTTCTTTTAGGGAGTTTTCCTAGCAAAGAGTCTGTGTGCTTGTACAGTCTATAAAACCTCTGAGACAAATGTGTTAGTTCTGATATTGTTTGATATAAATCATATTGATTTGATTAGCTGGAAATGTTGCATTGTTTAAACATTAATGGCTCAGGAAGAGACAGTAAAGCCATTTCCTATTGAAAGATCTTACAGATTACAGACAAGGAGACCTCTATCATCTATGACTTTAAAAACGACTTGCCCTCAAATCTTATTTGTTTCCCTAAAGTATATACACCTTCACAACATTAAGTGTGGGAAGGCAAAAGTGATGACCCGCACTTTAAAACTAAGACTAATAAAAGGCCTAAACTCACCGATCACAGTCTTCTGAAGAAGAGTAGCCTCCCTCTTAGTGGAAACTTCCAATAGATAGATAATGCACGACAGCGTGTTACGGAATAGGACCAAAGAAAACATCCCATCATATAAAGAAGGATGTCTCTGCATCCAAGTACTATAACAAGTAGCTCTGTCCACTGACAGCCATCAAATGATACTGTATTCCACCTAAAACCTTTACTCTTTTTTTAACTCAATATCAAAACTGTTTAGTTGGTAGTTTTCTCCATTGCAAATAACTAAAAGTAAAAGTGAATTCAAATAGTTTGTACAATGGTAAAACGAACCCAAACTTGATTAAATACATGGTTTGCAAAACATGCTACCCCTCTCCTCGAAGAAGCACATTTAGTAATATTTTAGGATGAGTGTTTGATGCTCAAAACATGCAGTGTCTGTGGTGTTTCCTTTCAAATCAAGCTGCTCACGTCAAACATTACATCTGCATTTCAGCCGTACAGACACTCAGTGGAGTCACTGTGTTTTTTTTTACACAACAAGAGGTAACACAGAGATGATGGGGAAACTAACTGACAGGGCGCAGTGGGCTGTGCGTTTGATCATCAGATCAAGGGGGCGTTGGGGAACTCCTATTCGAAGCCCACCACTGCACACTTCACCCGAAGTTGCTCCTGTGGGTATTGTCCACAGTACGTGTATGTAGTGTTGTCACGATACCAACATTTTGGTTTCGACACCAAGTCAAGAATTGCGATTCCGATTCTTTTTCGATACTTTTCTTAACAAAAGGGAAACAGTCTTAAATGTAATTATTGTGCTTTATATTTCACACCAGAACCATAACCACATTGGTAAGTTAGCTAAAAAGATAGCATATTAGACAGTTATCGTTGCCATGAATTGCCTCGGCAAACTACGAAAACGTTTGTTTGTCACAAACTAAATGACACTGTTTTGACTTAGATTTGAGGGCATGAGCAGAGCATGATGTAATTATGTTATCTATCACATTCGCTAACCTGTCTGGATGCCGGTGTTGTGTCACATTATGCCTCCCCGTCATAAAATGCCCCCCCCTCCCCAAAAGAGGTTTCTATGAATCCCACCCTCAAGCATTTTTCAGGGTATGGTTCTAGGACTGGTACCAATAAATGGAGCAAGTTTCATGAATGTCACACTTTTACTTTGTAAGATAGCAAGGGGGGGCATATTGTGATGGACAGGCCGTCATAAAATGCCCCCCCCCCCCCCAAAAGAGGTTTCTATGAATCCCACCCTCAAGCATTTGTCAGGGTATGGTTCTAGGACTTGTACCAATAAATATATCGCATATCGTATATAATAATATGCTGACAAAGACTATGTAACATTTGTAAACATATATTTTGATTATTAGATGACAACTATGTCAAATTAAACAATACATTTTAAAGCACGTTTATACAGACAGGACGTAACAATGATATAAAAAAGATTTCAAAAAACAAAAACTGAAAAGGAAGTGACGAATGAATTTCGACACATCAAATACGGAGCGAAAAGTTAAACCAGAAGAATAAAGACTATACCACTAAACAACTCACAGTCTGAAAATTACCATTAATAAAAACCCTGAACGTTTACTTTTCGTTTTAAACATCGTTTTAAGGTGTAAACGTGTCATTTAGAGGTGTAAACGTGTCATTTAGAAATGCGCGTTCCCGTGACAAGGGGGGCATTTCATGACGGGGAGGCATAATGTGACACAACACCCCCCCTTGCTATCTTACAAAGTAAAAGTGTGACATTCATGAAACTTGCTCCATTTATTGGTACCAGTCCTAGAACCATACCCTGAAAAATGCTTGAGGGTGGGATTCATAGAAACCTCTTTTGGGGAGGGGGGGGGCATTTTATGACGGGGAGGCATAATGTGACACAACACCGGTCGGCGGGTGCTTAGCGTAGTCTGATGTGTTGGCTCCCTTGGTTTGCAGGGATCTAAAACATGTCTCACAGTCAGGCCTCGTGGTGTCCGTAGGCTTGCCCTCACTGTCAGAGATATCGCTCAAATACTTCCAAATTTCGCTTCTGCCGTCTTTTTTGTCAACAAGCCGAGGCGCAGCGGCAGTAGCACTCCCACTTGCAGCCATGCTTCTCGCTTTCTCACATGCTCTGGCAGCGAGCGCGTGCACGAGAGAGGGGAGGGACTTAGAGCGTGCTTGAGAGGGGAGGGACTGCAGGCA
The DNA here is from genome assembly GCA_902827135.1 of Harpagifer antarcticus. NCBI lineage: Eukaryota > Metazoa > Chordata > Actinopteri > Perciformes > Harpagiferidae > Harpagifer > Harpagifer antarcticus. The sequence goes on from CADEHL010001081.1 coordinate 91,060, forward strand.
CGGCTGCAGTGCAGGGAGTGGAAGCAGAGCGCTGAACACACACTGCTCTTATTAAAACGGCGCTTTCTCACCGTCATTCTTAAAGTACCGATACTAATGAAACGGAGGAATCGTAACGTTTTTAAGTATCGGTACACCGTGCAACACTACATGTATGATATCAATGTGTGTGTCAACTTGTAAAGCACCTTGATGACTTTGAGGTGTGAAGATGGGCGGTGTGGCGCAGTGCGCTGTGCAATGATTGCTGCGTCTGTAAAGCCGTTGTGTCCTTGGGCAAGACACTTCACCTGAATTTGCTCCTGTGGGTATTGTCCACAGTACATGACCATTACATGTATGTCTGATATGTATGTGTAAGGAGCACTTTGAGAGTCATTGAAAAAGCGCTATAATAAATATAAGGATTATTATTATTATTATTAGAGTGAGTCTTCTTACATCAAAATAAATCCTAAAGTTGAATTATTTCTTCAAAAACGAAATCATTTGCTCAGTATGAACTATGAAGCGTGATATTGGAATGAAACTAAGAGAGGAAATATATGAATTCACATACTCTGGATTAAGCTGGAACTTCTTCAGTTTCTCATCCAGATTAGAGATGTCTCTGAGGTCAGCTCCAATGATACAGTACCGGTCTGAGTCCAGGCTGTGGGCATCTGAAACACAAACAACATATTGTGAAGAATGAAAATAATACGAGACAAACGCGTATATTTTCTGACCTAAAATATTTGTATGGAATGAGTGGAATTTATTGGTCATTACCGAGCAGTAAGGAGTCTGTTGAGTGGGTTTCGATGAGGGGTTTTGACAGGGGTGGCTTCGTCCTAATAAATAAATAAAACAGCAATTAAATTCATAAAGTGCGGATCACCAATACACTTTAAGCTGCACTACAATAACACATTTTACAGGATACACTATCTATATAGCAACAAGAAGCACCATATGTATGTTCAGTAGGGGTGTAACGGTATCCGTATTCGTCCCGTACCGTCACGGTTCAGACGTCACGGTTCGGCACACGCAGTCACACGACGAACACAAAAGAGTGGGAAAAAAGTCTTTCATTCCGGGCAGTATCCACTACACTATATATAATCCAGGGGGCGGTATTGCGCCTAAAAGCTGTTTGCCAGCCTTAAACGACAAATGAAGAACAAGAAGAAACACAACAACAAAACGAACAAAATACAAGAAGAATAAAAGTTAGTATGAAGATTTCAGATAACACACAGGAGCTAGAACCCACCTGCTTCTTTTAAATCAGCTGTGTGGGAACATTGTGGGTTCCCTGTGGACTACAATAACGATTAAGTGTGCGAGTGGTGGATCGGATGAGTGGTGGATCGGACGAGGACGGTGTGTCTCCGTTGGTCTACAGTGGTGCGGTATGCTAATGGGAACACACGCCAAACATGCTATATAATATCAGAAGGCATCACCCAGATTTGCCGGAGCCTGGCAAAAGACAACAGCAGTTCAACAACTGATCCCCGCTGTTTTCAAGAAGCCAATAGACATGAAAGCCGAGAGACCAAACTAAATAACGGAAGCTTTTGGCTTATGTTTTTCAACGACTTTGCGCTCTTGAAACCATTTCTTATTATTTATGATGTAATATTTTCAAGACATTCTTTTTAGTTTTACAGCTTGATGAAACTGTTTGTTTTTGTTTGACATCAGCCATTATAGATAATATGGCCATCTGAGTGTACTGTGTATGGTTTGTTTTTAACGGTTTAATACAGTTAATTATTCCAAATGTCAGATTCTTTATTTTTAAACTGAAACTTGCACTACTGTTCAAACATAAATAACAACAAACCTGGAATTATGCATTTGGGACTTTTTTTGCTTTTCCTTGTTGTACCGAACCGTGACTTCTGTGAACCGTTACACCCCTAATGTTCAGATTACTAGTTTATATAATCTTTACATTACATTACATTACATTACATTGCATTTAGCAGACGCTTTTGTCCAAAGCGACTTACAATAAGTACATACGACCAGGAAGACACAGCCCAGAAGAAAAACAGAATCATATAAGTACAGCAGGTATCATAGAGCCACACATTTCAAGTGCTACTCAGCTGGCTATAGATAGGCCAGTCCTATGTTAGTATATAAGTGCTTTGTCAGCTGGCTATAGATAAGCCAGTCCTATGTTAGTATATAAGTGCTTTGTTAAGTGCTTTAGGTAAAGACTCATTCCTCACTATGTAGTCGAATAAAACAGCCCTATACATTCTTTGGTTAAATTATGTGAAGCTTATTGTGAATAATGATAGTCATTTTCTACACATAATATACGTTATGTTATGTAAAATGGAATCTTGCATACATGTGATGAGAACAGTCTTAACACACTGGATTACTCTGAACAGTTTTAAATGAAGCTCTGGCGCCCTCTACAGTCTCTGACGCCACATTGCAATACCAAAGCCAGAGAAGGGAATACAACATCACACAGTCGTGCTTCCTAATGTTCGTCCTCATAAAGACTGCCATACTGACCACCTAAACACATTTCCCTTATTGATATGCATGTAACATTATATTTTATAATCTTCATAATCTGATCTTCAAATGATAATAATAGCATGGTTGTCTTACTTGATATTGTGTATTTTTCTGGCCACAACTGTTGGAAAGTCAACTTCAAAGAATTTCCGTGGCATGAGGTTTTCATCCTATAACACACAAACACACACATTAATTAACACACATTAATCTGTATACTAAAGTTACAAATAAATGTTTCCGATACAATAATATACATTCATTTTAACCCTTTAAATGACAGTGCCCCTTTTATCTTTATGAATAAAAAATAATATATCTTTTTTGAGCAATGTCAGACTATTAAGAAATCTCCCACTTGTTACCTTTGGATAAATATTTCAAAAGAGAAAGCCTAAAATGTCCCTAAAGCCGGGTTAAAGGGTTAAACTAAATACGTTTGTGTTATACAGAGTTGAAAGCAACATGAGAGCAATGGGGAGTCACATTTAGACCAGAGTTTATCACTGAGCCATAATGCAAACCTTGAGTCTCCAGAAGGTGGTGTCCAGCCCGGCTCCCAGGTTGATCACCTGACAGTCGCACTGCGTCTTCCTGAGGAACGCATCCAGGAGATGGTTCACTCCCTGAACACGGGCATAGTAACCTGTTGAAAGAGAGAGGGGGATGAGCTAATAACAACACATGCCGGGACAACATCACATTAAGAAAGACATTTCTCAGACCCTCTCTGGCTTTGACTTGGAGCACGCACCACATCAATCAATCAATCAATGTTTATTTATATAGCCCAATATCACAAATGTTACATTTGTCTCAGTGGACTTCACAGTTTGTACAGAATATCAGTATGACAATACGACACCCTCTGTCCTTAGACCCTCACATCGTACAAGGAAACACTTCCAGAGAAAACCCACAGTTTAAAGGGAACATGGGAGAAACCTCAGGGAGAGCAACAGAGGAGGGATCCCTCTCCCAGGACGGACAGACGTGCAATAGATGCCAGGTGTAAATCGAAGAGATAATACATTTTACAGCATATAGACCGAATGTTAGGAAATGCATGTGTCTGTAATCAGAAGATGAATCCACGAGGATGTCAGCTACAATCCTGTGGAAGCCATCAGGGAAGCAGCATGACGAGACCCAAGGCAGGACCGCAGAGACAGGTTCAGCCACGACTCGAAGTCCAGGACTCAGATCAAGACTCAGGATCCAGGGCCCAGGAGTTCAAAGCTTTTAATCTCAATCAGATCCGATCAGATTTTGAAATCCCATTTGTTGTGATCCAGGATCAGACGAGTCGGCCAGAGTTTGTCCCTGGAGTTCAAAGCAAGTCAGGACCAGCCTGATCCAGATTACGACTTTTCAAGATGACTAGATCCTGAATATCAGTGCTTTAATCCCACTGAGCGCCATCTAGTGGACACGAGAGATACTACAAGGAAGACAAGAGACCACATTGCAGAGACATCTATTGTTTGATTACTTCTGAAAGCTGATGACAGATGATGGGCTTTTTTTTTGTTGAAGATATTTTGTCTTTAATCTAAATTACATTTGTGATTGACAATCTTTGTTGAGATACTTTTATGAGCATAGACATTTATGTCATTCAACATTTGGTTGAGAACTAAATAGGCCACAAACGTGAGCAACAAATGAAATGTGTTTCCCATGAAGGCTAAACACGGTGTATTATTTCAGTTCACAAACTTTCCCATCTCATTTAAATTGAAACATATTTTAAAATAAATGGTACAGTACATTTTGCTCTGGTAATCCACTGGAAACCCACCCCTCAGTGGGATCAGGATAATCCAGTTGTTTGGGATCAAACTGATCCCAATCCCTGTGTTGTCGGTTTGAACCCGTTTGGAAGATTTGATCCAGATTAAAGCTTGGATTGGATTTCCTGATCTGATCGGATATCAAAGTGATCCTAATTCTGTTGTTTGGTTTTGAACTCCCCAAAATCTGATCTGATCAGATAGGGATTAAAAGTTTTGGTTTAGGCTTTCAAAACTTTTAATCCCTATCTGATCAGATCAGATTTGGATTTTGGGGAGTTCAAAACCAAAAAACAGGATTAGGATCACTTTGATATCCGATCAGATCAAGAAATCCTGATCCCACCAGAGGGGTGGGTTTCCAGTGGATTACCAGAGCAACATGTACTGTACAATTTATTTTAAAATATGTTTCAATTTAAATTAGATGGCAAAGTTTGTTAACTGCAATAATACACCATGTTTAGCCTTCATGGGAAATACATTGTATTTTTCCATTTGTTGCTCACGTTTGTGGCCTATTTAGTTTTAAATGTTTCTGCTCATAAAAGTATCACAACAAAGATTGTCAATCACAAATGTAATTTAGATTAAATTAAAAATATCTTCAACAAAAAAAAGTCCATCATCTGTCATCACCTTTCAAAAGTAACTGCGGACAATAGATGTCTCTGCGATGTGGTCTCTTGTCTTCCTTGTAGTATTTTTCATGTCCACTAGATGGCGATCGGTCGGATTAAAGCACTGATATTCAGGATCTAGTCATCTTGAAAAGTCGTAATCTGGATCAGGGTGATCCTATCCTGAATTGATTTGAACTCCAGGGACAAAATCTCGCCGACTCGTCTGATCCTGGATCACAACAAATGGGATTTCAAAATCTGATCGGATCTGATTGAGATTAAAAGCTTTGAACTCCTGGGCCCAGGATCGAGGATCCAGGACTCAGGATCCAGGACTCAGGATCCAGGACTCAGGATCGAGGATCCAGGACTCAGGATCCAGGACTCAGGATCCAGGACTTAGGATCCAGGACTCAGGATCGAGGATCCAGGACTCAGGATCCAGGACTCAGGATCAAGGATCCAGGACTCAGGATCCAGGACTCAGGATACGAGGATCCAGGACTCAGGATCAAGGATCCAGGACTCAGGATCAAGGATCCAGGACTCAGGACTCAGGATCGAGGATCCAGGACTCAGGATCGAGGATCCAGGACTCAGGACTCAGGATAGAGGATCCAGGACTCAGGATAGAGGATCCAGGACTCAGGATAGAGGATCCAGGACACACGACCACAGCAACAGGGTCAGCCACGACTCAGGATCTCGGTGTAACGACATGTTCACTTAGCTAATGAGTAACAATGTGTAAAATGAGAGTTTATCGCTCACCTCTGTTGATTTCAGGGGCCTTCCGCTCCCCTACAGATCTTACAAAATACTGTATATAAGGATCCTTCCAGTAGCTTTTACTGGAAGCAAACCTAGAACACAATTAGACATTTGATTAGTAGATGGCATCGATGATTAGGTATTAAGTAGTATTATTATGTATTCAATGTACCCCCTTGAATATTAACACTAAGGATCAAGAACTGGCTCTATTGATCTGTCGAATTGTAAACCCCTATTATTATTTTTTGTGCACCATACCAGTGGTGACTAAGTACATTTACGCACTCAAGTATTTATTTAAGTGCAATTCGAGTTAGGTGTACTTTTAGGTGTAGCATTTTCCTTTCATGCAGCTTCTGTTCCATTACATAAGATAAGATAAGATGGAGCTTTATTAATCCCTGTGGGGAAATGCAGTTGTTTAGGACATGCAGGACTCCAGATGTGCTGCTTTTGAATATTCCTGATAAACTGAAAGATAAAGTGTTTATTGAGAAATGTGAAGTTTCCTGAGCTCATGAGAAGATTACTTTTAAGAGACAACAGACATGTGATGATCTTATTCAGTATGATGTGATTTAAACTAACATGATTCAAATGTAGCACAACCATACACATCTACAGCAGTACCATTCACATTAATGCGTCAACAATATGAATCCAATATTCATATATAATGTTAAAACACTGACAGGGAACATTATACTTCACAATGCATTCCTTACTTTAACTACCTTTGGCTCAAGGTTTGAGATGCAGGACTATTACTTGTTACATAGTACGTTCAAAGTGTGGTATAAGTACTTTTAGAGGATCTATATATATATGTGTTCTACCACTGTTCATACTATATGGTCTGATCCATATCTCAGACCAATCCCATGATAACCCATATGCATATGCGCAGTGTCAAAATGTTGAGAGCCAAGGAGAACATTTAGCAATAAGACACGTTAGTTAATATTCGTGCATATGCATTATATCCTATACTACTCACCTATTAAATGGCCATTGATTGCATGTTAAATAATGAAAGCTGCTGCAGCACGTTACCTTTTGCAGATGGTTGCATCGTCACAGGTCGCCCGCACTGCTTCGTCAGAAGTGTCCGAGTCTATGTAAGGCTGCCGAGCTGCCATTAGCTATTCTTGTCCTAAAGTTAACTTTTTAACATTAAAACTGTAAGCGTTCACCAGCTCGTCCACAAGGGCTAACTTAGCCACAAGCTAACAGGCTAGCTCTTTTTTGACAGGTGGGGCTGTTTAATAAAAACGAGGAAGAAGAAGAAAAAAGCTGTGAACGAAGTCGGGTTGCTCAAGTACTTTCGTATAATAAACAATGTATTAGTTGAATAACAATAAGCGATATTTAACGAGGGAGTAATATTTTGCAGGCTAATAACAACTCGCAGCAAGAAATGAATGAGCACTTCCGACCAGATGGTAAACACTTCCGGTTGATATGTTCAGAATAAAAGAAACCCTGCAAAAATAAACAACAATGAAAATGTATGAATTAAACCCCAATTTCACTTACAGTAATAAACATTATTTGTAGAATCTTTCACACAAAATGCTTTACTCTTTGGGAATATAGAATACAATTATCATGAAAAGAAGGTATAACTAATGGACAATTACATTACAAACAAGGGTTATTAAAGAAAGATAAACGGAATATATTGAAGGCATAACATGAGATAGAAAATAAACAAAGGGAATAATGTTAATAATTCTAAAACCAGTAGCCATAGTGCCCATATTTGCAGCAGGCGTACATCAACCCTCTCTGCAGCATCAACATGACACAAAGCCATATTCATACCACCAACCGCACCATCCTTGAAAAACATTATTTCTTGGGTTTTGACAATTAGAAGTCTTGAAAAGTATGTGCTTTATTTGTAAATAAAGGCAGTTCATTGTGGAATAGCCTCCCAACTCAGATACAGGATTGTCCCACTCTCAATAGCTTTAAAGGTCAACTCAAAGAATGGGTGAGAAACAACAGACGCAATCACCGCTAAATGCACTTTAATACAGCTGGTATCTCCTCTTGCACTTTAGGTAGCTCTTGTATCTTCTCTTGTACTTTATATGTTGTTGCTGTTATATTGTATTACCATGTCATAAATACTTGTGTGCTGCTCTTGCTCTTTTGCACTTGTTGCATATATCATGTATTTTGATTTTGCTATGTTTGTAAAATGTAATTTATTTGTAAAATGTCATTTTCTTAAATGTTTTATGTGTTTTATGTGAGGGGCTCAAAGCTAAATCTGGCATATTTACGCTTGACACATTTTATGTTTTTAATGTTCATTATGTGCAATGTCCCCACTAAATAAAGGCTGTGGCCTCAGTGGATAGTGTGCTGATTTCGAATCAAAGGGTAGCAAGTTCGAGTCCCACTGCAGTCAGCATGTCGTTGTGTCCCCTGAGACTTTCACATCAAATTGCTCCTGTGTGGATTGTCAGTACTGAATGTATGTTATTCACTTTGGATAAAAGCGTCTAACAAGTGACATGTAATGTAAACAATTAAATAAAAACATGTTTCCAGTCCCTTTCACATTGTTGTTCTGTTTCTATATTAGTGGTTGAGATTTTAATTTGTTAAATATTTCACCTAGAGTGCTCTCTGCATTATAGGTTTCTTAATCTGATGTTCTGTGTTTTGCACTGAGCCTCATCTTTTGGGTAGATAGAGGCCCGGTTGATTATTATCCAGGAAATGAGGCACCACAATCAGCCGATCACTTTCATCTGTTTCATTCTGGAGATTGGAGATTGGTGAATACAGCCAGGATGATAAAAGTGAAACAATGTCTCGCTTTGAAGAGTTTTAAAAAGGGGGATTAACAAAGGGGGGAAACAATAAAATGGTGCTTCCATCAATTCCCATGTGAAATATGGAATCTGTGCAACATTTCCTCGCATATGTTGTTGGGGGGAAATCCTGCTATTATAAAGCCAACGTCATTGAGGATGTCACTCAGATAATTGAGATGTTCTTTGTGGCATCAGTGTGCCTGAAACCTGCAGCATGTATAAAAAGAGACATACTAATAAGAAACTTTAGCATCTATTTAGATATCAATAAAGGTGAGAAACCATTCAGCTGCAAGATCTCAGCTCTGCTCATCATGGAGAAACAAAGTGCTATGTGCTTTGTGGACTGTTAAACATCATGGCTGTACACACAATGTGTTTTTACAATAATGTCTTAAAGCTGACGTTGCAATATTTAAATTTAGATTGACATCCAGCTGAAAGCCGATCATTAACTGTGACTTCGATCTGATAGAATCATAATGCATTTGGCCTCTGAAAGACGCCTGTCTGAGTCATTTGAATGCTATCAGTTACCTAAGTTGAGTACCATTAGGATTCAGCCTTATTGCCTTCTCAGCAAAAAGGAAGTGGGGTTTTACTAATGCTGTTTCCAGTCAAATGAATTCCCTGGTACTTTACCTTTAAACCATCGGATTTAAAGGAAGACAATTTAGCATCGGTGCAGTACTCCAACATCTGCATTTCTATTAAAAGCACGTTTATTGCATTAAAGGCTGTTTTGAATCAGTGAAGAACTCAAAAGTCCTGTTTAATTTGTAGTAGAGGCTTTCTAACAGTAGTTTTATGTCATTGTAGTACAGGCTTTTTGCATCAGTCCAGAGCTCCAAAGTCAGTATTCTTTTAATAAAAGTCGTGTTGTGGTTGTTGAAGTTTAGGTTCTTTTGCATCATTGCACAGCTAAGCACCTTGAATTGCCTTGGGCTGAAAGGTGCTATATAAATAACTTGCCTTGCCTTGCCTTTCTAAAAGTCAGTATTTTTTAATAAAGTATTTGTTTATTGTAGTACACTCGTTTTTCATCAGTTAAGTACTCAAAGTAATGTTTTTTTTATATACAAGTTATTGAATTTGATTGTAGGACAGGCTTTTTTACATTAGTTTAAAAGCACTATAGGGTTTTTGCATCAGAAGCTCCAAGTCAGTATTTTTGTTGTCATTGTAGTACAGGCTTTTTTGCATCACACTGCTAGAAAGTCAGTATTTTTCATAAAAGTCGTTTTTTTTGCATCACTGAACCCAAAGTGGGTTTTTTTAAATAAAAGTTGTTAATTATTTTTGCAGAAACAGGCTTTTTTTACATTAGTTTAGAGCTCCAAAGGAATTTTTCGTCCTAAAAGCACTTTTATTTTGTTGCAGTACAGTATTTGTGTGCACAGTGCAGGGCTCCATATGTTCTCCAGTCGATGTCCAGGGGGAGGTGGTGCTCCAACGTGACTTCCTGCTGCCCTCCTCCCTCTCTGAGCGGGCAGAGGCAGAGGTGAGCCCCGCTGCTGCTGCTGCTGCTGCTGCTGCACTTCAGTCTGGGAAAGAAAAAGCGGCCGACGGACGGATTATCAGCTCAGTAACAGTTAGCTCGTCGGCTAACGGGTCAACACCAAAACAAGCCACCGAGGGGGAGCCATGAAAACCCTCCAGTGAAAGTTACGCACGGTTTACCCGAAGACTTTAATGCACGGAAAGGCACAAAAAAGGAGGATCCCGGATCATGCCTTCGGGAACGGGAAGGCTAGTTTAGGGGCTAGCGAGGCTGCAAACTATTTTTAATTGGCTTTGAATGGCTCCTGCTTGTGTTCTCCTGTCATAGCGACAGTTTGGGGAATTACAAAAGAAAGGGAGAGGCCCTTCATGACAAACCAAAAGCCCGGATTTAAAGCGTAATTTGGGAAGAAAAGCTACCAAAGGGACCCAAAATGAAGAAGCAGTTCAATCGGATGAAGCAGCTCGCCAATCAAACAGTTGGCAGGCAAGTATTCAAGTCACCGCTGGTTCATGCTTATGGGAAAACTAGTTAGCAAGCACACTTTATTCTGCTCTTTTCCCATGCTTTTCGATTTATTTTAACCCCATACTATTCCTTAACTTGCTTTCTATCAGTTATGCAGATGTGGAAGAAGTACTTTCATCATCTACTTGAGTAAAAGTAGAAGTACCATAGAGTACGAATACTGAGTAATGAGTAAAAGTCCTGCAATTAAGATGGTACTCAAGTAAAAGTATTTGCATATAAATATACTTACAGTACCAAAAGTAAAAATACTCATTCTGCAGATTGACCAAGTTCAGAATCATCTATGATATGTATTGGTTATAATTATTGGTGTGTTTATCAAAGATGATAAAGCTGGAACTAAATGTGATTACTTTATTTACTGCAGGGTAGAATGTGAATTTACCTCAGGTGTAACTAAAGTCTGATTTAAGTGTTGATTATGTTGTTTACCTTTTTAAGTACCTAAGGGGAATAAATAAGTGTAGTGGAGTAAAAGTACAAAGTAGCATAACATGAAAATACTCACTTAAAGTACAAGTACATCGAAATTGTACTTAAGTACAGTACATGATTATACATCTACTTAGTTACATTACACCACTGCAGTTATGACAATGCAATGTTGTAACAAGAGAACATTAGTTTTCAGACTGAATGAATCCATTGCTTTTAAAGCCAGACAGGCAGGCCTGCAGACAGTTAAACTGGATGTGGGAAAAGCTGTCCTTGATGTGTGCAATCCAACCAGATGTCCTCCTGAAAAGTCTGAATCAGCCATCTGCACATTAGCACTGTCTGCCTGGGAAATAAACAGCAACAGCGAGAAGCCCCATGAGTGTGCATTTTGCTTTCGGTCATTGACCCGCCCTGAGCCGAGTCACTTTCTTTCATTATAAGGTTGTATTCTGATGTCAACATCTGTGTAAAATAGCTTACATGTCTGACGTGCTTTGGAACACATACAGTAAGAAACCAATTCCTACTTTTGGATGATTTTACAGTATCTATACTATCAATACAGTAGTGGTTGAAGAAGTACTCGCATCCTTCACTTAAGTAAAACAATAAATAGTTTGGTCTTAAAATACTACATTACAAGTAAATGTACAAAAGTATCATAGGCTAAATGTACTTAAAGTATCAAAAGTACACTTTTAACAGTATTACATTTTTGTAGAATATCATTTTGTCCTGTTTTTATCCCTAATTTATACATTTAAGCGCATTTTAAAGTTGTAGTTTGTCAATGTGGAACCAATTTTAGACACTGGGTTGATAAGTAGCATAGCATTATATCATATCAGCATATCATGTGTTTTACATTCCTCTCCTACAGTTTAGAGCTTTCTTAGAAATACTGATGCAGTAAAGGGTTATCATTTTACCTCTCTACTGTAGGGATTGAGTTGGCTTTGTAACATTTGCAAACTTGACAGTCAAATATGCTTAATCTAGATTAAAAGTAGAAATGCAGCAATACTAAGTCAAAAAGCTTGATGTCAAAGTAGGCCGATCTCATATCTGATACCATTATTTAAATTCAGTACATTTATATTAACGTATGTATTTATCCTGTTTTACAAAGGTCAACCCTAATGTTGCCTTACACATAAAAGATCATAGTCTCTTCTACCTAGTGAAGCATACACCTTATTCATTCTAAATAACAATGGGGTTTGCCAACATCCTAAACCAGGGATTAACAAGGTCAAATTGGTGTATCCAAATATTGGGCAGGTAAAATGTTATTATTATGGCACTGATGACGTTTTAAAGCAGATATTTAGCTGATAACAGACCTTAATTCATGAGTTTATAAAGGTGTGTTCCTAGTCTTTGCTGCACTGTCCATGTCCGGCCTCACTTGCCCCCTGAGCAGCTGAGGGAGGGGGGGGACTCACATCCTGCAGCAGTGGATGTTTAATACTCTGCACCATAGCTTTCACTCTGTGCTGATAAGAGCCTTCTCCATTTGTGAAACTCTAGCCGCTCCGCTTCTACCGGACATCAAACTTAAAACATATAAAATAGATTAATGCTCCTAAGTGCACAATTGTCTTTCTGTCTTCAATCCAAAACTTCCGTCTCTCAGAACTTCTAACAGACAGCAGTATCTAAGCTATTAAGATAATACATCCCAACAATGAGGAGGCATTCTGCAGCTTATTAAGTAATACCACAGTGTTCCTTTGTGACTGAATACCCACAGCAGCAATAGCTTCAGCATGGCCTTGTGTTGACAGGGGGGGGGCGAGGTGTGTGTGTGTGTGTGTGTGTGTGTGTGTGTGTGTGTGTGTGTGTGTGTGTGTGTGTGTGTGTGTGTGTGTGTGTGTGTGTGTGTGTGTGTGTGTGTGTGTGTGTGTGTGTGTGTGTGTGTGTGTGTGTGTGTGTGTGTGTGTGTGTGTGTGTGTGTGTGTGTGTGTGTGTGTGTGTGTGTGTGTGTGTGTGTGTGTGTGTGTGTGTGTGTGTGTGTGTGTGTGTGTGTGTGTGTGTGTGTGTGTGTGTGTGTGTGTGTGTGTGTGTGTGTGTGTGTGTGTGTGTGTGTGTGTGTGTGTGTGTGTGTGTGTGTGTGTGTGTGTGTGTGTGTGTGTGTGTGTGTGTGTGTGTGTGTGTGTGTGTGTGTGTGTGTGGTGTGTGTGTGTGTGATGTGTGTGTGTGTGTGTGTGTGTGTGGTGTGTGTGTGTGTGTGTGTGTGTGTGTGTGTCCTCAGGCAGACCAACGCATGTGCACCAGAGTACTGGATGGTACCAGATAAAGCCAACAACAGGCTGGAAACAATATTGTGTCAACGCTGAACTGACCATTATCACATTTCCATGTTAAAGGTCTCATGTCATGCTTTTCTGGTTATCACCCGTCCCCTTGTGTTATGAAGGTGTTCTGCCTGTAAACGGTCTGCAGAGTCACAAACCCTCAAAGTACACCCTGTAGGGAGTAAAACTCTAACACAGAGAAGACCTGTCTGTCCTGCCCCAGAACGCCTCGTTGGACATTTCTCTTTTTCCATTGTTTGCTTCCTGGGTTCTGTGACGTGTGAAACTCCAGATCAACAACAAATGACCGGATTGGCCCAAATGGACCAATCAGCGGAGCACCTCACACACCAGGATCCCTTGGCTAACTAACAGGGAGTCCCATTGACTTGCATAGAGCTCCCTGGTTAGTAATAGACGAGTTGGGATGGTGGAGGAATGCTCTCCGCAGACCCATTCTCACAGCGTTATAAACCTTTTTCTTTCTCAATATCAAGCCACACTTATTGTTTTTACTTCGGCTGTGAGTGTTTGTGTGCTCAGGATGAGTTTCGCTTGTTCTCGCTGTATCGCCGACCCGGAAACCTGTCCACTCTTCGCAGCAGCAGCGAGCCTCGCAACGTCCTGACCAATCGGAGCACACTGGGCTCACAGGGATGGGGGGGGGGGGGGGCAGGAGCTCCAACAAGCCGTTTAGGACAGAGAGTGAATACACACACTATACAGACATGCTGAATGAGAAACCAATGTGAGTTTGGAAAATTGCACAATGTAAATATATTCTAGTAGACCTCAACAATGGAACTATGATCAGTAGAAATGGCCATGTCATGGGACCTTTAAGGGAATAGTTTAAACTCACAAATGACCTATTGTATATCAATTACTTACCACTTGTTTTAAAGGGGCCTTTTTATGCAAATGTTCCTGTTCATATTAGTATGTAGTATGCTGCAGCTCCTCTTTTCACCCTCTGTCTGAAACCAGAGCCCAGCCTGCTCTGATTGGTTAGCTGGCCGGCTTTGCTGTGATTGGTCAACCGCTTAGAAATGTTCCGCCTCTTAGCCTATCACGTACAATGTGTTGGAGCGCTAGCCAATAGAATAGCGTGAGTGTTACAAAGTGATGTCCTTATGTGGAGGGAACTTTGGGAGTTTAGCCTTTACATGTACACACACACACACACACACACACACACACACACACACACACACACACACACACACACACACCTATAACACACTACAGGAAATGGAAACCCCTAAAAAGCACAACAGGGCCTCTTTAAATGACTGATAGTTTACATGATAAGTTATAACACGGATAACACACATTATTTGTTGGCAGGATATAAGTTTCACTTTTCGGAGCGGTCTTTGTTCTGCTTCACTGAGTTTCGTTTTCCCTCAAATTCCTAGTTTGGCTCGATACTGAAGAAGATTCGATTGATCGTTTGTGTTTTATGATTCTTCGCTCACAAACTCATTGCCAGTTATTGAAATTAATATGTTCATTTTCTCGGAAGTCTTATTTTTAGGATTGGCTTTCAGAGATAAACAAAACGTTGCTTTCTCTTTCATCTTTAAGTGAAAACACGAAGGAGCTGCTCGAAAAAATAAATCATGAGCGAATCAAATAAAGCTCTATTTATTGATGATGTCAAGATGGCTCTTCATCAGGGGTGCAAACATTTAAATCTCCTGCTACTTTACAGCTGGAATACTCATAACCTCCTGGTTGCAGTGCACAGCAGTAATTTAGAAGTGGAGAGAATGTAATGCAGAAAACAGACGTGTGTGTGTGTGTGTGTGCATGCAGAAGTGGCTTGCTTTTTTGCACTCGTACTGTATGCCCTTCTTACCGAGTGACCTGTCAGCATTTGACTCGGGGCGAGAGGCGAGCATACTCTGCTTTGGCCATTAACCTTTTGCCGTGTGTGTGTGTGTGTGCATCTGCAACATATCTGGAGTTTGGAGGCCCTCTGCGCTGCCCCCTGGGTTCCTGTGATTGTGTGCGAAAGGCAGAACAGTGTGTCCAGCAAGCAGCCGCTCGGAGGAAGTCTCTCCTTCTTCTTCTACAAACAGGAAGCTGCCTCCCGGAGACACGCTGGTGGTTTCTAGAGAAATCTGGGGAGAGATTGATGTGCAGGGAGAAAACAGCATGTGACTCACGCATGCCAGGGAACATGACTGGAAGGTTTTTGTAGAAGCTTTTTTTAGTTGGCTATCTTTGAACTCTCTGTCCCAATACGTGCATTTTCTCTGCAGGTTAACGATAGATAGGGTATCGAGGCAATGAACTGCGTAAGGTAAACTAACAATCACACTCTGAGCCGCCAACAATGAGGTCAATATTCAGCGTACGTGAGATGTTTGAGAGTGTGTTATTGTGATCGCCCCTGACTGTCAGGAGAACAGCCTTTGATAAGTTATTTAGATAAGATTTGATAAGCTGTGTTTTCCAATCAAAGAGTGTGGACAGAGGCTGCTTTTAAGGGGGGGTTCAAGTAAAGGTACAGTTACAAAGGAGGAGGGGGACTTAAACCAGATGAACCTGCAGCTGCCACACAAACCACGAGCGGAGTTTTCTTTTGAAAGTTCAAATTGCTCAAGTGATTGTAGCTACTGGAATGTAGTTGAAGTCACTCTACTGGTTAGTTGAGATGTTTTATGTTGAATATACACTTCTGGAGCTGCAATGACTTTTCAGTTTAATCAACACTTATAGTTGAAATATCACAAAGACCCGACCCTTGGACTGTTGAGAAACTTGTTCCAACAAATCTTCGAGTTTCATCATACAATCCTTTTTGATATCAACAACAACAACAACCTTCTTACAAGTAGTGTTGTTGTGCAATCTAATGTGCATCTATAGAGTTTTTAAAAGTCCTTGATTCAGTCAGGAGGGAGACGTTTTGGAAGTTTTTCCCCCGTAGGGATCACAAAATGTCGCTGTTGAGTGAACCAGGATAGGTGACTCTGGGCGTTCCCCTGAGCTCCGGGACAAAGAGGTGCGTCAGCTGGAGCCTTTGTGGTTCTGCTACGAAGCAGGATTTTCGCTTTGCCGGCTAACTTCCAGGGAAAACTCGGGGTTTCCGGTCCCTACGACGCTGGTTCTCTTTTTAGCAGGCTAGATCTCCATGGTAACTTATGCTTAGCAGCTAACCTGTTCGGGACCAGGTTAGGTGCAGGCTAAGAGCTCAACTCAGTGAAAGCACTGCCTGCTGACCAATCAGAGCTCAGTGTGCGGAGTTTTTAAAGCGATCAAGTCATATTACAGGAGAAAGGAAATACAGAAAAGCTGCCGTTGCAGGAAAGACGGCCGGCAAAAATCACCGACTGTGTGAACGTGAACATGAATAGAATATCACCTCCCATCTTCAGAGCAATCTGACTATTATAACATTAGCGTTAAGAAAGGCTTACTTAAATATCTGCCACAACATCAGTAACCGGATCAGATTAACATTAAGTACAGTCCGCGGCATATCACTTCATAATGTATCATATATTTCCTTATCTGAGTCAGCTGAGCCGCATCTGGCCGTGCAACACTTACAGTGTCACATACTGTATGCAGAAGTATTATTTAAGCAACACATTAAGTTGACGAAACACTCGAGTCAAATGTAATGAAAGTCAGATCGTGTTTTAGACGGGGCAGTGATATCATAAACCTGTTAATGTACGCATTCAAACACTTTTTCTTTTACCAGCTGTATTCACCTTGCAGGTGCAGCTCTGTGGCTTTGATCCTGTATAAGTCATGGATGTTTAAAGTTTAACTTCTTCATATGTCTAATATTATAGTTTACTTTTCATTCAGGAAGTATGACGCTGCGCTGTCAGTACGCTTCTCCATGTTTGTGATCGGTCGAATGCTCCAGATACCACCCCTTTCATGTGAACGCGCACCTAACTAGATAGGACACGGCTGGCTTGAGGCGATCCACTTGATAACCCGCGTCGTAGGACCGTTTAGCGAGAGTACGTATGTTTTGGATTAGGCCAACCGGCTAACTCAAACATATCCAGGTTAGCTTCGTAGTACAGGCCTCTGCAGTATGAGGCTAAGCTGTTGTTTGTTTGCCGTCAAAGTCATTTGTGCTTTTTATCCAGATATAAGTTGGTAGGAATGGCAAAATGAGGATGTTGCTTATTTTAATTAGGTTAGAGACTATAATTTGCCTCAGTCACAGGAAGCTATTTCCGTAAGCTGGACTTTTTGTTTGACAAATTTAGCTTTAAAACTAAAGGAAAACATGGTGACAAATAATTGTTCCAGTTTTTGGGAAACTTAACACGGCTTTCATGTTAAAATTCCAACCATTACATTTCTGTTTTAATGTTAGAATTAGGGATATTGTCACAAAAACTAGAGCAGGAACAATTGTTGAATTAAGAGAAAAATAATGACAACTATTTAAAAAAGATAATTGGGGGTGATGTGAAATATTTGCTAATTTAAGCTTCTAAATGTGAGGTTTGCTGCTTATTTTCTATATAATAATACAGTAGACAAAATATAGTGTTGGGTTCTGAACGAAAAATCTGTTGATGGACTTTTTTCACAAGTTATTTGGACAGCTGCAGCTTTAAAACAACATCAGACCTTTAGATATTCCTTAATAACATGTTTATTTACTGTTGCAACATTGCGAGTATAATACCCACCAGGAAGGAAGCGTCCTGTTTAGTCACGGTGCTTAGATTTATCGGTGTCTACCTCCAGCTTTCACCCCTCATTGTTTTGCTCGTTGTTGCCCAGAGCTAATGTTAGCTCACAGTAATGATCCACATTGCTGGACCCTGTACGAGCTGAGTCACTCAATTATTCTCCTTCCATGTGCTTCAGTATCCATTACCTTCGTTCTCAATCTGCCAACTGTTGCAGCGCTAAGAGTCTTCTTCTCTGATTGGTGTTGAGTGTTTCTTCTAACAGCCGCTCCATTGTGCTTATGGTTGCAGTATTCACTTACTCTCTTTCCACTTTAGTAGTAGATCTCCATGGTTACCTCATGATGTAGTGTGCAGGGAGGATCTCACGTTGTTTAGAAGTCACAGGCATTGGCACACTTTTCTGTAAAGGCAGCTCTTTTTGCTCGAGGTCAGCTGATACCGGCAAAACAATTGTTGTTCTGTTTGTGTTGCCTGTCCTCACAGCCTTTTTTTGTGCCTCTGACCTGCTGGCTTTGTTGGGGGTTGGGGAACATAAGTGTTGCTTTTATTATGCTCTAGGGTCTTCACAATGTTTTCTGATCATTCAGTTACAACCAGATAAAGGCAATATATAGAAATATCATGACATGCAGCCTCTTGCTCACCTGAAAGTCGTAGCAGGGCTCAATTAACAGTGTGTGTTAATGAAATGTATTCTGCTACTATCCAGGGATCATTTAAATTATGTAATTAAGACTCTTATAGCCCACATTAAAACATACATGTAATTAAAAACACTTTTTCCCTAATTTTTTCCCCAATCTTCTGATCTTTAAGAGCAGTGGGCGGTTCTAGACCAATTTGAGTGGGGGGGGGCCATTTATTTTCTGAGGGGGGCACAATAAATGCAGGACGAAAAAGACAAAGACAGTATGAAATATATTGCGGCATAGAAGCAATGCAATACAGTTATTGGTATTTGTTTCATTGCACATATTTAGTTGCAGATACTTATAGTTACAGTAGTTTTAACGCTCTAATGCAGGGGTCTCCAACCTTTTTTAGATGAGGATGAGAGCTACTTTCAAAATATAACACAAGTCGGTGAGCTGCGTTTTACTCTACTACTTTGTTGTTTTTTGCAGTGTAGTATATTTAGCACATTTTAACATTATATATTCTTACCTTTAAACTTTGTGTTCTGTTTGGGTCTGTGGGAGCCCGTTTTCAGTGTTACTAAAGAAAATGTAATGCAATGTGTAAATATATTTAACCTGCTTTATTTTGGGGGTGGATCTCACATTCTCTAGGGAGGTCCGGGGGAAGATTTGTTTTTAAATGTTTGAAGTTAAATGCATCAATCTGGTGCACTTTGAGCACAAAATGAATTTATGGAAACAGCTCTCAACACTCAGTACAGATGAAAGAGAGCTGTATACTTTTCAATAATCCAAAAATCTTTGGAATATGATTGCAACAAATAACAAATCATTTAAACTTGTTTATTCTTATCATATGTTACCTAGTTAGCATTCTTTCTTTTTATTTATGCATATTTACGAATCACTCCCCTTTTAAAACTGTTTTTAATTTTGTGTTACTGTCTTATAGATAAATTGGAATGATTTCTTACTTTATTTTTTACAACTATATGAAATAGATAAAGGTTGCTCTCTCTAATGGGTCCGACTAGAATTACAAATATCGTTAGTTTCCACCTATTCCGTCAGCCAAATTTTTTTTTTTTCAATTTCAGGGGGGCCACAGGGGGGTCCAAAGGCAGTGTTAGGGGGGCACTGGCCCCCCCTAGAATCGCCCCTGTTTAAGAGACTAAAACAGGGTTTTTTCAAGAAAAATACAGTATGAATGCGCTGATCTTGTGTATATGATATATACATTTTCAAGGGAACCTAACGCTCGTATACAAGATGGCGTCGCGGGCGTAAACAACAACGTGACGTCTAAGCTCCTTAAAAACAAAGCTGTCTCTGCCGTCTGACGCTCTGTTTGATACCACTCTCCCATCAGTCCCTGTCAGTTGAATATGCTACAGTCGGTTAGCTTAGCTTAGCATTTTTCCAAAGAGGCACCTTTCATTTAGTCGATAAATACATATTTTTATTCCATCAAGAAAGATAAAGACCACATTTTTAGGGAGACTTTTCTGTGTGAAAAACCTTCAATAGGGTAATAATTTTATATTTTCTAAGTGTCCCTGCATAAATAAAGCACACTCGAAAATTAATCTCGAGCAACATTTTGTGAGTTTGAGTTTACATAACACTGGTTTTGATATTAGTCATTTCAAACACGTTAAACGCAAATCAATGCAACCCCATCATCCCAGGTATTTTCCTATATGCTTTCATCCGTTTCTCTGTTGATTGATCTCCCTGGACGGAAGATCAATTAACAGATAATCAATGCGTGTATGATCCATAAGCGTGGATTTATAATTCTGCTTGATTAATAAACTGGTTTTTAAGATGAGGCTCTTGACAGGACCACATAAAGAGTAGACATGTAGACTACACCAGAACATGGGTTCCATATTGTGGTGACATAATCTCGCTCTGCATGTGTGTGAGCATTTTAAATGTGTGTGTGCCTCACATTTTGTAGCTAGCTGGAAGTCTTGTCTGGTTTCTGTGGGTTTTGGGTCCACTCACTCACCAGCTCACTATGGCTCTCCTCCAGAGGAAATATTTCCGTTCATCCCCAGACTCTAGATTATTCTGCTTTTGGCACTTTTAAAACTCTTTAAACCCCCTACCCCTCAAAATCTCTCTGTATTTATACTTCTTTCCTTCAAACCCCCCCCCAACCTATCATCCCTTCTCTGTCAGTCCCTCTCTGCCTCTGTGTTGTAATTGAAAGCAGCTGTGACGGGGTTACTATAGTTTCATAAGGAGAGCAGCTTTTGGAGGAAGGCCCAGGCGTCATTTAAAGATCCAGTTTACCCAAAATGTAGGAAAGCCACTGAATACATGTGACTTCAGTCAGAAGGCTGAACGTGCACTCTGAAACGTTTGCACATTGGTTTGATGCAACTGTACTTGCACGGAGGAGAAGGTGGGAATAAAGAGCAATAGAGGCGTATACTGCATGTTGGGTCATTAGCTTTGTTGTCATCGGTATATAATATGTCTTTCACATCATATCAGTTAGATATCACAACTTCTGCTTGACTATGAATTATTTTGACAGCAAATAGGAACTAGCTATTGCTTTGCTGAATCTAAACAGACTTGCAAAAGATTTTACAGCATATATTTCATTACATTTTTTCTGCTTTAATGCTCATAAGTGATTTGTTACTTTAGGGTTAATCTGCCTTTTACTGTGTAGCAATAAATATAGAACAAAAACAACACACATCTAAATTAAACAGAACCAAATGCGACAAAAACCTATAAGTTATGAAAGGGGACCTATTCATGCAAAATGTACTTTTGTACATCTTTTATACATGAATATGTGTCAGGGAACTCACCAAGTGTCAGAAAACACAACCCTCTCTCTTTTCCTCCATACCCAAATCTCTAAAACGAGGCTGCAACGGAGCTGATACAGACTGATACAGATTTGAAATTGTTCTGACGTCGAATATACAGTATGGGCAACTCTCCACCTATCAGGGGAATGAGAGGTTGCGTGGAATGGTAACTAGCATGGTAACAGCATGGTAACAGCATGGTAACATGACGCTCGTGCCACGCCCCCTCCTTTGCAGGGGGGCGTGGTCAGCTGCAGCTCATTTGCCACAGAATCAGCCCTTGTGAAGACAGGGCTGGAATAGAGCAAATAGAGCTAAATGAGGCTAAAATGCATGATCTGTTTGGTATTTTGAAAAAAAAACTTAACAGACATGTTTTATATAAGTATGGCCCTACAATATATGTTTCAAATATAGCATGATAGGTCCACTTTAAGTAATGGGGCTGAGGAATGTATCCATATGATATCAATACCGCCAAAATGCAAATCAGAATAGTCTATTTTTAAAACATTGCTTTCTATACAATCCTTTAAAGTATTATGATTATGGTGGTGGATTTGCCAAATGTGTTTTGTTTATGTCTGTAGAATAAGATTGATTGGGTGGGATATCTTTGCAAGCCACAATACTGCATTTCATATGATATTTTAACACATATTTAGCCTATTGCCAAATATTTTAAGCTTGCAATAACGATACCCTACTTGCTTTTTGTGCTGAGTTGCAAGTAAAACCACCTTGTATCCAGTCTCTGCTGCGTACAGAAGGCCTGTTGAACATTACATTACATGTCATTTGTTAGACGCTTTTATCCAAAGCAACTTACATACTCAATACAGTGGGCAATCCCCACAGGAGCAATTTGGGGTGAAGTGTCTTGCCCAGGAACACAATGACATGCTGACTGCAGTGGGACTCGAACCTGTGATCCTCTGATTCGAAGATCAGCGCATTAATCCACTGCGCCACACACCCTTGAAGGTGTTGATGAGCAGCAGGAGCACACAGTGTGTTTCTCAGCCTTCTCCCTTTAAGTGAATCTAATCTGTCTGACCTCCTCAAGTCCAGCGATTGGTTCACTATTAATAGGCTCAGGCCGAGCTGCTGTGCACACAGGAGCTGCTAGCTGTGGCTTAAAGACACCACAACGTGTTGAGCAGCAGAAACATGCCTTCTGTGTGACTTAGAACAACACATTATTTAAGATAAGATTAAGATAAGAAGTACTTTATTGATCCTAATTTGGGAAATGTTTTCGTTGCAGCAGCGTAAAAACACAAGGCATTATACATTAGGGAAATTAAAAGACAAAAAATAAACAATCCAACATGTAAACATCTCAAATAGAAATAAAATAGGATTACAAAAGTACAAAATATACATGTTATGAATCAATGTACAGCAACAATATATAAAGCAGGATATTATATGGACATAAAATGGATTATTACATATTAAATTGAATATACATGTAAAATTAGGAGTCCAGTTATCAAGAGAAACTATGGAGCCAGAGGTGATTTGTTATACATTGTTAGTGTTAGTGTTATTATCAGATATCATTTGAGCTTCATCATAAATCAGACACCCTTCATTCATCTCATGCTGTAAGGGAGATATGTTTCAGCGCTACTGCAAAGAGACGGGACAAGTAAAAGCCAAATGCAATAAATAAATCTGACTTTAATGTCTGTGACTTTATCCCGTGTTTGTAACTGTGTGACGTTTTATTTGCAGTTGCCAAAGACACATTTCCATGTTATGTGGATTTAATGAACAATAAAGTAATAAGAATTTGAATAAAGAGGCAAGTTATGATAAAACTAAATAAGAATACATCCATGGTAAAAAACAAGTAACGCATTATAAGAGAGTAAATGAACATGTACACATAGTGACGTAGCAGCCAGTAACAGTAACACATGTGTAATTGCACACTGACTTGTTGAGGCAACATGCAGAGTAAGAGACATGTTTTGCCTTCATGATGTTGCTTGTTGAGCTTTGGCGTTCCCACGTTTATCGAGGTCAATAACACCAGACACTATTTGAGTGATTACGCTGAGCAGGAAACCAGTCTTTCAGGAGCGATGTCATTCATTTATCAGATATTTTCACAGTGACTCTTCTGTGTGTTGAAATACAGCTGCATCTGCTCTGGTTTGCCTGTCAGTGCTAATCTCTGTTGTCTTTTCTCACCCACAGAGCGGAGAAAACAGAAGTCCTCAGCGATGACCTCCTGCAGGTAAATCATTAATCCTCTGAATGGCTGCATCTGTCCGACAGTGGCGGCTGTTACATAGTCCTGTGTTTGTCCCTTTTGAAGCAAATCTGTGTGGTTAAAAAAACAACACAGCAATTCCCAACACTTTGGTTTCTGTTCTCAAGGTCACCTATTATGCAAAATCCACTTATTCACGTATTTTCTACATCAACATGTGTCCCCTCTTCTTCATGTCTCTTCTACATCAACATGTGTCCCCTCTGTGGAAAGAGACTCTGAAAGCTTCAGGGAAAAATATTCTCTCTCTTTTTGATCCATTTATATAAAAACCTGTCTGAAAATGAGCTGATCAGATTTTGGCCACTTTATGATGTCATAACGATTTTTTGGCTTGTGTAAGCATTAGCCAATCACCAACCAAGGTAACCCCCCCCCCCCACCTTATGACCTGAATCTCCTCCTAGAGCACCATTGTGTTCCTTTGTAACCAAATCTCTCTCAGAGGGGCGTGGGGAGGGGCTCCTTATTTTCATCTAAAGTAACAGACAGAGAATCAGCACTTTTGAAACAGGGCTGAAACAGAGGGGATTATGGGTAATGCTGCAATGATCTGTTTGGTGTTTGGAGCCAAACACTTCCGAGACATGTTCTGTTTATATCTGAGACCTATAATATATTGATGAAAAACAGTATAATAGGTGACCTTTAAGAGTTTCTTCTTTACCTGGAAGCTCTGCTTCACTTTTACATTGACAGCTTAGAGGCCGACCAACATTAAAACATTGAGATCTTCTGAAAACATCAAGGCTAGAAATTAGCACAATTTACCAGGGAAATAATGGTTTAATATGTATGGCTAGTAGATTTGCTTCACTTACTTATAAACGGTGGTAATCTATTACGTGCCTGCTATAATTTGAACATTCACTAGCCTTTTGTTTGTGGACAAAAAAAGGTATTTGTTAACCCTGCATTACATGCTTCAGAACATGCAACATCCTGGCTGTATTTCTTGGACAGGAAGAGTCTGATTGAAGATTAAAGAGCAGATGGACCATGTGTTGGAAAAACCCCAAAGTATGCAAGCTTTCATGCCAACGTAACAGCAGCTGATACCAATTATTAGATCCATTTCTGTGGTTGAAGCATTATAATCAGTGGTTGAAGCTCTTGGTTGAGATTAAGACTTTGATACATGGTTCATAAACTCTTTTGCAGAAACAATAAGGTCTCAACTAGCTGCACAGATGTTAGTGAAGCTGTAGATATAAGTATTAGTTGGTGGATAATGCTATTTGAACCCGGGTGACTATAAGCTAACAATGCTATTTGAACCCGGGTGACTATAGCTAACAATGCTATTTGAACCCAGGTGACTATAGCTAAACAATGGCTATTTGAACCCGGGTGACTATAGCTAACAATGCTATTTAAACCCGGGTGACTATAGCTAACAATGCTATTTGAACCCGGGTGACTATAGCTAACAATGCTATTTGAAAACCCGGGTGAACTATAGCTAACAATGCTATTTGAACCCAGGTGACTATAGCTAACAATGCTATTTGAACCCGGGTGACTATAGCTAACAATGCTATTTAAACCCGGGTGACTATAGCTACAATGCTATTTGAACCCGGGTGACTATAGCTAACAATGCTATTTGAACCCGGGGGGACTATAGCTAACAATGCTATTTGAAACCCGGGGGACTATAGCTAACAATGCTATTTGCGCCCGGCTAGCTCTAGCTAACAATGCTATTTGCGCCCGGCTAGCTCTAGCTAACAATGCTATTTGTGCCCGGCTAGCTATAGCTAACAATGCTATTTGCGCCCGGCTAGCTATAGCTAACAATGCTATTTGGCTAAGCACATAATAATTGTTCTTTTAGACCATTTCATTTGAATAACACAAGCAGTGAAGTCATAGTTGTTGTTAAGAGTATTATTTGTTTTATTTTCTCCGTGTATCTCACCAAAGATGTACAAAGTGACGTTCCACCTTGAATACAGTCAGTTTCGGTAGGTCGTAAATGGCCAAATAGCTGCAGTGAGACCTTTTTTTTCTCGCCCTGGGTGCAAATAGACCCTCCGTTATTAGTGTTATATAGCTTTATGTTTGCGTGTAAAATCCGCCGGTACAGGGTTTTCCTCGGGGGGGAAATCTCCAGCCTCTGAGACGGCAGGTGGGAAAAAATATTGGCCGCTCAGCAAGACATTCCTGGATGAATATCGTCTATTGTGTTGAGATGAAGGGTTTTCATGGATGTTAAAACAAACTCGTGCTGAGAACAGCACGACGTCTGAAGCCCTTTTATCCTCGTGGTTCATCCCCACACCCTGTATTGTCTGTGCATAAACAAACAGAGCGTTTAAACACCATCCTCTCTCTCAGGTGTTCACCGCATGTATTTGAGTGACAGCTAGAACATCAGAGCTATACTTAGAGGTGTCATGAGTGAATGAAATGGAAGTAGACAAGAGGACAGTGATGACTAACCGCTCAGGGGGCTTTTCACCAGAGAGAGGACGTTGCATTATGACTGACAATTGACTTTCTCTGTTCCTCAAAGACACAATTGTTCTGCCTCCGTCTGAAATCAGCCGTTGTCGGCACTGTTTCCTCACTTGCTGTCCGTTAGAGAAAAGGGGGAGTACATTCTGAGATTGCTGCTTTGTTTCTTGCCCTATTTATCGTCAGGAAAACAGACTCTGGAATAGTTGTGCAGTGTTTTATATGCAAGCTATTTTAGACTTTTAGTTTAACTTTGGTGTCTTTAGTTTCGCTCAGACTCCCCCTTCTTTTCCCACTTCTTCTTTTACTTTACTCAAACCAGGATTTTGAGTAAAACAAACCAGGATTTCCCCCATGTCGTATTCCTTTAAATCATGTTCTTCTGCAAAGTCTTGTTCTGAAATGAAAGTGAGAATGCATCTTTACCATCTGACGTCAACTTTGATCCTCCATTTGATCCCACTTTCTATCTTATATTTGATTCTCAGCCCTTGTATTTCAAGACTTCTTTAGTATTTGGTCTTCCTGGCTGCCAAAGAGCCACCCAGCATTCTTATGCCAGCTGTCCGTTCCTTCATCTCCTCGACATAGCCGGGAATGCAGCAGACATATCATACACCAAAGAAATGCAGCAGACATATCAAGGAGGCCTGCTTGCACACCCTGGTAGTTGGGTGTAACCTTTTATAAGGTGGCAGAAAGCTGCTGTTAAATGAAAACGTTGGCATTTTTTTATCTGAACCGAGTCCCATTTATGGTTTTTGGTGTTTTCCATTTCCTCTAGTGCAGGGGTTCCCAACCTTTATTGTGCCAAGGACCGGCAGATACATTAAAAAAAAATCGTGGACCGCTTGTCAATTTGAACTGATTTTAATATTTACTCACCACAGTGGCGAGCCGTGACTTTTATACCTACCTTTGGATGAAGCACTTGCTTCAGCTGATCCTTTGCCACTCCAGTTTATCATTGGAACTCAATCTTGAAAATGACTCGGTTAATAATTTTGCAACGATGTCATCACTATCACTGAAGTGAGCCATCATGAACGAACTTATGCTAATTATAAATCTATCGATTAGATTTATGATTCGAAAATAATAAAAGTAGGGTAGACATGTGGATATTATCCGGCTGAACAAAACGTTGCATTTATCTAACAGGTTCGTTTTCCACCGACCTTATTTCGAGCTATTTTCCAAAACCCTATGGAGGAATCCCGTTGCTTTCTGTCGAGGGAATCCGAGCGAAGCTTACTTCCGGGTTTTAGGACGCGTCACTGCACCACTTGCATAGACCTCACAGCGGGCGGAACTTGTCATAAAAGTCCGCGAAAATAAAAGCCCCGCCATTTAGAGGGAAGATATGATTGGTCAATTGTACTGTCATTTCACATTACTCTCTCGTTGAGTTACTATAGCCCTCTGTGAATGTAGAGAGGGACCAACAAGCCCTCCCGTCTTTACAGTAACTCGCAGAGACGCATTTAAAACCTTCAACGGTGTGTGTGTGTGTGTGGTGTGTGTGTGTGTGTGTGTGATATGTGTGTGTGTGTGTGATGTGTGTGTGTGATATGTGTGTGTGGTGTGGTGTGTGTGTGATGTGTGGTGTGTGTGTGTGTGTGTTGTGTGTGTGTGTGTCAGTGTGGTGTGTGTGTGTGTGTGTGTCTTGTTGTGATATGTGTGTGTGTTGGTGCCTGTGTGTGTGTGTGTGTGGTACAGTGGGTGTGTGTGTGTGTGTGGTGTGATCGTGGTGTGTTTGCCTTGTGTGTTGTGTGTGTGTGTGTGTGTGTGATGTGTGTGTTGTGTGTTGTGTTGTGTGTGTGGTAGTGTGTGTGTGTGTGTGTGTGTGTGTGTGTTGTGTGTGTGTGGTGTGTGTGTGTGTGTTGTGTGTTGGTTTCCCCCAACTTGTTTTCAGAACGGATTATATAGTGCAGTTCGTTCCGCGTGTCAACGTCCGACAGGCATTTAGCACTACATCGAGATTAAGATTAAACTAATTTATTTTGGGAACACCCGCCATACAGGCTACCTATGGAGTTAGCCAGAATGTGTGTAAATTTACTGTTCATGGTCATTTGAAAACAAATGCTGGTGTCGGACAGACACAAACACATAGCAGAGCAGAGCAGAGCACACACACACACACACACACATCATGCGCCTTGGTGACTGGACATCTCCTTCATAAAACTAATAAAAGGGGGAGTAATCGGGCAGTTCGATGTGTGCAGAGGTGTGTGTGGTTAACACGTAGCAGCCTGCAGTCACTCAATGTTCTGATGAAGGTAAACACAGCGAAGGCGGTGCGTAAAAAGGGACAGCTCTCGGCGCGCTGGTGCTGCACTTCTCAGAGGCGGAGTTACACGTCCCGCTGCCTCCTGATGCTGCCTGCAGCCATTTCATGAAGTGAAGGAGGTTTTCCTTCAAACAGCTGTGGCAGCAGATACCGTGAGAGTCCCGGGCATGAATTCATAGATCAAAGCAGACTGGTTTACTCTCCTGTTTTGCCAACCCGGTGCTTAAACAAAGGCAAGGCAAGTTTATTTATCTAGCACTTTTCAACACGAGGCAATTCAAAGTGCTTTACTAAAAAATTAAAGATATTAAGAAAATGGCATTTAAAATCAGTCATTAAAAAGAAAAGCTAATAAAATAAACATATAGCTCTACACCCCTGGCCGACATGTCCTTAAAATGAAGTCCGAGTTTGAAATATATCTCAATGTATGCACTGCCATTTCCCCACATCAACATAACAGTCTGCAATCAAACGGTTGTCTCCTGTGCGCTCCTCTTCCTACTTGGCGCACCGGTAACTTTCTCGTGCGCACGAGAGGCTGAGACCAGGCTGAGCCGCCGAATCCCTCGGAACATCATAAAAGCCATTTTCAACGTTATCTGGTGAAAGATTAACTAGGCTACTGGAGGAAATATATGACTGTATAGGTGCGAACATTAAACACTTTTTGAAAAAAAATATTATGATAAAATATTTGTATATATTTATAATTCTGCAAATTACGATAAACTCACAGCTATTTCGCGGCCCCGGCAGGAACACTCTAGTGGTGTTACATAGGTTTTTGTGCATGCAAATGGTCTGCAAATGGTAAATTTCGCTGTGTTCCCTCCATTGGACTCCTTTGTTTGCTTCAATAACATAATGACATCACTTTGTAACACTCGTGCTTCTATTGGCTAGCGCTCCAACACATTTTACGTGATAGGTTAAGGGGGCGGGACATCTCTAAGCGGTTGAGCAATCATAACAGAGCAGGTAAGCTGGCCAATCAGAGCAGACCGGGCTCTGGTTTAAGACAGAGGGTGAAAAGACAGGCAAAACAGACTTATGGAGAGGCAGAGTAATGCTTTGCAATTCCCCCAAATGATGTTATTGCAGCTCAGTTAGCCGCTGCAGCTCTCCTGCTCAGAACTGGACCAATTTCAAAAATGGCATTAGTCACTTTTACACCAAAACGTTGAATAAGCTCCATGTTCAAAAATAACATTTCCCCTTCAACACTGATGTCACAAATCCCGAATGCAAACAAAGAGTATTCTGTGTTTTGAGCACTGCATCATCCCACCCTGAATGCGTCATGGAGTTTTTTTTTTGTTCATTTTGTACTTGTCCAGACATGTTAACATCCTCTCTTAGGAACCAATAAACAAACACCGGCACACAGGCAGACACCCTCCCTGTCTGTCCCGCTCAGTATTGGGATTCCCTCTGTGACTCATCATGGGATAGACCAAGCGTTAACCTCATCACAAAGCCGGAGGAAAATCACACCCTGCTGCCTGCGGTGCTGTGGACTTCTTGGCCTCAGGTTCTCCCACTCCTCCGCTTTATTTCATTTCTTGCGTCCATTTGGATACAATGAAAGGAAAAGGAGTTCTCCCGGTGCCTTGTAACCAAAACATTTCCAGTTCTCCCACATGGGAATGTTGTTCCTCTTGGATCACAGAACAGGGGAATCCCCTGCTTTCTCTGTGCCAGGTACTAACTGTTCTTCCCAAGCTTATTAAAGTGTGTCTGCGTATGTTTTTGACAGGTTTGTAATTGACCCAGCTGTTTTAGGAATGCCAGGGGCCAGCATGGGTCGGGAATGACGTAAGAGCGCGAGAACGGAGGGGAGGGGAAGGGAAACGGTATCTGCTGTGGAATTCTAGAAGTCCCACTGCATTCTGTTTTTGGAAACACAATTGTCTGGTATTTGGTTGAACCTCCCCGTGCGTTTCTGCTCATTTCTCTCTCCAGACCTCAGTGTTCCCGTTTTATATTTGGAACATTGTTTGTGCCAGCGTGTTATTTCCATTTGAGACTTTCTGTTGTGCTTTTTAGTTTCACATAACGCGATGACACACCTGCTCCGATCTCACAAGCGCTGCCAACACAAACCAGTTCTTTGCATCGTCAGACTTTCAAGTAGACTCGAACAGTAGCGTGCAATCATCTATCAGCTATTCATGGGCGGTGACAGCCTGCCGAATGTTGACACTGACAGTCGGGCACCTG
Organism: Harpagifer antarcticus; assembly: GCA_902827135.1. Taxonomy (NCBI): domain Eukaryota; kingdom Metazoa; phylum Chordata; class Actinopteri; order Perciformes; family Harpagiferidae; genus Harpagifer; species Harpagifer antarcticus. The sequence goes on from CADEHL010001081.1 coordinate 121,800, forward strand.
GCATGACGAGGACAGAGAATAGTCGTCGCGCAGAGCGTCAGTCGGCCTCTTGTCTTGAGGCCAGAATAGCTGTGAGTCCCATCAATGGCAGTATTATATCTTACATCTGAAGGCACAGAGTGGAGCTGTTAGTGCAGCAGACAGGAGAAAGCCTGTGTAATCAAAAAGGCCTTTAAAAACACAAAACAGCAACAACTAAAGAGTCTCGGTCACAGCCCAGGGCCCGTTGCTATAGAGACACTTCCGATGAGTCATGTGTTTGAAAGATAACATTCCTGAGGGACGAGCTGTTTCCATCATGCGTGCACTTTGACCCCACGTCTCCCTCCAGGCAGCTACAAATCTGTGTGTGTGTGTGTGTGTGTGTGTGTGTGTGTGTGTGTGTGTGGGTGTGTGTGTGGTGTGTGTTGTGTGTGTGTGTGTGTGTGTGTGTTGTGGTGTGTGTGTGTTGTGTGTGTGTGTGTGTGTGTGTGTGATGTGTGTGTGTGTGTGTGTGTGTGTGTGTGTTTGTGGTGTGTGTGTGTGTTGTGTGTGTGGTGTGTGTGTGTGTTGTGTGTGTGTGTGTGGTGTGTGTGTGTGTGTGTGTGTGTGTTGTGTGTGTGTGTGTGTGTGTGTGTGTGGTGTGTGTGTGTGTGTGTGTGTGTGTGTGTGTGTGTGTGTGTGTGTGTGTGTGTGTGTGTGGAGCGGGGTGTCATCAGTCATCAGAACAGCACACACACACTGTTGTGATGGTTTAGTTTCAGTGTGTTTGTGGTCATAAAGCATGTTAGCCATGTGTGTGTTATTGTGTGTTCTGGTATTGAACCAAACATGGCAGGATGTCGTTCAGGCCAGGATTGAAGGGTTGTACAAGTAATTTTTTTATATAAAGCACTTTAAAGGCAAAGTCAACAGCAATGTTCCACCTCTTATTTGCTGACTGTAGGGCTGCACACTTCAGTGATAAACACAACGAGAAATACTGCGATATTACCACTCTTTTTGTACGTTAGTTGAAAGAGGGTATCAGTAGAAAAATGTCACTTTGAAATGTAACTTGTTCTTCTATTGATTGAGGCCTTTTTCATTCAGGTTAGAGTTCAATTTATTCAATACATTTTTTTGGGAAATAATTTCTTTTGAATTGATTTAAGGGTCAGTTTGTTTTATCTTTAGCAGTATAGGGAAATCACCAGAAAGGCAGGTCTGAGTAATATCTGTTTAATGATAATCCTGTAATATTGTTCTGTTATTGATGACTTTTATTCAATTTGATCTCATATCTTGTTCAAATTGCTGAACTTCTAACCAGATGCTGCTGCTACTTGCTCTGGGATGGCATCAAATAGACTCTGACATGTTTGCAGAAGGTATTTGCTTAGTATTTATCCTTGCGTATCCTTTCTTGTGCCCACAGATTGAACGGCGGATGGAGTTGGTGCGCGTCGTGTCGCACAACACACACAAGAGGATGGTGTCGTGTCTACAGGGACACATCGGAGCAGAGGCAGAAAAGAGACATGTAAGACGTCTGGCTTGTTATAATAAAACACTTGTTAAATCTCCAGTTTTTAATAAAGAACCAGGATGTGTAATTTCATTTTTTATATCACCTCACCAAGATGTTTTTATTTGAAGTGTCCACAGTAGGCGTACAGTCCGTCATTTCTCTTTTGTTTTCTCTACCCCAAACCAAATACGCCCCACAGTCCGTTCCACGCCTCTATACAGGAAACGGTCAGGTAACGACACAGATCACTTCCTCCGCCTCTCTGGTTCTCAGCACCGCTCGCTCCGTTTCCCATTCAGACATCTGTCATCTTTGCTCTTTATGCATGACACTTTTCAGCCTCTGGGATCCTCTGCTTTAAAAACAGGATGTTGAAACATGTTTTGCACAGATGTAAACCATGTCGCCGTTAAGCGAGCGCCGGTGTTGTCGCTTGATAGATGTCTGACTTCCCTAGTTTACATCTCAAGTCCCATTTAACATCTCTTCCTCTTCCTTTACTGCTCAATGGAAAGTCCTTGATGCATTTCCATTGGTTTCAACATCAAATACTGAAGCTGCTGTATAGAAATGGGTTCTTTTAGTGCTTATGCTTTGTTTCACGTACGTCTAATTATTGCCTCTTTCTCACAGAAAAAGCTTCCTCTCACTGCACTATCCCAGGCCATGGTGGAAGGAGGAAACCAGTTGGGAGAGGACTCCTTGATAGGGTGAGTTTGGGAATGAGTGACAGGCTGGTTAACCAATTGCTCCCTCTTAGCAACTGTTGCTAAAGGAGCAGATGCACCCTGGAGAGTATGAAATATGAAGCCATGCACCCAGGGCAAGAAATCCACCCAGTTTTCTCTTAAAGGGACTTTTCTTTAGTTCCCTTATTTAGATGTTTCATCGTGACCGAGAAATAGGTTGAAGCTGAGGATCTAGAAAGTGAATCCAAATCTATAAAGCTATCTATTCATTTCTATGGGAGAAATGAGGAAGAGAAAATGCGTCAGATGGTCGGCTGGTAAACTTTCTGCATTCGTGTGGACTTCAGCGTAGACCAGGGGTATCAAGTTCAAATGCAAAGAGGTCAAGTTACTAAAATGTCCTCCCAACAAAAGCCTCACATTGTTTAAAGTGTGACTTATAGATGACCCATACGCCTATCACATGTACATATCAGCACAACAATATTCATTGTGATTTTTCGAGGTAGAATACTTTTAACATATACAGTAGATATATTAAACCTATAAGCCACTTGTTTGGAATACATATAATAAAGAGAAATATAAATGTATAATGATACAATTACTCCCAGAACAGTGAAACTACATGTCAGTAGTCAAGTAAAAGAAACAAGACAAATCTTCTAAATACAAAAATAGTTCAGAGCAACAGTTACAGTGTGTGTGTATATATATATATATATATATATATATATATATATATATATATATATATATATATATGTTTTTTCAAAAAGTAAAAGAAAAGGACATGTGACTGCACTGCCAGTAATTTGAAGAGTGGCTTGAATGAAGTTTGTGTCAACATGTAAGTACTTACAAAGGAGCCTGGATTAATAATTAATTGTATTAATATTAACGGCAAATAATATGACTCACAGCTGCAAGTCGACCCGGACATGGTTTAGGTGTGTCGCGCTACTATGATGAGACATGGTGAGACATGGTGAGATATGGTGAGACATGGTGAGACATGGTGAGACATGGTGAGACATGGTGAGACATGGTGAGATATGGTGAGATATGGTGAGACATGATGAGACAAGGTGAGATATGGTGAGACATGTTGAGACATGGTGAGATATGGTGAGACATGGTGAGATATGGTGAGATATGGTGAGACATGGTGAGATATGTTGAGACATGGTGAGATATGGTGAGACATGGTGAGATATGGTGAGATATGTTGAGACATGGTGAGATATGTTGAGACATGGTGAGATATGGTGAGACATGTTGAGACATGGTGAGACATGGTGAGATATGGTGAGACATGGTGAGACATGGTGAGACATGGTGAGATATGTTGAGACATGGTGAGACATGGTGAGATATGTTGAGACATGGTGAGACATGGTGAGATATGGTGAGACATGTTGAGACATGGTGAGACATGGTGAGACATGGTGAGACATGGTGAGACATGGTGAGATATGTTGAGACATGGTGAGACATGGTGAGACATGGTGAGACATGGTGAGATATGGTGAGACATGGTGAGATATGTTGAGACATGGTGAGACATGGTGAGACATGGTGAGATATGTTGAGACATGGTGAGATATGTTGAGACATGGTGAGACATGGTGAGATATGTTGAGACATGGTGAGACATGGTGAGATATGTTGAGACATGGTGAGACATGGTGAGACATGGTGAGATATGTTGAGACATGGTGAGATATGGTGAGACATGGTGAGACATGGTGTCTAAACAGAAAGAATCAGGGTCATTTCTTTCTGTCATGTCTCTCTAGTGGACGGTCTATAAACAAGTTTGATTGGCTAAAGTGAATGATTGCTCTCCTTCTGGATTAGCTGCTTTAGCCGTAACTGTCAAAAATAACCAAATGCTCTGTGAAGATAATCATTTATTGTCATTCATTCGTCATAAACTGATCACAGACCTGGACAGAACCGTCTCTCACACAGCAGTGAGTCCACTATGATGCCACATGCTTTGTAATTCAAGGCTTGGGAGTCAGATTCCTGCAATAACTGTGACCCGAAACCCCTGATAAATGACCGTGGGAGACCTGTCAGTAGGCCACTCTGCGTCCTCAGGCTATAGGCAGATGGAAATGACATCCTCACAATAACCTGGTTTAGTTTTCACGTATTGATTTGGAGCGGCGGAAGAGACCGGACAGATTTCCATCCTTCTGTGTTGTTATATTTATCACAAAATGTGTCACATCCGCTCCTAACAACAGTGCTAAAATGCTAACGAGGCCTGAATATGACGCGGTTGTGACTCTAACACCCTGCTGTGTGTGTGTGTGCTGACGTGTGTGTTGACAGGAAGATGATGGAAGTGTGCGGCGAGGCGGAGAATCGCCTGGCGTCAGAGCTGATGCTCCACGAGCTGCAGATCGAGAAGGACGTCCTGGATCCTCTAAGCCAGCTCGCAGAGGTCAAATACAAACTCCTTCTGCACATAACAGCCACTAAACACAAGTTACATATTTAAAACTCTGTCATAGCTCTTGGGTTGTGTATTTAAGTGCAGTCACACCCTCACTATTTGTGTAATATTTAACATTTAAACATCATTTGTATTCATTTCCTCTTGGAGGACACTGCCCAGTCACACACATTGGCGTGTTGTGGTCAAAACAAAACTGATTCCAGATCTGTTAGCACGAGATAAATTAAGGAACTTTACCCTTCGTCACTAATGATTGGGGGTTTTCCAAATATGAGTAACTGTTAGCTATCAGACTTGTGTGTCTCTGTTCCCATAAACTTGCATTTTCGGTTGTTTCTTGTACAACTTCCCCAAACTCCCACCACATTCACACTGCGTGAGAAACCCAGCGTTGCATCTCCTTCCTGTTGTCCGTGCGAGATGGTTTTGATAAAGAAGGATTCATGTGTGCAGGAATTGACTACTGAGATTTGGACTGGAGGCATGTATTATAAATAAAGAAAATACAATAGAAGTAAATTAAATTATTTATCAATGAAAGGGTATACAAATAAAATAGTTTAAATATTGAATAAATATACAGAAATAAATGAACAATTTTTAAATGTAAAAAAAAACATATGTCTTAATATTTCAGTATTTTTCTCTTTATATTGCCAAATTATTAATTTACTTATTTATTGTTTTATTTATTTCACTATATAGTAGGAGTACATTTTCCAATAGTTTCAGTCAACCTTTTAGAAATAATTGTAGGTATTTCCAAATCAGAAGAAAATTAATGTTTAAAAACATGATATGATGCCATTAATAATCCTCAGGCTCGTTCAACGTGTCTGTGTGTAATTGTATAGGTGGACATTCCCAACATCCTGAAGCAGAGGAAACAGCTGGCCAAACTGGTGCTGGACTACGATTCTGCCAGAGCACGGTTTGTCACGCTTTATGAACATTTCGTTTAAAGTATGACAGTAAACAGCTTCTAACTCCATATCCGATGTTTCCTTGTTTTTCCAAACTCTAGATGGTTGCAGGCAACCAAGTCAATAATCTCAGGAACAAACACTCACGCACTGACGGCCAAGGCTGACCTCCTCAACGAGGAGATGGACGAGGCCATGAACAAAGTGGAGCTCTGCAAGGTAACCAGCATGTTGTCACAATCACAAATACTGGATGTATCCCCGGGAGAAATGGATGTTATGACCGTAGCTCTTTTTTAGAATAAAATTATAACATTTAATTATTTTTTTTATTAAGAGAAGGTAAATTGTACACACATTGTACTTCAATATATAACAACAAGAAATATTAAAAAATATATGTTTATAAAACCAGATATTTGCAGAGATTAACAGTTGAATATAGATGACTCTGGACTTCCCAAGACCCTCGGGACCTCTGACCCAGTTTGCCGACGCACACACTGAAAATGCACCGTCGTGTGTGTGTGTGTGTGTGTGTGTGTGTGTGTGTGTGTGTGTGTGTGTGTGTGTGTGTGTGTGTGTGTGTGTGTGTGTGTGTGTGTGTGTGTGTGTGTGTGTGTGTGTGTGTGTGTGTGTGTGTGTGTGTGTGTGTGTGTGTGTGTGCTGAATGACTAGTGAGTCTGAGTGTCCAGCGGCTGCGTGATGCGTCAGGTTTTCTATCCAGGAAGGTTGGAGCCGTGTGTTTCCCCCCCCCCCCCCCCCCCCGCTCTCTCTCTCTAGCCGGAGGGTTTATGAGTCAGTTCGATAACGGACAGAAGCTTAGCGACCGCTGACGTCTGCACACGTTCATCTGATGGATGACGCTGTGGAAGATCTTTGATACATTAATAATAGTTAACAGCAGCAGAACCACACAATAACAAATGGAGCCTCAACAAAGCGGTAAACAAGTAAACAACTCCTGTCTTCGAGGAAGTCAAATTACTGGCTGCGCATCACTCATTCACCAATGGGTAATGTTTAGATGGATTTTAGGAACTTCCCCTCGATTCTATTGGCTAACGGTTAAAAAGAGGTGTCAATCATCAAAATCGACCGAGAGGGGCCAGAGATATGGAAAATGACCCCAGAAGTGTTTCTTTTTCTAAACCTCTCTAAAAAGGTCAAACGTCACTTGTTTGGCATCAATCTTGATACAGGGTACTTATTATATGTTATAGTTTGGATTCCTAAAGCTTTTAGTCTACTATCCCATCATTCAAGGGTGCTTTTCACTATACACTAAGTAATCTAATTTACACTAATTTACATGTTTTTACTGTGTTCAATCTGAATTTACTTTAAAATTAAAAAAATCTATATTGATTCTGACTTTTCTACATCCAACTCACAGGTTTATCCTTGCTTTGAGAGCACAGATTATTAATGTACCCCTTTTTAGAAGTGAAGATATAGTCAATTGTTCTGGGAATGTCATTTTCGAGCCCGAGACCTGAAAAACAGGCTCAGACACATCTTGGTTTTTCGGGGGTGACCGGCATCTCCTTAGGTAATACAGTGAATATGGAAATGTATTAGAAAACCAAAACATCTGATCTAGTCCCTATTCCCCTCACGTTAGGGGCCCTACAGTAACTCCCTCTGGAGGGAACACAGGGATTTTAGAGTGCAGACCATTTACATGCCAAAAAACCTATAAAACACACTACAGGAAAGGAAACCGCCTAAAAGAGCAATCCTTCCCACTTCGTTTCTGCTCCTTTCTGTCCTTTGGTTTTGCGCCTGGCCGACGCGCTCACACATCACACAGAGATATTTGTTTCGGTACATTTATTTCCATGTTATCCTTTACATGTCTTTTCTTCACTGTTCTCTTCTTTTCACACAAATTAAAGTGTCTTACCAGATGATGGAGACAGTTACGTCAAAAACCACATTAAGCCCTCTTTAATATTACGTGAATCAGTGATCTAACTTTTTGTATCCACCAGGATCAACTCGCTGCAGACATGTACAGTTTCTTCTCCAAAGAAGGGGACAATGCCCGCTACTTCATAACCGTGAGTACACTCCTAGCTGCAGAGGAACCGGGGAACACAGACTTGGCAATGCTTTTTATTTACTTGCCTGTCTTTTACTGCTTCGTCTTAATCGACCCTAATCTTTGTCTCTCTGTGGTTTGGTTTCTGTAGCTCTTAGAAGCTCAAGCTGATTACCACAGAAAGTCTCTCACTGTGCTGGAGAGCGTGCTGCCAACCATCCAGGATCAGCAAGGTGAGATACATGCAAACATGGCTTTATGCACTCTCAGCTGTTCAACACGAACACTGCAGACAGAAAGACACTCTTGCTCTTAAGAATGCACCTTTCACCGAGGGACCGCCAATGTTTTTCTGTGCTTCCTGAGTTGCTTTGGTCTCTTTAAATGCATTTTCCGGTGAAGGAGGTGTGAGACAAGTAGCTGCTTGGAGGAGAAACACTTTTCTTATTCACTCCTCCTCAAGCTACTGTACATTTAATCACATCACTCCATTCTGTTTTCTCCCAGAAGCTTACCCAGTTGCGGTAACTGTCAATAGGCGCATTCACACCGCAGTACTTTTCCCACAAAGGTTCAAGTACAGATCGCGTTCACACCGGAATAACTCCCTGGGGGTGGATTAGGCAAATGAAGCCGCTGACGTCACTTCTTCTTCTTCTGCTTTGGGTTTACTGGCAGGCTACAAACCACTTCACGGCGTATACTGCCGCCCACAGTCCCCGGCCGGAAGTCCCTGGAGTTGGGGAAGGCTTCAGAGTAAATCGCCAGAACGCCGACACCTCCTCATCTCCACCGCTCCCATGTTTTATTTTGTGTTGCCATAAGTTAGTCTCTCTGCGTTTCTGCGCTGGGCTAATGCTAATGCTAATAATGCTAATGCGAGGATAATAAAATGACGGCTTCACAACTTTTTGGGAGTTTTACGGGGCGTGGTTTGCAATCCGCCCAGCCAATCAGAAATAGGAACCTTTTTCTCCCACGAAAGTACCTGCTCTCTAGCAGGGAGGGAAAAGGGGGTGAAAAGGTTCTCATGAACTCATTTTAGTACCGGCTCTTTTTGGTGTGAACGCGACAAAAGAGTTCTCATGAACTAAGTTCTCATGAACCTTTGTGTAAAAGTACTGCGGTGTGAATGCGCCTAAACTCTACAACTGAGGCCCAGATCTTAAAGAATAGCGTTTTGTTTTCAGCGCTCCTCTGCCCTCCAAAAAGAATCACATTTTCCATTTTTAAAACATCATCTCTCCTCGCAGATTTCCTAGAGTTTCTAGTGCCGATGTTACATGTGTCTCATTGAAGGGAGCTTGTTTTTTTTCAGTGTTAAACACATGTGGTCTAAACCAGACGAACCTGGTCTCCCAGCATGTGGCGATGACTCACGAACCACACACACACACACACACTTCTCACTTCACACCCACCTGGGTTTTGCTAACAACAACACACACCCCCCTCCCTGTTCACTAGCGTATTAGCTCTCACACACACACTTGCACACTGTTAGCAATTCTAGACCCCTGAGAGCAGGACATACTGAAAAGAGTCAAGGGAAGCCGATACAATTTAACAGCATTTAATTACACAAAAGATGCAGCGATGTACAAATGAAATGTGCGAGTGGCGGCTCTCGCCCCATGCGTCCGGTCAGCCCAGGTCAGGGGGTAGAAGAGATTGATTATTCGCTTCCTCTTCCTGTGGTCATCCGAGGTCTCCTCCTATTGGCCGACGTCGTCGGGGGCGGGTCCAATGCAATTCCTGCCTTTTTCTGTTGCTAAATTACATCATTCTGGAGTCTGTGGTTATTTAAACATTCCCTAATAAACGTGATTTCAGCGTCAATACATGAGTGTTAAACCCTGTGTGTTAAGGGTACAACATCACGCCATTTCACCTTCAAATCACGGTTTCACAACGTAGCATTTCGCCACATGCTAATGCTAACCGGAAATTAATAATTTTCAGAATAAAAGTGTTAAGTTAATAGTTAGTGTGAACTTCCGGTTTTTTCAGAATAAATCTGATTTTAAATTAAATACAGTGTATTTAATTCAAATTACGCCATATCAACATTGATTTTAATTTCTAACAACACACACACACACACACACACACACACACACACACACACACACACACACACACACACACACACACACACACACACACAGAGAATTCAACAGTCACTCCTGTGGTTATTATTTGACGGCTCCCTGCTGGGGGAGAGAGGACTGTTGAACCAAACATCTGCCATTCAGATCAGCAAGAGGCCTGGGGCAGGGCCGAAATATAAATATGTTTATATTTCTTTAATGAATACCAGAGTAAAAGACGGATCTCATAAAATGACCAGGGGCAGGTTGAATTACTTTGAAGTCATTCAGTTACTAGATACACATTACATGGGAATTATTCTCCCATGTAATGTCCCTTTTATAACCAAAACAAATATATAAAAGTGGTCTAATCTTCAAGATCCAACGTTGGAGATATTGCACCTTACACTAATAAATGGAGGTAGCTTAAAAAAATAAGATCTCCAAATGTATTGTTTATTCTTTCCAAACTCCTTAAAGGATTTTTAATGCAAGGAAATGCATTTTGTGTATCTACAGTTGCTTGCTTCAAATACACTAACAAACTACAGGTGTATTTCTTATCATGGAAAGTTTCATTATTATAAAATTGCCATATTTTTAAGAAGTCATCAAAATATTTTCAAAATATAATCGAGTATATCATTATTTGTGTTTGTCACGTTACATGTTACTGCTCAACCCTGCACATCTTCCACAACAGCATTAATCTTCTAACTATCACTGCGTCTTATTTCACCATTCGTCTCTCTTTCTGCCTTCAGACTCGTGGACGGAGAAGCCAGCGTTCGGCACGATGCTGGACGAACACCTGAAGAGGAGCGGACGAGAGATCGCTCTACCGCTGGAGGCCTGCGTCATGATGCTGCTGGAGACCGGCATGAAGGAGGAGGTGAGGGGGTGAAGACCTGGAGAGATGGTTTTATTTTAATTGTTGACCCTGGTAGAATGGTCTCTTTAACTCCCTTTATTCGGGGGGTCTTAAAAGTATTAAAAGTTGATAAATCAATTTAGCGAAAATGAAGGCTATTAAAAAGTATAAACGGTATTTTCCAAGGTATTACATTTTGTAGCTTGTTTTCAATAAGTATATAAATGGTCCAAAGAGGTTGTATTCTACAGTCTGCCTGAATGTAATCATGGCGTAGGTGTGTAGTGTGATTCTGTGTAGTTTATTGATGGCATCCCGTTGGGTTTGACGTCATCTGAACAGGACATCGCACGCTCACTGCTTGATAGCGCGAAGGTCCGTTTACGCCGGTTGTTAAACAACATCGTTATGGGGAAATGCAAGTCTGCGTCCAAATGGTTGGAAGATAAGGAGGAAGGACAATCGATACTGTATATAGTCAATGTGAGGTGAAGTGTGTCGCCAAGGTAACCGGTTAAAACTCCAAGTGGCGATGAGGTCTTAAAATGTATGGAAAGGGTCTTAAAAAAGGTCTTAAAAGGTTTTACATTTGACTTCAGGATTCCTGCACACACCCTGTTATTGTACATGTGAGGGTCTATGTATATATGCTTCCTGTGTTTAATAATGTCACAAATAAATCATATATAAAATAAAAAAGACGTGGAGAGATCACATGCTTAAAATTAAATGATGTGTATACATACATACATACATATCAACAGTAACAAATATGTATATCTACAGAACATCTATAGGGTACACAATATAAAATATACAGAATAAGTTAAGAGCTGTCACCGTTAACTTGATAAAGCTCACTATCATTCATCGGAAAACTTTAACGTATTAAGATATTATGCAAAGTAATCACATTACCACATTTGTCCCAAAATGTCCCCCCAAAATTGTAGCGCAGATTTTTACCATGAATTACATAAACTTCTGATTAATCAGGATTAAAGGGGCCGTATTTTGCACGCAGAACCCAGGGATGTAAGCCATTGGAGACCATTTACATGCACTCAAACCTATACAACACTCTGAAGGAAAGGGAAAACCTTGTTTAAATAACAGCGAGGACACACACCTTAAAGCCACAGTATTTTATAATGAAGAACCCGTATTTGTTTGCTTTAACTGACATGACTGCTCCTTTTGTGTCCTACGCCAGAAGTGCTGGCGTAGGTCATTAAAAGTCACATGGAGCCGTGGCTGCCATTAGCGGCTCCACTGGTCATTGACTTAATTGAAACCAAGCTTCCAACTTGTTTGTTCACATGCACGACTGGGAGATGGGCGGACAGACGAACTATAAACAAGGGAAACTCCAAAGAAAGTGTCATCAGAGACGATTTATGACAAGTTTGAGATGTCCCACCCTGATACAAATATAGAAAACAATAGAATCTACTTCCTGTGTGTGTGTGTGTGTGTGTGTGTGTGTGTGTGTGTGTGTGTGTGTGTGTGTGTGTGTGTGTGTGTGTGTGTGTGTGTGTGTGTGTGGCCATTCATTCCTCTCTGTGTCATTATGGTGTGAAGACGGCTTTTGTTTGTGTGTCAGAGTAAAGAGTGGTGGGTGCGTGTTTGTTCGCCTGCTTTAAGGTTTCATTATGTGCAGCTGGCAGGGGACTTTATACAGAGTCTATGTGTAATTGAGTGTGAGGAAAGGGAGTGTGTAAGTTACAGTGAAAAGCACGGGGTCTCGTGTGCTCAGTGAATGCCGGCCTGTGTCAACTCTGTTGTTTGCTGGCAGTGTAGTGTGGTTTATTTATCTGTGTGTGTGTGTTTGTGTTTGTGTGGCAGGGTCTATTCAGAATCGCAGCCGGAGCGTCGAAGCTAAAGAAGCTAAAGGCAGCGCTGGACTGTTCCACTTCACAACTGGAGGAGTTCTACTCTGACCCCCATGCTGTCGCTGGTACGTCCCAAACTAGTCATTTTTTCATCAATTATTTTTCTTGGTTGCTCGGACCAATCCATTTAAATGTACAATTTTAATGAGATTGTCTTACTGACAGTAGAGCAGTTGAAATGTATTGACACGGTCTACAAGCCACTGCCTCAAACCTGCAAATTAAAATGTTTAAATGTTTAAAACGTTTAAGTCCCGCCTGAAGACCCAACTCTTTTCCCTCGCTTTCGAGTGAGTTTGAGCTGTTTTATCGATTTCTGTCCATAGCCCTTATGTGCCTTTTATCTATTCCTATGCTTGCCTTTTATCTATTATTGTAATATTATATTTTATTATAATGTTATGTGGCTGTGAAGCACTTCGGTAAACCCTCTGTTTTTAATATGTGCTATATAAATAAAGTGGATTGGGTTGGATTTAGAAAATTATACGGTAGCTCTTTCCATTCCACGAAAACAGGTCGGTAGTAAACTTCCGACTTATATGGAAGAAAACGTAAATTATTTAGTCATATTTACAAATAAAGGATGCGCAGATTTGTTTGCCTCTCAGGGCTTCCATAGATTTCATTAAAGACGGAAGAACTCTATTTGATGTTTTGTTAAATGTTTATAATTTCACTAATCAGTTTGATATAATGAAATATTACCCCATTTTGTGTGGAAAAGTGGCTCAATAATTCTGTCTGTGTGGTTTCAGGAGCACTGAAGTCCTACCTGAGGGAACTCCCTGAGCCTCTGATGACGTTCCAGCTCTACGATGAATGGATACAGGCATGCAGGTAACAATAGCACCGAAACACCGGGGATCAAATGAACCATTGTTGTATTTCTGTCCAGCAATATGGATGCAATAGAATGATGGATCCAGCTTTCTCTAGACTCGACTTATAACAAGCTCTGCGTTCACATGTCTCTCTCTGCAGCGTGTCAGACCCGGACAAGAGGCTCCAGGCTCTCTGGGTTGTGTGTGATAATCTCCCAAAGAACAACAAGAACAACCTGAAGTGAGTACTTTCAAGCGTTGTTACCATCATCTTTGTCTCCTAGGTTTAATGTGTTGTAGTCCATGCACTGGTTTGAATGCATTTTCAACTTTTGCATGAAGAAAACCTGAAGCGAATTGCGATAAAATCTTTAAAGCCTAAAGGTAAATGCTTGTTGAGGAGCAATAGTTGTTAGAAGCAAGAAAAGTTCAATGCAAGCAGATTGAGTGAATAAAAACACGCCATGTATGTGACTTTAACCACACTCACAATAATACATGACGCCCAGGTGTTAAACAGATATTTTATATTTCTATCTAGATTTCTTAGTTTCTTTTCACCATTTGAGATTCTTCTGAGCTCTTTTTCGGGATAATAAAAACCACTTTCTGTTTATCTTGCTGAAACAAATCCTAATAATTGCATATCATCAGTGGATTCTAACAAGCACTCGAGTCACATTTTATTTAGCTTATATTCTGGCACTTCAGGTGATATTTGTGATCAATTGTAGAACCTGGTTATTGTTGAAACCTGTGTTGATACCTCCACGTTTCCCTTCAGGTATCTGGTGAAGTTTCTAGCCAAGCTGGCCCAGGACAGCGATGTGAACAAAATGTCTCCGAGCAACCTCGCCATCGTCCTGGGACCCAATCTGATGTGGGCCAAAACTGAGGGGTGAGAGGGGGAACACTTCAGTTACTGTGTAAAACAAGGAACATGTATTCATCATCATCATCATCATCATCATCATCATCATCTCAAGAGGCATGATTGTAGTACATGTTGGCGGAGAGGATGACCAGTTATTTAAGTCAAAGTCAACTTTATTGTCAATCTTTCAGTTTGTGTGTACAGACAGAGAGATCGAACTGTCCATTGCAGCATTATTTATGTGTGTGTGTGTGTGTGTGTGTGTGTGTGTGTGTGTGTGTGTGTGTGTGTGTGTGTGTGTGTGTGTGTGTGTGTGTGTGTGTGTGTGTGTGTGTGTGTGTGTGTGTGTGTGGTGTGTGTGTGTGTGTGTGTGTGTGTGTGTGTGTGTGTGTGTGTGTGTGTGTGTGTGTGTGTGTGTGTGTGTGTGGTGTGTGTGTGTGTGTGTGTGTGTGTGTGTGTGTGTGTGTGTGTGTGTGTGTGTGTGTGTGTGTGTGTGTGTGTGTGTGTGTGTGTGTGTGTGTGTGTGTGTGTGTGTGTGTGTGTGTGTGTGTGTGTGTGTGTGTGTGTGTGTGTGTGTGTGTGTGTGTGTGTGTGTGTGTGTGTGTGTGTGTGTGTGTGTGTGTGTGTGTGTGTGTGTGTGTGTGTGTGTGTGTGTGTGTGGTTGTAGAGTCTGGCTGAGATGGCTGCAGCGACCTCTGTGCACGTGGTGGCCATCATCGAGCCGATCATCCAGCACGCTGACTGGTTCTTTCCTGAGGGTAGGTCCTGTTTTATCTTCGTAGGTAATCGCAGACTATTGGACACCAGGGAGTCACAATGTTTATGTTTATTTAGGATCCCCATTAGCTTTTGCTCCTGGGGTCCGACACTTAAAACAACATTCAAGACCTGACATCATTAACAACATCACCAACAATCTCATCCACTTTCAACATCAAACTCAGCCAAGGATGAGTGCACAAGACACCCACCAGTACAAAGCATGACATCAAATTCAATTAGGGTTCACAGCTCACAAGGGTACATGGTCATTAGTAGATGGCCCTTCAATCTCTTCTTGAAAGAGGCTCTGGACTCAGCAAGGTAGTTTGGCAATGAGTTCCATTATAGCTCTATAAGTCACGGAAGATGTCAGAAGATGTGTCCTGGGTTTAGGTGCCCGTAGATGGCCTGATGTAGCTTGTCTATTCTTATGGTCATGCTCGTCTCTTGTGTAAACTATTTGATCATAAAAATACACTGTTGTTTTGCTAAATTGGACATTTCTGAGAAATGAACACAATTAATAGGAACTGCCTGGTGAGAAAAGAAGAGTCAGCAGAAATCAAAATCACTGCATCTGCCTTGCTCCAATTGCTGCGGTTACAGGATGTGTATTTTGTAAATTGTGTAACTTTTTGTGTAAGTACTTCTTAGGTAACATTAAGCTGTCTTTGGCTCTTTTCTGCTGTAACAATGTAAATGTCCCCTCTGTGGGACTAATAAAGGTATTCTGATTTGTATTCTCTGTGATGAACATGCAGAGGGTGTTTGATTCGTACGCCTTAATTAAAGCAGATCATGAGCATCTGTCAAAATCCTGACCTCACTTCCGGTCCAGTTTTCACATAGTTTGAACTCTCCTCTGTTTTCTTACAGATGTGGAGTTCAATGTGTCCGGCATGTTTGCGATGCCCACCCCTGCATCCAACCACAACAACCACCTGGACTATGACTGTAGCACCATTGAGAGGAAGAGGCCGGGCAGCATGGTGGGACCAGAGAACGACTCGACGCGCAAAGAAAAGTAATTCATCTGGAGTTTTCTTACCTTGAAACCTTCTCGTTTCCAAAACCTACAACATTAATCTATTCCTCCGATTAATTGCTTTAGAAATGTTGCCATTAATCCAGGGGCTTTTTCTGATCCCTTCCTGTAGATTTTGGGGTAGATTTAATTGCATCCTTTTAATCCTTAACACTGTTTTTTAAAATCTCTGGGGTTTTGGTGATTCTCTCCTCTTTTTGATCAAAGCTTTGGTGTTTTTTGTTTCTCCTTCACTGTCTCCCCCCCCCCTCGTGTAGCACTCCTAACAAGTACTCGGACCACACCCTGCGTAGAGGCAGTAACACCTTAGGTAGAAAGCAGCACACCTCACCTGCCTTCCAGCCCCCTTTACCCCCTGTGGAGGCCGAGCCCTCGCCCCCGGCTCCATCAGGGGGTCCGGGGCCCGACACCCAGCAGAGCCTCGCTCAGAGCCTCGCTGCCCTCGCCGCCGCGCAGCAGCTCCTTGCGCAGCACACGGAGGACCTCAGGTAACATCGAAACACTGTGGAGAACTCATGCTGTTATTACTTTACTCCGGGGACAACAGCTGGAAATTAGCAATGTCGGCTAAAGCTGCTCCATTTACTGTTTTTTGTGACAGTTGATCAATGGGGACTGTCCACGACACTATAAACAAATAAACTCAACTAAACTTCAGTCAGTGGTGGAAGAAGAGCTCAGTTGTTCAACTTAAAGAGACCCCATTCTGCTTTTTGGGGTTTTCCAATTCCTCTAGTGTGTTATATAATGTAGGTTTTAGTGTATGGTCTAAAGGGCTAAAATCCCCTCCCAATTGGGCTCCTTTGTTTACTTCTGTAACATATTGACATCACTTTGAAACACTCGAGCTTCTATTGGCTAGCGCTCCAACACATTGTACATGATAATCTAAGGGGCGGGACATCTCTAAGCGGGTGACCAATCACAACAGAGCCGGCCAGCAAACCAATCAGAGCAGACGGGGCTCTGGTTTCAGACAGAGGGTGAAAAGAGGTGCTGCAGAACAGGCAGTATGAGAAAAATAAAGCTTTTTGAACATTAGAGCATGGAGACATGTCCCAGTAGATCAGTGTGATCAAAGTTTTTCATACCAAGGACCACTTAACCAATAAAAAAACACTCGCGGACCACCTAACTCCACAAATATCCAAAATCACATCGTTTTTCTAGAACCGATTACAAATCGCCTGAAAATGGTACAAACAGGTGGCAACATGTGTGACGAAGGTGTTGCGCTGGGCTATATCATGCAATCGAAAGTGAAACTTAAGTTCACTCCATTGCGGAGATATTCCCGCGAGAGTGCGGAAAACTTAAATGTATTTTTTTTATTTCAAATGGGAAATGTTACCAATATACTCACGGACCACTAGGGGCCGCTCACGGACCACACTTTGAGAAGCACTGCAGTAGAGGCACTAAATACAAATTTGAACCTGAAAATGACCGTAAAAGTCTTTTAAAATTAGCTCCAAATGAGTGAATGAATTAATATCTCTTATTTCTACTTAAGTAACAGACCTGAGTACTTCTTCCACCTCTGATTATTAATGCATGTTTCACTGGTACATTACAGACATGTCCTCCTCTCTGGGTCACTTTGGTTCAGCTTGTTGTTTCTCGTGCAAAAATCTTCACACTCCTCCAGCAGCTTCAGATATGCAGAAGTGTCTGAGTCCATCCCACAGACACAACAATGGCTGCTGTCATTCTGCTAACGGTCACTCCCAGGGCCTCTCCACTTCCCATCCTTCTGCTTTCCCCCCAAATCACTGGAATCAGCAGGAACCTCACACTGACCGGCCCAAACTGCTTTGAAAAGCCTCGCATTTTACTGAAGGGTGTCTTTGATTTAGCTGCTGAAAGGACAAGCATCATATCCAGACACTTAGCGCCATTCAGCATTCTCCTGGTCCTTAGACTCTGATAGACTTAGATGACACACCCAGATTAGAGCTGGGATGTTTGTCTTAATAAAGCGTTGCAGAGATATTTTTGAAGGCCGACCCGGATGTTAGCATCGCAAAGGCTCCCTCAACAAAAAGCTATTTGCTTTTTCCATTATCACATTTTTTATAGTTGCCAGTTTTGTTCAGCAGGATATTCTCCACATATTAACACCACTTTATGATTTTTGATGCGTAAACACAGAGTAAAAAGGTAACGTTAGACTAGAAATGATCTACATGGGGTTGCTAAGCTAATGGCGGCTAATGTTTATCGTGATGACCTTTGAGTTTTTAAGACACATGGAAGCTTTGGACATTCAACAATTGGTTATTTACTGACTGATGGTATACTCTTTTCAGCTCGTGTTAACCACAGATCTTATTTCAGGCGTCTAACCAAAAACATGTTAAAAACAATGACTTTGAGATGAGGGAAACAAAATGTTAAAATGCTAACTGATTTCCGCTAACTCCTTAGCTCTAACCCTCAGTGGGTGCTGCGGTATAACCCCTACCCAGAATGTCAGAACGCTTTCAAGTTTAAAATACTTTCTATTATTTTCTTTCTTCTTTAAAGCAACCCAAAGCTGCGTGACCACACCCCAGGCCCGACCCCCCCGCTCCAGAGGAACGGCTCTGGAGCGGGGCAGCTGGGCACTGGGACCCCCGGGGCTGGACCCCTGGGGCCCAGTCCACATCTGATGCGCAGAGGTAAGAGTCTGTGTGATTATCTGCTTCAAATTGGTATATTTCTATTAAGAACGTCACACATCCAGGTTACAAGACGTTTAAAGCAACTGAACTGAAGAGATTTGTTCTTTTTAAATGTATAACTACTGCTGTTGATGTATTGTGATTTAAAAAAGGAGTCGATTCATCTGCAGCAGGAAATTAGCAATGTTGGCTAAAGCTGCCCCATTTACTGTTTTTTGTGACAGTTGATTAATGGGGACTGCCCACAACACTATTTTTGATTGATTATGCAGCCCTTCTATTAATATACACCTTGATAATGCTAAGCTAACTGGCTAGCGGTCTGTAGCTTCATATACACTGTTTAAAGATGCATTGGGGGGGGGGGGGGCTGCTGTTTGAAAGTGTATCTTTCCACCAATAATGACGATCTTCACCTTCACCTCTCAGGTACCAAGAAGCAGGCTCCGGCCCCCCCCAAGCCGCCGAACCCTCCCCCCTGTCAGCCCTGTAACATGACAAACCACGCCTCCCCCTCCTCCCACTGCCTCAGCCCCTCCCCCAGACCCGTGTCCTGCCTCTCCCCCTCCTCCCCCTCCTCACAGCCCTGTGCCACGCCCCGACGCCACTCCAGCAACCAGCCTCCCATCCAGGCGCCCAGCCACCCTCCCCCCGAGCCCCCGTCACCCGCCAGTCCTCAAACGCATCACGGGGGTGGCGGAGACCCTCAGAGCACGGAGCCCTCGCCCCCAGGCACCCCCACCCCTCCAGATACCCCTCCACCCTCCACCACTGCTGCTGCCCAGGAAGTAGCTCCTCCGTCCCCGTCTCCTTTCCAGTCTGGCTCCCTCCCCCGGCCCAGACCCGTCCCCAAACCCAGGAACCGGCCCAGCATCCCCCCCCCTCCACAACCACCCCCCACCCTGATCGGAGACACCAACGGGATCTGTGGCACCGCCTACAAGATGATGGGTGAGTGTGTCTCGTGTGTAGAAACGTTTATAATAATAGAGAGGTGCAGTGATGAGTAGTCTGAAACTGAGTTAGCATCCCTCCGGTTCCATTGAGAACAAGCCAATGGGAGTTGGTCATAGGCTTTAGGAGTATTGCAGAAGCTATGTTTATGATGCTATATGACACTTATGACACCACTTTTATGATAGTTGAAGCGTAAATGCAATTGCCAAAATTCAAAAGCTAACGTTAAGCTATGAAGGAAGTTTACATTTACGCTTCAACCACTGTTCGAAATGGGGGGGGAGCCAGGGGAAGCTTGGCTCCCCCGAAGAGGGAGGGAGCTCCCCTGAAGGCCGACTTTGAGATTAATAGGGGGAGCCCAAAACAATCGTGCATATTTGTGTCACACAGATTAGAAATGTTGAGTTTCTGTAAATAACAGTTCTTGAAATAAATAATAGTTATTGTTCATTACAGTTTCTGAATATTTGTTTTATATTTGTGGGTGTTGCCATGGGTACGTGGCGGCGCTGCGTTCTTTACGCTACTTACTTCGCTATGGTTACGGTGGCGATGCCGGCGCGGTATTTGAAATGTTCATATTGATATTTTTTTAACTCTGGCTTTGTAATAAAAAATATGGCAAAACGAAAACAGCCAAGCGTCACAGCTTTTGGATTCACAAGCAAAGAAGTGAAGGAGTCTAAAAATGACAACGTGAACGGAAAACAACTTTTAGTTGGCCGGCTGTAAGCGGCGTTAGGGTCGAGTTTCACAGCTCCACACCGAGGGAGAGGCCTGCCGATGCGGAGCCTGAAGAGGCTTTAACAACGGCCACAGCCGCCGGCGTAGTGACACCGTCTGTAGTGACACCGTCTGTAGTGACACCGTCTGTAGTAGTAGCAGAGTGATTTTATAGCAATTGATCGAATCCGCGCTGCTGCGCCAATCAACAGAGCGTGCGTGTGATATATTTAGTAGCAGGATGTGCACTGAAACATAGGGCTCCCCGGAAAGCAAATGGGTAATTTGAAAACTGGCTTCAACTATTATAAAAGTGGTGTCATAAGTGTCATGGAGCATCATGTGTTTTCCATGCTGTAGTTCCTTTACATCAGGGGTGTCAAACTCAATTTCATCGCGGGCCACATTAACATTATGGTTGCATTCAAAGGGCCGGTTGTAACTTTAAGACTATATAAAAATATAAATATTTAATATATATAAAATAACGTATTATATTACATGATTGCCTCTGCATTGGATTATTGTCGGATAGGGTAATAACTTCATAATTAACTACGTCTGAAAGAAGAAGTCTAGGGCAAATAATTGCAAGTCTTTTCAGTGAGAATGTCACAAAATGATTTAAAAAGAAAAGCCAGAATCTGAAAAAAAAGGAAGTGACATTTTGAAAAAAAAGTAACATTTTGAAAAAAAGTCAAATTCTGAGAAAAAGGTACAATTTCAGATGCATTGTGGGACATGTAGTTTATGGGCAACGTGCTTCTGTAAATCTGCATGTAACCGTATAATAAACATATTATATTCTTTGCAAGCTCTTGTGGGACCACAGAAAATGAAGTCACGGGCCGGATTTGGCCCCCGGGCCTTGAGTTTGACACCCCTGCTTTATATGACTTCACGTCACCACCGCTAAGCTAAAGGTGGCTAACTTTTAGTGTGATGACCTCAAGTAGTCTCATTTATACACTTGTTTACATCCAACTCTTATTAGACACTTAAAGGCTTCAGAGATGCACAAGTGGGGGATTTACTGACATATTTTCTGTCTGAGAACAAAACCTTAAAAACTCTTGAGCTTGTTTTAACCACACACCTTATTTCATGCATCTAACAAAGAACATGCTGAAATAGAAATTGACTTTGAGAAGAGGGAAGTGGTAAAATGCTGACTGCTGAGTTTTAGGACTCATTCCTGCACCACTCTACTCTCTGCTGAGTAATACTAATGTGCTCTCTTTCTAATAGTGTTGCATTGTAATACCAACAGGTTAAAGAGGCACCTGTTGAGGTTTGTTGTTGATTGAACTTTTCACCAATAGCACCATCACTTTTTGTTTGCCCCTAAAATCACACCCATCAGCTAGCTACGTGAAGCCCTGATGCTCGACTGTCACAGTGTGAATATGTAGGAAGGGACGTCCTGTCAACAGATTGTCCAAATAAGGTCATTAAGTCCCAAAATCAAATATGGGTGATTCTTGTCTCCCACAGTGAGAGTCTATTACAGAAGTTCATATTAAATGTGAAAACTTTATGCACCATGACATGTCTTCCATCAGGGCTAACCTTCATCATCAGTCCCTCTTCATCATTCAGTCACTACATGTTCATCAGTCACACAGTGGGGGTTTGAAACAGCATTGAATACAAGTTTCACTTTCACAACTGAACTGTCAGCACGTATGTTGTGAAGCTTTTTTGTTTTTTGTCATCAGAGGTGTTGTGACAATTATATATATATATATTTTTAAACCAGTGTCCGTGTATCGCGCATGTTTAACTCTAACATGCATGTTTCTTGTCTTGCAGAAGATAATGCACACATTCAGAAAGTATAACCAGCTTTTATCTAACATACCACATTCAAACGTTAGTTTCTCAATCTAAGTATTAAAATGTCCCCTGTGGACTTTAGCACAGCTTGCTCTGCACGTCTGATCGCACAGCTAATGAATTCCAACCTGGTTTCTTTACACTTCCCATTTAATATCTGCACAGCTGTTGCCCTGCGTCTCTGTGTGTGGCCCCACAGCGCCCCCTGCTGTACGACTGCCTGCTGCTCTCGAAGCTTTGGAAAGTATCACCCAGCTGCAGTGAGAGGCATAAACGCTCTAAGTGTTTTCCTGCAGCAGAGAAGGAGCTGCACATGTTAGTGATTACGCTCATTGTTCCTGTGATAATATATTTAATAATATATTTTATTTCTATAGCGCTTTTCTTGAACCCAAAGACGCTTTACATTTGGGAGGGAGGATAGACAAACAGAACAAAGCCAAAAAGAAACAAATCCGAAAAGCAGTCAGGAGGAAGTTGATTGAGAGGGGGGGGGCTTATGGATACAGAGTTGAAGAGGTGGGTTTTGAGGCGGGACTGGAACAGGGTGAGGGACTCAGACTCACGGAGGTCTTTGGGGAGGGAGTCCCAGAGCTTCGGGGCTGCCACAGAGAAGGCTCTGTCCCCGAAGCTCCGGAGTTTGGCCTTGGGGATGGAAAGAAACCGGCTGAGGTGGATCTGAGGGGCCGGGGTGGTTGGTAGAGGATGAGGAGGTCAGTGAGGTAGGGGGGGGGGGCTTTGAAAGTGAGGACCAGGAGTTTGTCGTGGATGCGGTGTGAAACGGGGATGCAGCTTAAAGAGGAGCTTTATCTTCTGTTGTGTTCTGTGTGAATGCCTGCATGCAACACAAACATATGAACCATTACTTACTAACACAACCAGTTACTAAAATAAGCATTTTCTATTTGACTTTATATATTTTAATGATTGTAAAGCTTCCGTGTTCTTTTCTTTCACAAAGTCTTGTTTAGTGCAGCTCAACTTCTGCATCACTTGTTGGACTTTTGGCTTTTTTTGTGCAGAAAGCACATTTTGGTTCAAGTTAGGGTGTTATTATTTTTTACATTTGATAAATTATACATTAAGGTATAAAATCATATATCTCAGTTGCTATTTTCCACCAGTTTGTGCTACTTAGTTTTGTTGGTCTTATGGGGCAATTCAATGTTCCTAGTTTCCTGCTAAGGGAAGTCGCTGAATGAAAAAAAATGTTTTCATTTAAATGAACAATGGCATTATTTAGATATAAATAATGTATTCTAGAAAATAAATACATATTAAATATTGATAATGGGGACTGAATTTCGAAAGGAGATTTAACTTAGTGGAAAATAATATAAATATGTTTTTGTCCTCTAGGGATGTTGGAGTAACTTTTTGAAGTTCACAAGGATAACAAAAAAAAGTTTGATGATATTGTTTTTTTATTTACTTTCTTATTTTGACTTATCCCCCCCCCTCAGAACCGGCGATGTCTTTCCGAGGCCTGAGTCGAGCGTTGGTCCCTGAGATTGCTGTAGAGCAGCCGCCCCCCCCCCTGCCTGCCAACCAGAGACTGTGAGCTGGACACTGAGAGCACCGTCCTGTAAAGAGGAGGAGACCACACACACACACACCACACACACACACACACACACACACACACACACACACACACACACACACACACCACACACACACACACACACACACACACACACACACACACACCACACCACACACACACACCCCTCCCCCTCATTTAATCAGCTCGTCCCATATCTGGAACCCCAGGACTTTAATGTGACGCGACACTTTAGGAAACCGTGGTGGAGGTCCGGCTCTCGTAACAAACGGCTATAAAACCAGTTTCCCCAAACTGAAATGGGAATCCAATTTATTTGAAGACTTGATGTTCTTGTCACAAGCATATCTAGGGGCTCAGGGCTGCAAATCACTTATCTTTGATTAGTCTGCTGGTTATTTTCCCAATGTATTGATTATTCCTTTGGTCTGAAAACAGTTTAAATGTCTTGTTTTGACAGAACCCACAGATAAAGTCAAATCCATATTTAAGAGGCTAAAAAGAACATTTTCTGCATTTAAAATGACTTTATGTTGTATTTTTTGACATATTGTCATAGTTGGATCTGAAAGACATTCAATAGATATTTACTTTAATAATTTAATAATCCATAAATCATTTTTAAAGCTAAAAATACCAAAAAAACAAGCTACTAGAATATGTAAACTAAGGTTTTTGGGAGGTCATTTCAACTTCTTTGGGACATCTTATAGACCAATAATTAGTTGAGACTAACCAGCAGATTAAAAAGATAGTTGCAGCCCTTATCGTGGGAGATATCATCGTATTAGACCACTCTTTATGACCTCCAGCCACACTACCACCACCACCTTCTTCTTCTGTTTTTAAATACTTCATATTTAAATTACATTTTGCTCAGTTGAGTTCAATCTAAGATCTATCTAGTGATCAACAACAACAACAAAACAGATGAAGAAAGCTAATAAACTGAAAGAAACTCCAAAACAAAACCCCTTCTTCTTCAGGTGTCCCAGAGTTGCCGTTATTTACCCAGAGTCCTCGTGACCTCCATCATGGTAGCAGCCGGTGGGGAGCGTTGTGCCACTGAAGCACCCCCGCTGCCCACGCCCGGCTGTCTCCACTCCGCAGACAATCACCCAGCATAGGACACAAAAAGGACTTCTGACTCACCGCTAACACGTCAGAAAACGAGTAAAGAGCGTGGGCGCCGACCGCGGGGGGAACGCCAACACATGGACTCGTTTTGGACCTTGGTGTGAGGTTGTGTGTTTTTATGTTGAAAAAAGGCCTTAGATCAATAAATGAATTAAAGAGGTATTTCGACAGCACAGGGGGATATCAACTAAAACAAAAGGGCAGCAGGTGACGGAGAAACCAAAAACTGGTAAAGTGTGACTGCGGGTTTCCAGTCGTCTCAAACACTTGATTTTTGTATGGCATCCCCTCACCCCTGTATTTATTTACCGATTCAACACATTCCCTGTGGCTGATCATGCCTTACGGGTTCCTCCCAGAACCAACATATATATATATATACATATATTTACTGTATCGTCTCCTAGTACTACAGTATTTTCCAAGAAGCTGTCTTGGCATCAGTTTGTTTCAGGGACGTGAGGAAGGTGACCCTCTGCAATAGAAGTCTTGTATTGTTATTTAAATGTGTTTTTTGGTTGATTTCTTTGGGTTTTTATAAGGAGAAGTAGCAACTACCGGCCCGGCCTGAACAGTCAGTATTTGTTTCTGTTTATGTTCCATCGATCCTGTGTGTTGAGCAGACTGAGTGTGAGTGAATGTAGTGAAAGGTGTTTCCAGCCTGAACAGAAAGACGCTCAAACAGCTGATGTTGCACCCGAGCGCAGGCAAGCGGTTTATGAGTGAACGGTTTTGGAGAGGTTTTTTCTTCTGTCTTTCCCACTGAGCTGAGAGCGCAGCGCTGCGATCTCTCAGTCGTGAAGTGGTGTCAGATTTCGCCAGGTCAAAAAAAATGCTTTATGAAAAGAAACGTATCTCTGTGTGTAAGCTTTTGCTCTTCGGCCTCAGATGTTCTGACCCAATATGGTACCAATGAAGAACGTCTTGGATGCTGCACCTTCCCTGAAAAGAAACTCGAGCGTTATAATCCCCTCTCTTCTCTCTGCTGCCTTATCCTGAAGACGAACGCCATTAAACTCAAAAGTGATAATGCTGCATTTTAAAGCGCCATTGTTTTGTATGTATGCCATCTGGTGAGCTGAAATATGGAATAAAAACATGTAATATGAACGCTCCCATCGAGGGGTTCAAGAGTTTGTTTTTCATGTGGGGGGGTTGGGCTGTGTGTCGAGCACAATATTACAATATACATCAACTTTACAAATATCAAAAAACCTTTTAAGGAGTTGAAGTATAATTGTACTGTGGGTGTTATATAAAAAACATGTCTATGAAGTGTTTTGCTCAAAATACCAAACAGACCATCCATTCTAGCCATGCCTCGTATCCCTCTATTTCACTTCCTGTTTCAAAAGTGCTGATTTTAGGTATAAAGAGAAGGGGGCTGAGCTCATGCGGGACCCGGCAGCTACTGTCTAAACTAAATGCTGCCGTGATGAAACGCCATATCATGGATTATCAAGGATCTGAAACAGTCTGGAGCTCAAAGGCTTTCTCTCTTGCCGGTTATACCACAAGGTGAGTTCCTTTTTACTTCCTGCTTCTTCACACACATGCTCTGTGCACAGGTTAGCTCTGAGTGTTAGCGATGCTAATGTAAACACCGACCATATTACGTCCAAAACAGTCGGGCATTGTTTCTGATAGCAACGTTTCTGATTGGGCCGTGGGTCCACATTTCAGATATGACGTCATATCGGACGCAAATCTGGATCAGCTCCGTAGTTCCCCGTTTTTAGAGATTTGGGTACGGAGGAAAAGAGAGAGGGTTTTATTTTCTGACGCTGCGTGAGTTCCCCGACACACCGGGGACATATGGTGATGTATAAAAGACATCAAAAAGTGCATTTTGCATGATGGGTCCCCTTTAATATACCTACATATTTCAAATCTATATATGGTTAATATTATTTGTATAAAAAAACTACTCAGTCGAAACTAGAGCAACTTTCCTTTCCATCAAATGAAAGGATAATAAAGGCAGCCTGTAGACAAACAATAGATAAAGTAGACAGAACTGTATTTATTTTAAACTTAAATATCCAGGGCGGGGGGGGGGGGGGGGGGGATGCTACCATCGACTGCACCAACATGCGATCCATTTGGACAAAAAACACAGACTGCAGCTGGGGTCGCATTTTACAAGATCAGTCAGCTCGTCTACAACGGCATATTGGGACCACAGAGGTTCAAAAGTAAATAATAACGGAGCCAGAGGGGAGTCATATTTAGAGTTAAAGCATAGGATTATAAATTGAAAAAAGTATTTATATATTCTTGGAATAAGTTAATATTATTACATTCATGAGGAAAAAACTTGAATATTGTGATTTTTTTAATTAAAATGTGAGCCTTTGATTTTGGGGTATTCCAGATTTCTTTGACTTTTTATTTATAGATTAATAATTTAAAAAATGTAATTATAAAAGATGATTTAATTACTCTTTCCTACTAGTTTAATCTCAAATAATGTACATATTTTTTCACATAAGACCCGTTTTAATCTCTTAAAATACACTTTTTTATGTATTTACAACTTTAGTCTTTGGATATTTCTTTCAGATATTACTCACCTCTCCTGGCTCTGTAACTTACTTATTTTAAAACTACAAATGTCCCTAAGACGCCGTCGTATGAGCCTGACTAAAGCAGTGCATAAAGAATAAATAACAAGAATGTCCTGATGACACACTCTTGAATATGAAAAGGTTTTTTAAAACACACATACAGTAAAAAATGAAATGATGAGCAGTGCATAGCAAAAACTGTAAATGTACAATCTCAACAATATTTCATCGACGTAAATACAACACACTGTACTGTAGAGGAGTCACCATGACGACCAGGAAGCAGGAAGGAACCATTTACAGGAGGACGTTTAGATTTTCCTCCACATGCGTTTCATTCATCAGACACTGAAGAGTCTCTGCCTGAAGCACAGAGACCCACGCTTTGCCAAACAGAGGATTTGTGAGCCAGGTTTCTCCACATGCTGATGTGTTCAGTGTCGCCTCTCTGTGAAAGCTGGTCTGAGGATGTTTCAGGAATAAATATATGTTATTTCATTCAACTTGAAGTCCTTCGCAAGCAGAAAAATCGCAATGCAAATGAGTAACTGCGTTTTTAAAGGGGCCCTTTAATGTATTTTCTCTTTCCTGTCGTGTGTTATATAGGTTTTGGTGCATGTAAATGGTCTGCAAAGGCAAAAATCCCAAAGTTCCCTGCAGAGAGAGTTCCAAAATGTTATCTGTTTTCTATTTTATCCAACTAAGGCCCTCAACAAAAACACATGTTATTATTAATGTGAAAAAGTAAATTAAAAAAAACGTACCGGGTCGTGCTATCGGATTAATCTAGAGTCCTTGCAGGCAATCAATCACAATGCCTATGAGTTGCTGCGGTTTAAACACGTTTTGGGGGGTATTTTCCCTTTCCTGTAGTGTGTTATTGGTGCATGTAAATGGTCTGCAAAGGCTAAAATCCCAAAGTTACCTCCAGGGGGAGGTTTGATTTAAAAAAAACTTTAGGGCGTTGTTTTGCTTCCATAGAGATTATTAACTGAACCAGTGGGTGTGGATGAATTTGACTTCATCTCCCTATATCTTTTTATTGTTTATTACAATTCCTATGATAGATGCCCTTTAAACTCACAGTATGAAGATACCGTAACATATGTAACTCTAAATCAGTAATGTGGATACATAATGCTGGAATAAAACATTGATTTTTACCATTAGTCATGAACTCATGCTGTGTGAGTGAGGCAGTGAACGCACCGCTGTATGCACTCTCTGGCTCTGTACACGCTACCTAAACTACACCTGCTTCTAGATTCATCCGTCTACATCCACGCTTACTCTTTAACAATTTTCAAATATGATCTGATACAAAATATAAACTTTTATATAGTCCGGTATTAAACATCGCTAGTAACCTAAATATCCAGTTCTTTCATCGAGATGCACCGGAGCTAATCGAGGGTTTAATTATTTGACTACCTGCTTTAAAAAGTAAATAAAGTAAAGACTAGTGTGCGGTGACTTCCTGTTCACACCTGAAATAACAGTAATGATCATTATCTGTGATTTTCTACAGTTAGATTACAGTATTTCCCTTCTGGTTGCTATCGATGACGCGCTCTCTGTTCCCGTCGCTGTGAGTGTCTCTGTGTGATCTTGGCACTTTGGTTGTTGGAGAGCAGAGTGAAAATGAAGCCGACATCTGACCATAATCCTCTTTTTTCTTTTCTTCTACCAGACCAGAGGGGAGGACAGTCTGGGGCTTCTGGGGTTTTCTGGAGTCTTGGTCTCACTGAGAGCTCTCTGCAAAAGAAAAAAAGATTTTATTTCACTTTTACCGTGTTATTCTCAGACTCGGAGCATTCCACAGACGGCAGCACTTTGCAGAGTAATGACTTGGTAGCTGCAGGCGGCTGTCAGCTGGATCCCTAATTGATTATGCATTTATCACAATATGAACGGCTCACCTGCAGGAATAAGCCACATTATTTCTAGCTGCTTCTATCGACACAGCTGAGGAAAACTTAATTATATAGCGTAGTTTATTCCAGGTGGAAGCACAATGGGCTGCAGCAACCAACACTACATATATATATTGTAAAGATACATAAGACACAAGTAAACGATACTATAACCGATTAAATTGTAATAATTCAAACCTGAGCACTGGAAAATATGCCGCTAAAACAAGCTGTTTTCACTTGAAATAAGTACAAAAGTCTGTCAATAGAACAAGTGAAAATTAGCTTGGTAAGATTTATTGAAATGAGAAGGGATATTTAGATAAATCTGATCTTGTAATTAGCTGGGAGAACTTATTTTGAACTATATTTGACCAGAATCAGGAGATGTTGTTACAATATAAGCCGCAAATACTCATAGGTTTTCTGTTTTCTGATGTTAGTTGGTGATTTTCTAATAATTATGTAAAGATTCATCTGAGATACGACTCAAAATAAGATTGTTTGACTTAACAAGATGATGCATTGTCTAACAACAAGACCTGATATCTCACTGCAGTGTTACTTCTGACGTTATGTCTTATATCAGGTGTAGAGACATATATACTTGGCAAGATGTCGAGTTTTTGTGGTGAGCTTACCTCAAACTTGCCGATGAACTCTGCGAAGATGGCGAAGAAGGACTCGGTGTTGGCGGACTTGCTGTCCTCTCCGAAGAACGAGGCCACTTTGGAGAACTCCTCCATGGCTAGGGTCTGCAGGGACTCCAGAGACTGGATCGCAGGGTGGCTGTTCTCCAGGAAGCTCTGTGGAAACAACAAGGTCACACATTCAAGATTCACGACACTCATTATTACACATCAAAGTCAGCTAACTTGTCATGAGGAATTGTCAGCCAGTAAAACTTTAAAAAGTCCTCTTGCGGCTCTGAGTGACCTTTCTGAAGTTTGAGAAACCACTGATTTCTTCTCAGCTTTGCAGTCCAAAACAATTATAACAGACAGCCTGCGTTACCATCTGATTTGTTAGAGATTTAATAAAGCTTGAGACAGCTAGCTTAGCACAAAGACAAGACATGTTATATCTTGTATGATTAATTTGTGAAAGTTAACGGGTTTTGTGTACTAGACTAAAGTTGTTGTTACACACAAATTAAACAAACAAGATATAAAGTGTGCTAATAGTTACTTTTTCTTGATTCCGGACAAAGCCAGGCTAGCTATTTAGCCACGTTTCAAGTCCTAATGCTAAGCTAAGCTAAACTGTTATCTATACAGAGAGAGGGGGGTTGAACATTTCATCTTATTGACAAATAAGTACATTTCCCAAAATATCAAAAATGATCCTTTAATTACATAAACTGTCAGTAATCAGTAGCTTCCATGAACACATATATCTGTAATGCTTAGATGTCTGATGTGTGTGTATCATATATTTAAAGTTTTTGGCGTACGCTCATGACGGAGGCGAAGTGGTCCTCGGAGGTGGGCGGGATCTTCAGACACGCCTTCCTGATGTCCAGGATGGTGGAGTGAAGGTCAGTCAGCTCTGCAGTGATGGCCCTCTGGTTCACTGAAGGCATATTCAAATATATGAAGGTTAGTTACAAAAAAAGTTTAAAGGGGCCCTGTTATCCTTTTTTGGGTTTTCCCTTTCATGTAGTGCTTTGTTTAGGTTTTTGTGAGTGTAAATCAACTCAATTGGACTCCTTTGTTTACATCCAAACTGTAGTGACATCACTATGTAACACCTGCGCTTCTATTGGCTAGCGCTTCAACACATGATACGTGATAGGCTAAGAGGTGGGACATCACTTAGAGGTTGACCAATCACAACAGATCCAGACAGCTAACCAATCAGAGTAGACTGGGCCTTGGTTTCAGACAGAGGGTGAAAAGAAGTGCTGCAGCCCAGGCAATATGAAAAAATGTTAACATTAAAGCAAGGAGACATGTCCCAGTAGAGACACTACCTACTGATATGAACCTGAACATTTTTATTATATGTCCTCTTTAAGCAACTGTACATGTGCAGGTAAAGAGAATCAATCAACTTGCATTAGATGCTTATAAAGTGTTTCATATTCACAAAATGACTGCATTCTGCTACCAAGTGATATTCCTGAGGCTGAAACATCATCGTACCCTTGGCGGCCAGAGGCACCGTTGTGAGGTCTCTGGAGAAGTTGAGCAGCTCGGGGAAGTGTTGGCACAGAGACTTGGCCAGAATGTGGAGGAAGGTGGATTTCCCGTCTACTGTTTTGGTTGTGCTAAGCTGAAATAAATGAGGAAAGAATGAATGCTAAAAGCTAAAAGTGAAGGTAAGTCTATTGTGGTTTTTAGCGTAGGAGTTTTTCCCCTACCTCAGTGAGGAAGTTGATCTTAAAGCTGGTCGTCCGGTGGCTCTTGGGCTGCCCATTGTTCAGGTAATTCCCCATTGCAAGTACAAACTGTGGAAAGTAGAAACACTTATTGCTTTTGAGGTCAATAATAAGCTCAACTTTCCTCTCCTTTCTCTGGGTGTTTACCTCCAGGATTTTGGCGAGCTTCTTGCTGCTCTTCAGCTCCACTGAAGCCTTGTAGATGTAATCGTACGCGACCTTCATCTCCTCCGTCCTCTCCTGCAGGGTGGTCTTGAAGTGGAGGCTCCGCAGACGGGTTTTATACTCGGGAACCGTCAGCATCTGAAGAACAAACTTGACTTAGTTCATTTCATCTTTCTTTTTCTAACTTTAGTTGAGTGTTTTTCATGCAAAAACTGAGAAAAACGACGAAAACGTTTGATCTAAAATATATTCTCTTCTGTGTTCATGACTTAAGGACATGAATATCTTTCTTGGTTTCTTAAAAATAAAAATATGTTGAAGGTTCACAGGATCTTTTCTTGTAATTGTACAGGCAACTTGTGAGTTGAAAACATCACACAAATTGCAACAGAAAATCTGACAACATTTCAAGTAGTCTCCATTGGACTCCTTTGTTCAAGTCATAATGGCTAGCGTTCCAACACATTGTACGTGATAGGCTAAGGGGCGGGACTTCTCTAAGAGGTTGACCAATCACAACAGAGCCGGCCAGCTAACCAATCAGAGCAGACTCGGCTCTGGTTTCAGACAGAGGGTGAAAAGAGGAGCTGCAGCACAGAGAAAAATAAAGAGCTTTTTGAACATTAAAGCATGGAGACATGTCCCAGTAGAGCAGGGGTGGGGAACCTCCGACCATTTGGTACGACCCTCGAGGTAATTTATAAACACACAAAAAAGAAAAAAATTAAAGGAATCTAGACCGTAAAAAAATTAAACAAGCGAGTGCCTGTTTTTCCTGGCCAAGGTCAGGGTCCTTGAACACAGCTGGCCTCGTGTGAACGAACCGTCCATACGATAGAGAACTGTAGCGGATACAACCCGTTCCGTCTCCGTGTAAACGTGGCCTTAGGCTCTATCAGCGTCCATTCAATATAAAAGGAGGTAATCAAACTCAAAACAAGGACCCTTTTCTGAGATCAAATGATATATCAAATTGTGACAGATGTGACTAAAGTGAAAAATAAAGAGCTTTTTGAACATTGAAGTTATTTTTTCTTTAGTCTTGTGATTGTTAGAGTTATTTGTACCTGGAAGATGAACTGGTCTGGCTCGCTGAGTTTGGCGGGGTCCTGCTCGAACTGCTCGTACTGCTTGACCTCCTCCTCGTTGGGGGCGTACAGCAGCAGCTGCTTGATGTGAGCGGGCTCCAGACGCTCCGTGGTCATGTTCATCAGAACCTCACGCAGCTCAGAGGTGGAGAGCTTCAGGTGGGCGATGAGGATGGCTGCAGTGAGGAGGAGGAGGAGGAGGAGGAGGAGGAGGAGGAGGAGGAGGAGGAGGAGGAGGAGGAGGAGGAGGAGGGAGGAGGAGGAGGAGGAGAGAGGAGAGGAAGATTTAGGTCTGTTTTTGCATATCACAAAGATGAGCGCTGTGTTCCTGACTGAGACAGAACCTTTAATCCCACTCTGATGGTGTTTCATTTCTCTCTCTCTCTTATTCCTTGTGTACGGGTGTATGTAATGTCAGCAGGAACAACCTTGTTACTTTGGAGTGAATCCATTATTCATTGTATTAATGAATATATAACAGGGTCACATTTCATTATTTTAAATGTATTTCATTTGTATTTGACTTTAACAATATATATTTTCCTTTTTAATAAACATGTTATTTGTAATCACTGAATTCAAAGTAATAAATAAGGTAGGGAAAAATCCTAAAATGTAATTATATCAGTATTTTAAAGTTACTTACTTAATTTTAATGTTTCTTACTTACAAATATATATTTTTCATAATTTTTCACATTTTATGAAACATGGGTCTGTATATAAAGGGTCTTACATATAATGCCTTAAAGGTCACCTATTATGCAAAATCCTCTTCTTCATGTCTTTTCTACATCAACATGTGTCCCCTCTTCTTCATGTCTCTTCTACATCAACATGTGTCCCCTCTTCTTCATGTCTCTTCTACATCAACATGTGTCCCCTCTTCTTCATGTCTCTTCTACATCAACATGTGTCCCCTCTTCTTCATGTCTTTTCTACATCAACATGTGTCCCCTCTTCTTCATGTCTCTTCTACATCAACATGTGTCCCCTCTTCTTCATGTCTCTACTACATCAACATGTGTCCCCTCTTCTTCATGTCTCTTCTACATCAACATGTGTCCCCTCTTCTTCATGTCTCTTCTACATCAACATGTGTCCCCTCTTCTTCATGTCTCTTCTACATCAACATGTGTCCCCTCTTCTTCATGTCTCTTCTACATCAACATGTGTCCCCTCTTCTTCATGTCTCTTCTACATCAACATGTGTCCCCTCTTCTTCATGTCTCTTCTACATTAACATGTGTCCCCTCTTCTTCATGTCTCTTCTACATCAACATGTGTCCCCTCTTCTTCATGTCTCTTCTACATAACATGTGTCCCCTCTTCTTCATGTCTCTTCTACATCAACATGTGTCCCCTCTTCTTCATGTCTCTTCTACATCAACATGTGTCCCCTCTTCTTCATGTCTCTTCTACATAACATGTGTCCCCTCTTCTTCATGTCTCTTCTACATCAACATGTGTCCCCTCTTCTTCATGTCTCTTCTACATCAACATGTGTCCCCTCTTCTTCATGTCTCTTCTACATTAACATGTGTCCCCTCTTCTTCATGTCTCTTCTACATTAACATGTGTCCCCTCTGTGGAAAGAGACTCTGAAAGTCTCAGGAACAAATATTCTCTCTCTTTTTGATCCATTTCTATAAAAACCTGTCTGAAAATGAGCTGATCAGATTTTGGCCACTTTATGATGTCATAACGATGTTTTGTCTTGTGTAACCATTAGCCAATCAGCCACCAAGGTAACCAAGGCTCCTTATTTTCATCTAAAGTAACAGACAGAGAATCAGCACTTTTGAAACAGGGCTGAAACAGAGGGGATTATGGGTAATGCTGCAATGATCTTCAGAGACATTTTATATATATATTTTTTTTATATATCTGAGACCTATAACATATTGATGAAAAACTGTACAATAGGGGACCTTTAAATGTGTTGCTCTGTCATCAAAACAGTGTCTACGTTGGTTATATCCTCAGATTATGAGACATGACTCCAGTTTTCATACCGATACATTCATGTATAGTTCACAGCTATTTTTTTAATGTCATGTTACTTATTAATACATTCTGTTAATATTGTGAATAATGTATAATCTTACCACCTTTAAAAAAAAAGAAAAAGGTTTCTTTAGGCTAACATGCTGTAATCCGTTTTAAATAATCGTGTTAATTCTATAATAATTTGGTTATTTAAGCACAATTGTTTTGTTAATTGTTATCTGGTTTTAAAACAGTGCACTCATACTTAGAATGTATCTTTTGGCTCTTATTTTGAAATATATATATTCTTAATAAACCCTGATGAATCCATGAGAAGAATTTGTGAGTGCTGGTCATGTGATTGCAGTCACTTGAAGTAGGTGTGATGGGGAGCCTCCCAGAATGCATTGGGGCCATAGATATGACAATCAGGGTTATTTGATCTATTCCCGTGTTGTTACTCAATGTTATTTTATTCCACATTGTGCTCCACAGTGTTTCAACACCTCTCCCACAGTTTAACCCTTAAATATTACCTGTTGATACACAAAGGGATGTTGGTGCATGATGTTATGGAGCCTGATACAAGTATTTCATAAGGCTCTTGCTTTGGATCACCAAGTGAAGACACGTTTTTATCAAGAGAAATTAATTTATTCTCTAATAACAAATAGAAGAAGAAGAAGAAGAAGAAAGAGAAGAAGTCAGGGTATCACAGTTATCAATGTGGAATTAAAAAGATAGCAGCAAGAAAGACATTTTACAGTAGAACAAGAAACTACACGATACAGCAGGTCAATACGTTTCACAAACAAGAGATATTTAAAAAAACAAACAGCTGAAGCATGATAATGTACTGCAGACTGTACATTTATACATTTTCAGATGCACATGGCACTCTTTCTTAGATGTATAATGAAAGAGAGTTGATATTAGGCGCTTTCACACCGGAGTACTTTTCCCAGGAATAGTACCGATAGTTCTTGGGATTTTGCGTTCACACCAAAAAGATCTGGAACTAGAACTTTTTGCGAACCTTTTCAGTCTTGCTAGAGAGCAGGTACTTTCATGGGGAGAAAAAGGTTCCAATTTCTGATTGGCTGGGCGAATTGCAAACCACGCCCGTAAAACTCGGGAACATTTTGTGAAGCCGCCATTTTATTTGCTCGCATTAGCATTATTAGCATTAGCCCAGCGCACCAACGGAGAGAGACTAACTTATGGCAACACAAAATAAAACGTGGGAGCAGTGGAGTATTGAGGAGGTGTCGGCGCTTCTGGCGATTTACTCCGGGGCGCTCCGAGACTTCGGGTGGCAGTATACGCCGTGAAGTTGTTTGCGGCCTGCCAGTAAACCCAAAGCAGAAGAAGAAGAAGTGACGTCAGCGGCTTCATTTGCCTAATCCTCCTTCAGGGACTTATTCCGGTGTGAACGCGATCTACTAGATAGTTCAGGAATGATTCCTGGGAAAAGTACTTGGTGTGAAAGCGCCTTTTATTAGGATTTTAGATGAGAACATGCAGGTTATTGAGAAATAATTATGATCTGTTGCTGTAATATCACAATTGTTTTTCACAATAAGAGTTCTACGGAAGCCCTGAGAGGCAGGTGGGAAAAAAATGCCTTCTTGTATTTATTATATTTGTTTAATATATTGTGTTAATAATGAACTTGTTTTGGCAGGTTAGGAAAGTATAACACAATGTTCTTATTAATGCTAAAATAAGCATTTATTTTTACTTGCCTCTCAGGGCTTCTTACCTTTAATTATACATGTTTAATTATACAGTAATATCATAAACAATACAAAACAAAGTAAGAAACTGTGAGCAGAAATACATTAAAACAAGTATTGAAAGACTATCAAAAAGGCCAGCGGAGACAGAATACATGGCATTTGTGTAGTGAAGCTGATTCTTAAGAGATTTCAGTAAGGTTTAATATTCATAATATCTTTATAAATATAACCAAAATCATGCTCATTGGGAAGTCATGCACCAACATCCCTCATAGTGTGACCACATTCTCACGTAATATTCAACAGGTAACGGTGAGGAAAGTGGAACATTGTGCAGCACTGTATCACCGAAATAACCCCAGTAACAGTACAGGAAAACAGATCATAAGTCATCTTTTGCCCCAATGCATGCTGGGAGGCTTCCCAACACACCTACCTCATGTAACTGGAATGTCATGATCAGTAGTGATGGGAATTACGGCTCTTTGAAGGGAGCCGGATCTTATGGCTCCGTTCCTTTCCGAGAGCCGTTCAAAAGAGCCGTTTTTTTTAAGGGGGCGGGGTTAATAGGTTTATCTGCGAAATAATCACCAGGATAATGATTGACTGTATTGCCAGAAATCTACTTTTACTCACAGAAAATGTATAACTTGCTACATCTCTCAGCCAGCCAAACTCAAGCAGCATGCCATCATATGGAACATTTGCACTCAGGAAAGTGAGTTCCCGTAAAGGCGAGTGGATTTATGGCAGGCAGTGAACTAACGATAAAAAGAACGGCTCTCACCAAGTACGACTTGGTTCCCTTGGTTCGCGAACGTCACATCACTAATGATCAGTAGTCGGCACATTTCAAAATAAGAGCGCCTTTTCAAGATCATTTCAATTGGGATCAACAAATCAATCGAGCCTAAATAGCTTGATGAGGATTATTTTAAAGATGAATTATTGAAGTTACATTTGAAGAACAGGGGTCTATAAAATAATGCAATAAAAAAATCAGTCAAGAAAACAAATTGGTAAACAACCTTCTTTTTTCAGCACAGTGCATTGAGTGAAATTATAGTTAAACACGTGAAGTAATTAACAAAATGTGTCTGTTCTTTGCATCAGTTACGTCCTTTACATCAGGTCACAGACTTCATCCACATCATGCCTACGTTTCTGTACAGCCTTCAGTACAAAAGCTGTGTGTGACAAATCCAGTCTGATGATTGCATAGTGTGTGTAAACCCCCGTTGAGAAAGGGAAGCCATTATTGGGTTTGGATTGGCCTTGAGTCTCTTTGTATAGAGAGACCGTGAGCAGAAGTGACACACAGAGAGTTCAGGGTCTGAGTTTGTGTTCAGTGTTTTGTAAACTGTGTTTCTTTGAGATGGAGGTGTGAAAATAAATGACCTGGTTTTTATGAGAACCAGCGAGGACTAAAGAAATAGATGATTTAACCTTGGGACCAGTGTCAGGATTAAAAGATGTTTTGAAGAGGTGCATCAGGTCAATGGAGGAAAACTGGTCAGCAGGTAACTTAAAAATAATAAAATATATATAATACAAATAAATAATTAAATCATAAGAAGTAAGAATGTGCAAATAAAATAATAAGATATTATTATTATTATTATTATTATTATTATTATTATTACTACAGCATTAATATACTTTTTTATTATAACTATTATTTGTATTGTTATAATATTATTTTTATTACAAAATTATTATTAAGATTAAATAAATATAAAATATATGTATAGATAATAAGATTTTATTATTATTACAGTTTTATTAATTATACATTAATATGTATTCCAACGCGTCTGTATATATTTCATTTTAATATAACTTTTTATTGCACCTTCTTACTTCTTATGTTCATATAAATATATTTATTTTATTTAATTCTCAAATGCAACAACCGTCACAAAACTCACTTTTCCCCCAAATAAATACATAATTTCTGATTCCTTTTGTGGCCAAGAACCTCACACTTCAAACGACTATCGCTGGTTAAATCTGTGTCCTCGTTAGCCTTCGTTAAACGCTGCAGTTTGTGTTATTTCCCCGTTGTGTCAGAGACCTGACGTCTGAGCCTGCAGGAGTGACCTGCGGCGGCCATGTTTTTGTGGTACTTACAGGCGTTGTAGGCTTTCTTATGAGACAGAATCTCCACCACGTCTTTCTTTTTAAAGTTCTCCGGCAGGAAGGCTGGCTCTGAAGGAGACACTGATAATATTAACAACAGTGTAAGGATCCGTTCTCCAAGCACCGGGGGGGTCAACACACACACACACACACACACACACACACACACACACACACACAAACACACAGGGTGATGGGTTTATAACACAGCTCTGCCATTTATGTACCGCTACAGGCCATATCAAATGGGAAAGTATAATAAATAACAGTAAATTGCGTGTTTTCTGTAGCAGAGCTGTGTTATTACTAAACCCTTTGGAAGTATGAGAGGAGGAGGGGGGGGTTATGGTGCCTTATGGAGAATGGATTTGAAGAACAGGTGAATGGAGCAGCTCCAAAACAGGTTATGAAGAGCATCACAACTGTGAAGGTACAAACAAAACAGGAGATGTCAACAGATAAATACATTACTTTAAGAACCCTGATGATTATAATACATGATGGAAATATAGAAGAAGCCCTGAGAGGCAAATAGAAAAGGCTGGTGATCCTTGTTGGAGCTCCTGCCCCTCCCCCCCTATGAGCCCACTGTGCTCTGATTGGTCAGCTCGCCCACTCTGTTCTGATGAGTCCACCACTGTTACAGCGGAACATCAGTGATTATGTGTTACCATGGCGTTTGTTAGCAACCAGAAAAGGACACCAGTAAGGACAAACAGATGAGAATGCTGCGTGGGGTCTGGGTGCCGTGTTGGCGGGACGTTGCGGGACTCGCTGCTCCGCCCTTTGAGGCTCGAGGAGCGGACAGTGTGAGCTGTATTACTGGTGTCGTTTCCTGGTTGCTGCGTGGGGTCAGCGAGACACCGCGGAACTCAGCCTGAGCACACACACACACACACACACACAGCCTGGATGTGTGCGGACATCCGTGACTGAGAAAAGATAAGGCTGAGTGAGTGAGTGAGTGAGTGAGTGAGTGAGTGAGTGTGTGTGTGTGTGTGTGTGTGTGTGTATGTGTGTGTGTGTGTTTGAGGAGCTCCGCAGATTGGTCCATTTGGACCTGGGTATCGTTACGTCACTATACTCAGGAAGAAAATAATTGAAAATGTCCAACGAGGCGTTCTGGGGCAGCAGACAGGTCTTTTCTGTGTTAACGTTTTACTCGCTACACGGTGTACTTTGAGGGGTTGTGACTCTGCAGAGCTACAGAACACAAGTGGACGGGTAATAACCGGAAAAGCATGACATGGGACCTTTAAGTGTTTGTGATAGCCAAAGCAAAGACATACGATAAACGATATGATAACACTTTCTATCACAAAATATCCTTACTGACATACTAGGAGTACACAGGGAAATAAAATATAATGTGATAGACAATGCATGTATTTATATCTAAGTTAGAAGTTTTATCCTGGCCAGAAAAAACAAAAGGTTTAAAATCACAAACACAGGAGAGAAAACGAATTAGATCACCTTGTTTGTTGGTCACTTGCCTCTCATGGCTTCTGTACAATAAGGCTGCAGTAGGAGAATGAATGACAACAAGCACACAAATACTTACTGGATTGGCGTTGAGTCCCAAAGTGCAGATCAAGATCCAAATACTTCACCATGTCAGTGAGCTTGTCGTAGTCCGAGTCCTCTCCGAGCTAAACACACACAAACACACACTCTTTAATCTCCAGTCACAAAGGCAAGGCTTGATGTTTTATTAAAGACATCTGATAGGGTTATAAAGCAGGAGCAAAACGTCTGATAAAAGGTCCACCATGTATTCTATTTACAAAAACAAAATGCGTCCTACATGCTGCTGTGACTCATCAGAGAATCAACAGATTGCATGAGTAGGACTTTCCAAATATGGAAAGAGAAATGTAGGAGTGAGAAACTTCTCAGCCAAGGTGGGAAGATTCACAAGTTGTTGTTTACTGTATTCACTGGAAAGTAAGATTTCTTCAGACATGATTTTGTAATTGAATCACGTCTCTTCTCAGACTGATGAAGGGGACTCACCTGACCCCATATGGTCCCCTCAGAGTTCTCCACCTGTTCCCAGCGCAGACGCTTCACACTCATGTGGTTTGTGTCCGAGGCGTGGCCCGGTTTGGGAAGAGGAGGCGGCTCACAGGGGGGAGGAAGAGGAGGAGGAGGGGGCGGTGGTGCCTAGGAGATTATAATCATTTCTATGTATCAGTATATGGTCTTATATAGCACAAATGCTAACAATAGATCAACTACAGGAATAGCAGGAAGTGCAGAAAGTACTACAGCACAAGTGATGCTTTAACCTTGGTTGCTGATTGGCTAATGGTTAATCAAGACAATAAATCGTTATGACATCATAAAGTGGCCAAAATCTGATCAGCTCATTTTCAGACAGGTTTTTATAGAAATGGATCAAAAAGAGAGAGAATCTTTGTTCCTGAAACTTTCAGAGTCTCTTTCCACAGAGGGGACACATGTTGATGTAGAAGAGACATGAAGAAGAGGGGACACATGTTGATGTAGAAGAGACATGAAGAAGAGGGGACACATGTTGATGTAGAAGAGACATGAAGAAGAGGGGACACATGTTGATGTAGAAGAGACATGAAGAAGAGGGGACACATGTTGATGTAGAAGAGACATGAAGAAGAGGGGACACATGTTGATGTAGAAGAGACATGAAGAAGTGGATTTTGCATAATAGGTGACCTTTTAAGTTACAGTGAAAAGTACACAGGTATTTAAAGGCGTTACAACTGTTACGAACTGTGCTCGCCTGATCGAAAGCAAGGTAAACCTGTGAGAACACTCTAAATATAGCGTACACTTAAACTGATACTGGCGTTTTAAAGTGTGTCTTCATACAGTAGGTGACCACAGCAATATATATATATATAGCAATAATAATACATTTCTATACAAATACTGATGTTTGCTTTAGTTGAATCTTGTTTGTTTGAAAGATTTAATGAAGTAGTCTTGAAACACTTGACAAGAAGTAAAGAGCAGGTGAGCTTCCTAATAGCAGTATAGTAGTTGTTCTGTCACTTTCTTCCATTTGCACATATAATGTGATGCTGAGAATAGCAAGAACACTTTACAGTAATTGCCCGCATGACGTCAATGCCTTTGTGACGTTTCTGTTGCTAGGTGCTCGCTGCCGCTTACAACTCTTTATTTGGGTTTAAAGAGGCCCTATTATTCTTTTTGGGGTTCTATTTCAACACTTGCACTTCTATTGGCCAGCGCTTCAACACATTGTACGTGAGGGGCGGGACATCTCTAAGCGGTTGACCAATCACAACAAGTTTCAGACAGAGGGTGAAAAGGGGTGCTGCAGCACAGGCAGCACCCCTGTAGTATGAGGAAAATAAAGAGCTTTTTGAACATTAAAGCATGGAGACATGTCCCAGTAGAGACACTACATACTGATATACACCTGGACATCAGCAGGAGAGGACTCTTTAAAGTAGAGACACTACATACTGATATACACCTGAACATCAGCAGGAGAGGACTCTTTAAAGTAGAGACACTACATACTGATATAGACCTGAACATCAGCAGGAGAGGACTCTTTAAAGTAGAGACACTACATACTGATATACACCTGAACATCAGCTGGAGAGGACTCTTTAAAGTAGAGACACTACATACTGATATACACCTGAACATCAGCAGGAGAGGACTCTTTAAAGTAGAGACACTACATACTGATATAGACCTGAACATCAGCAGGAGAGGACTCTTTAAAGTAGAGACACTACATACTGATGTACACCTGAACATCAGGAGGAGAGGACTCTTTAAAGTAGAGACACTACATACTGATATACACCTGAACATCAGGAGGAGAGGACTCTTTAAAGTAGAGACACTACATACTGATATACACCTGAACATCAGCAGGAGAGGACTCTTTAAAGTAGAGAAACTACATACTGATATACACCTGAACATCAGCAGAAGAGGACTCTTTAAAGTCGAGACACTACACACTGATATACACCTGAACATCAGCAGGAGAGGACTCTTTAAAGTAGAGAAACTACATACTGATATACACCTGAACATCAGCAGAAGAGGACTCTTTAAAGTAGAGACACTACATACTGATATACACCTGAACATCAGCAGGAGAGGACTCTTTAAAGTAGAGAAACTACATACTGATATACACCTGAACATCAGCAGGAGAGGACTCTTTAAAGTAGAGACACTACATACTGATATACACCTGAACATCAGGAGGAGAGGACTCTTTAAAGTAGAGACACTACATACTGATATACACCTGAACATCAGCAGGAGAGGACTCTTTAAAGTAGAGAAACTACATACTGATATACACCTGAACATCAGCAGAAGAGGACTCTTTAAAGTCGAGACACTACACACTGATATACACCTGAACATCAGGAGGAGAGGACTCTTTAAAGTAGAGACACTACACACTGATATACACCTGAGAATGAGCAGAATATGTGAATGCAGATGTCACCTGCTGCGACTGCTGCTCCTCCTGAGGGGTTTCATAGGTTTTGCTGTGAGTGGGGAGGGTGGAGTGGGAGGCTGGAGGTTTGGAGAGCAGCGAGGATCCGGGGGGGGGGCCTTGGTTCTGGTTCTGAGAGGAGGAGTTGTGGTCGTGGAGGGAGGGGGGCAGCGGGCCCTGGTAGCTGTGCTGGTGGTGGAGCTGATGGTGCCTCTGCAGGACGAGCTGGCTGGGTCTCAGCGGCTGGGGGGAGGGAAGGGGGGAGGGCTGGAGGAGGGGCTGGGGTTGGCTGTGCTGCCGGGGAAGGTAGCAGGGGCGGGAATGCTGAGAGGGGCGCAGGGTGGTGTGAGCGTGGGAGAGGCGCGTGGACGTGGACGTGGTGGTGTTCTGGAAGCGCTGG
This sequence comes from Harpagifer antarcticus, assembly GCA_902827135.1. NCBI lineage: Eukaryota > Metazoa > Chordata > Actinopteri > Perciformes > Harpagiferidae > Harpagifer > Harpagifer antarcticus. The sequence continues at coordinate 165,515 of CADEHL010001081.1, forward strand.
TGAGATGTCTCCCCTTCCTCTCGGTGGTGGATAGGGGAGCGGCTGGAGAGGAGGGTCCTGAGAGGGGGAGGAGGGGGAGGGATGATGGGGTGGTGAGGCTGGAAGGGCATCCGGCTGCGGGGGACGTGTTCGGGGGAGAATCGGACTGGAGGTAGGGGGTCGGTGAATTGCACAGGGGGCGGGATGAGACCCTGGAAAGGTGGAGGAGGCGGGGGGCTCTGGGTGGGAGGAGGAGGGATGGGTTCTGACCCGGAGGAGTAGGAGGGGGAGGAGGGGGAGGAGCTGCTGTGGTCCTCACTGCTGCCGCTGCTGAGCTGCCGGGGCATGAAGCCCACCTCCTGGTCCTCCTGGAAACTCATCTGGGGGGAGAGGAGCACCGTCACACTGATGATCGTAACGTCCATCTCCTCCAACACAAATAAAAGACTAAAAACTATGCATTATGACTTTTCTTTTTAGTTATACTTTTGCTCATCAGTTTTTCCCTCTACCTACTTATGGGACAGAAAGTACGGAAGCCCTTAGAGGCAACTTTTTTTTTTTCGGATACAAGTTGTTATCTCTGTGTTTATGATATAATAACCACAAAAAAAAGGTTTTGACAGTCGTGAAAGTGTTTTAGTTACACTCATTTTTAAATAGTTTCCTACATCGTTCATGTTTTGATCAATATATATATTTTGTGATTCCAAAATAAAAGTTGCCAAAATTAGTAATTTAGCACCAACTTGTTTTAATTATCCTACAACAACCTGTCAAACCCTTTTCTCTGGTCCACATACAATACAACTAAATAGGAGGAATTTAAAATGATATTATTCAATAACAAAAAAACAAGTAATTGAAATCAGACTTATAAAATAGATCAACCAACGTTTTTTTCTCAATTGCTTCTCAAGTATTCTGCAGCAAAGCCATACACAATTAAATGAAATATTTGTATCACATGCTCTTAAATATCAGACCGATCTATTCATAGAACTAAATAAATGTGTTTACAGTCAAAAGCATAACATATGTGCAACCCTTTTTTCTTTATCGTCTATTCTGCATCCCACTGAGCGATAAGTAACACGTCCCTGAAAGAGACTAAAGCCTTAATGTTTGTTTGATGATTTAACGTCAGCCAGCATCTTATTATAACCGTAGATAAAATTAGACTCTACTGTATAAACTGAGTATTTACTTACAGACACCCCTCTTCTTCTGAAACCATGACAACCTCCTTCATATATCTGTTCATGTGACACAAGTGTTCATTGTAGCGTACATTAGAGTGGCTCTAATGTCAACAAGCAGCACTACAACGTCATTCAAATGCATAGATATGCTCATTTCAGAAGCTATACAAGCAAATTGCTGAAGTATTACATGTAGCAGCATTGCTTTAGCACATAACAGGAGGAACATCACACCCAAAGACATGTCACCATTCCTGGCCACGAAGGGAGAATATAGTAGTACTGGCATGAGATAGAGACTGTTAGTCATTCTGTTCACAATCTCCATGATACTAAGGTTTCATCTGATAGTTGTTTACAAAAATAGAGATATTAATATCCACAATATTCCCAGCCTCCTGATCTATACCAGTTACTAATAGCACCCATAATTCATGCAAGGTTTCAAGACGTTAGGATTGATGAGATGTGAACTTTATACCATACAATAAGAATGAAAAATTCATATATTACAGTATTTCCTATTTTATTTAAGCTTTGGTTAGTTTGGATTTACCAACCTGAAACAAAAACAAAACAAACACATCAAGTCAGCAGTAGACCAGCAAATTGGGTATTATACTGTAGGTGCTTAAATTAATAGTTTTGTCGTTAGTCTGGTGTAGAAAGCTGTCTGGGGCAAAGTCAAATATGAACGCATTCTTAAATGACCTTACACTTAAAGTAGTATAGATTTTCTTTGAGGTGTTTGCAATACATTTGCCTCCTGCCCTGTTCAAAGCAATACATATTTGCTTATGTGCAAGTACTTGTCTGTTTCTCTAAAATGTGGCGTGTCGATCCTTTGTCTACAGTCAGTCATATTCTGACTTTGGATAAGTACCTCGTACAACCCCAAATGATCCCTTGCATAATTTCTATAACAAGTAACAATGTACTCTATAATAGAGAACGACTACTAATGAGTCAAAGGGTGCATTTTCTGCTGTAAACTATTATTCATGTGTTTAACACCTCCTACCTCCACTACTGTGTCATCCATCAAATGAATGCATTTCAGCTATGTACTTTAAATAACCGCACTTAAACCAACCTGTACCATCCCTTTAATCTAAAATGAAAGCATGTCGTCTATGTGTATTTATAACAACAGCTGATAATGCAGTATATCGTTCTTCCTCACCTCTTCATAGTCGTTCTCCCCGTGTACGAAGTCGTCCACTAGAGTGACTCGGTGTCCCAGCTGCTCGCTCAGAGCGTCCAGGAACTTGTCGGTGTCCCGGCTGCGAGGCGGACGTGAGAAGGTGAACAGTTTCTTGCGGCGGGTCAGCGTGTTCGGCCCTCCGTCCGAGTGAGGGGAGGCGGGGGGGCTCTCCAGACACACGTAGGGGTTGGAGTCCACGCTGCTCTGGTGGTGGATCTCGTACACCGGAGTGGGAAGAGGCTCCTTCCAGGACAGGGAGAGGCCGGATTTACGGTTACCTGTAGTAATAATAATAATAATAATAAAGCACTTTTCATACAACACATGCAGCTCAAAGTGCAAAGTGATTATTTGTTAAGAACTTTAAAAGGTAACATGTTATCAGGTTAATAGACACAAGGAGGTCAAATGAATGATAATTAAAATAAAGTAAAATAAATAATGGTTTCTCTCCGACAGATAAGACACAAGACAACTGAATCGTTGCAACAATGTAAAACAACAGAAATACAAATAAATAGTAATAAAAATGCCATAATTCTAATAAAGGTTAAACGATTAAGAAATAAAATGACCAACGTAAAAATAAATATTGCTATTGAAGAACATAAAAGAACATTTAAAGTGGGGGGTTGCTAAGAAAAAGCTAATCTAAAAAGAAGTGTCCATAGAGTTTAAAAAAGTCCACTGAGTTGGCCTCTCTGATATTTCCTGGTAGACGGGAATCAAAGATGGCATCAAGTCACTTTCAAGCGTTTCAACAAGAGTATAATTAAGTGATATATTGTGCTTCTTCATTACCTCAAGAAAATATACGTGTTATATTTTAGGCCATGTTGTCGCCTTGGGGACCCTTGATAGGGAACCATGGAAACACATGGATGAACTGCAGGCTGGTTTGCACACATCAGGGTTCATACACTTTTTCACCAATGATTTTCAATGACTTCTCCATGACCTTTACCTCATTTTCCATGACCAAAAGAATGACTGTTTCTCAGCGGTACCACGGAAAAATGTTTATTTTAACATGGAACAGGAAAATAAGGTCTGCATATGAAACATGTCGTGCCAATCTAAAACAAATCCAATAGTAGGCTTACTAGCTTCTACACGCTAAAGTAACTAAAATCTCTCACCAGCAAAATACCTCAACAGTTAAATGCCATTTTACGTTTCATTGCTATACAGTATTTATTATCATTATAGTATTACTATTTTGGCGCTTAGCTAAAATATAAATTATATTTGATGCAACTTTAGTTACATTTCCATGACTTTTCCAAAACTCTGGGAAAAATATTGTTTTCCAGAACTTTTCCAGGGCCTGGAATTAGCATTTTGAATTTCCATGACTTTTCCAGGTTTTTAATGACCGTAAGAACCCGGACATATAGGTGGAGATCACATTCAGTGGTTTTCTCTCATGCCATGTTCGCATCACAAAACCAACTCAGTTAAACTTCCACAATGATGTTGTTAATGTTAAATCATCCATAAACACAAGGCTGGGGATGAGAGGGTTCATCTTTAAAGGGACAGTTCAACAATAAATCCAAAATTACATATGTCTCTTATTACCTTTCGTGCTATTTATCAAACAAGATGTTTTTTCATGGGAGTTGCTTTGGAGAAAATATATTTGAAAACTCATAGTAAACAGCAATTTTTCTTAAGAGAAAGACGACCTACAGACCTCGTTGAATCAGTAACTGGGTCAGGATTTCTGAGAAGAGAAATTGCTGTGGAATTTTTTCAATAATTTTGTAGCTAAGACATCTTTATGGCCGACATCTCCAACATAACTCACACTAACCATTCAGATTGATAAAAAGCACTACAGGGAAGAGGGAAAGTATTTGGTTTTTAAGTTTATTAACCATATGTGTGCCACTTTTAGTAGTTCAATGGATCTTATGCCATGTTTGACTCTTGTTTTGACTACTGTCCATCAAATTAACATGTGCTGTATCCCCCATTCAGCAGCTTGTTTTTACGGCACATTTCACAGGATTTGAACATGGCATCAGTAATGTGCCATTGAGGCTCAGAGATACCCAGTATTCAAATATCAACAACTCATTCTGCAATTGCCTAGAATGAGTTGCCTATATATATTGTGGGAAACGGTATTTCGATCTCTCTGTCTGTGCACACAAACTGAGAGATTGACAATAAAGTTGACTTTGACTAAACGGCACATTGTTTAAGAACCACTGGTGAAAGCATGTGTGTAAATGAGTGTGTGTGTGTGTGTGTGTGTGTGTGTGTGTGTGTGTGTGTGTGTGTGTGTGTGCAGTGTTTCCCCTAGGTTTACTGCTTTGGGGGGGTGCTGCCTGAGCGGGGGGGGGGATATATATATATTTTTAAATCCTCTGGAGCAGAGAGAGGAGCTGTGGATTATTGATTAGTGCATCAGTGTTTCTTAGGGTCAAAAACACTAAACTCACAACTTAAAATGAAAACGTTTAGTTTATTTAATAAAAGAGCACATGTTCAATGTGAAAAGTGACAGTAGATATAGATTATTTGCAATTTGGTTCCAAATAAATAAAAAATAAAAAGATTATAATTTTTTTTAAACACCTTGAATTTCAGGTAGACAATGGTAGACAATGGTAGGGGAAACACTGATGTGTATGTGTGTGTGTGTGTGTGTGTGTGTGTGTGTGTGTGCTATTGTGTCTCGGGTGCCCCAGAGTACCTTTGAGAGGGGGGAGTGTGAGGGGGGAGAGCGGGCGCCCGTAGGCCTCGGTCTGTCCCGGGCCCTTGGGCTCTCCTGAGGAGCCCTGCAGCGCCGACACACTCTTTCCTGCGTAAACGTTCTCCAGCTCCGTGTAAACACCTGTCATCTACGGGTGGAGGCATGATCAGCTGTTAGCACACACATCGCCGCGCACATCCCCTTTGAAGGTCTGCTGGATTTTGCACTCACAGCACGAAATGTGCGTAAAACGAGCAGACCTTCAAATGATGTGAGGCCAGAAAGCACAGATAACATGAAGGCTAGCAGGTATACCTACATGGTTGAGGTCAGGGGACTCGGGGAAGGAGGTCCCGTCTCCTGACTGCCTCTCCTCCGGGCTCCCGGATTCATCCACATGTATTCCTAAAGCACAATAAGGCATGAAGAGTGACACATGGACTTCCATCCACCCTCCCAGAGAGGAGAGAGGATGAAGCAGAGGTAAACAAGGTGGTGGAGGAACAATGGAGATTGAAAAGCATGAATGAAATCTGCTGGAGATATTCACTACATGTGAGTTATTCTATGAATGTATGGTGGCCATCTCTTGTAGCCTCCATACATCCACAGAGGATTTACTGAGCACACTATCTTTCCAACAACAGTTACAGACGTTCACACCTGGGAGCCGACAGGTGCAAACACTGCCTTATTAGTCACTGCGTTTCCGATGCCTGAGGGAATATGAGCAGTTCAGTTCCTGCTGAAGGAAGCTGCTTCACTGTCTCAGATGTTCTTAGTTTGTCGAGTAATTCAACTAAAAATACGCTTAAATTAAACTGAATCTATAGTGAAGACGAGTTTTTATTACAAAACCAAATAACATATTACATTTACCGTTTGAATTGTTGTTAAACCTTTAAAAACAACGCTGACGAATCATCACCTATAAAGTCAATATCGCAATAATATTATGTAGCAATTAAAAAATAATTGTCCCAATATAAATGATCAACTGGGGAAGCTTCACGGTTATATCAACTAGATGATATTGGTTTCCTCTTAAGAGAAACATATAATAATGTTTTCTCAGTTGAGGTAAACATTTCTTCATTTCCCATTTGGGTGAGAAGTTTTTGATCCAGAATGAAAAGCTATTGAAACCAAACCTGCGGAGGTTACACAGATGTTATGTTAAAGTGAATCTTCTTCTTGTGATTTGCAGCGTACCCATTCCCAGGTGAGTCCCGATGATGCAGTCGTCAGAGCTCCTCTCTCGGATCGGGTTGCGGAACGACGACCCCGAGACCCTCATGGAGCTGCTCCGCCGGTGGAGCTGCTCCGGGCTGACGCCAGGCTCCAAAACAGCTGCAAAACACACACATTTTTATGTTTTTGTAATTTTTTTATTTATTCATTATATATTTTTTTTTAATTTAATTTAATCAACATAATTTTTTATTAATTTCATCTTTTTTTAACATTGTTCTTTGGTATTTTTTCTATTTAAATCAGATTTTTTTCTATAATTGCATTGTATTTTAAAATGTAGCATCTGTCATGAAACCCAATTTCCCCTGAGAGAATAAAGTAATCTGATTCTGACGTTCTGATATTCAGCATCGCTTTTCCGTTTTGCAAATTATATGCACCTGCTCCTTTGTGTTAATTATAAAAAACAACCTTACAGTTAATCTAACACCTTGATTCTTAATTAAATCACACATTTTTCATTATGTTTTTCCACTTCACATGTTAGGAACCATCACCCATATCCAACAAGCATCTTATTGACTGAGTCCTGATACTGTTTCATTATTTCCACGATGTTGCTTGTGCCTCACCGCTGCTCTTGAAGCCCAGGAAGCGTGACAGTTTCCCCTGGCAACGCTCCTGCTCGTCGTACGTCAGGAGCTGGTAGATGAATTGCCAGATCAGCTGTTTGGCCGGAGTGTCCAACACCGGAAACACGTCGACAATCAGAGTGTCCACATTCCTGCAAACACACACACATGACATCAAGTCGAATTCCTCGTATGTGTAAACCTAGCTGGTAATAAACCTGATTCTGACACACATCGTTATAGAACCAAACCCCATGCTTACTGCAGGGGTTCATTGCCACATGATGTAAGGATGTGGCATCCATAACGACACATAAAGCTGAGAATGTGTAAGAGAATATGAAACGGTGGGAGGATAACAGGGATGACAGTAATGCCGTCAGGGGTTAGTACTGTATGCACACAATCACATGTTCGCATCATATGCAAATCTCTATCCATGTCTTTCTCAACTCTTCACCCTCGAGAAAATGAAATCCAAACCTAATGGGAATCATCAACCCTCTGTTTAGCTTTGAGCATTTTTTTGTCGCCGCTGCTTCGTGATTTTGTATTCCTCTCTATTTTGCTGCATTAAGAGCTTTCTGCAGCCTGTTATATATCCAATATGGTAAAAAATAGTTTCCCAGGCAACAGCTACATTTCTGTCAATGTCAGCTATCGGGTTAATGGAGTTTGAAAAATGCTGAAAACTTTCAGTTAGATATTTTCCTGCAGCCTCCTTCTTCTATTTGGAGCTTACGTCATAATAAAGTGATGTTTCCAAGTGAAGCTGCTTCGGGCTGTTCCGTCAGGATTTCTGACGATCACATTTCTGAAACGACATCTTTCTTCTCTCTATACAACATCCCTGAGCTCTTTTCCATCTGTTCAATATTGCATTGTTGCGGACTGCAGATGTTCTTGTTTCTAACTCCTTAAAGAGGCCCTATTATGCTTTTTGGGCTTTTCCCTTTCCTGTTGTGTGTTACATAGGTTTTAGTGCATGTAAATGGTCTGCAAAAGAAGGGATAGGATAAGGGGCGGGACATCCCTAAGCGGTTGAGCAATCACAACAGAACCGGCCAGCTAACCAATCAGGGCAGATTGGGCTCTGGTTTCAGATAGAAGGTGAAAAGAGGTGCTGCAGCACAGGCAGTATGAGAAAAATGAAGAGCTTTTTGAACATTAAAGCATGGAGACATGTAGAGACACTACATACTGATATACACCTGAACATCAGCAGGAGAGGACTCTTTAAAGTAGAGACACTACATACTGATATACACCTGAACATCAGCAGGAGAGGACTCTTTAAAGTAGAGACACTACATACTGATATACACCTGAACATCAGCAGGAGAGGACTCTTTAAAGTAGAGACACTACATACTGATATACACCTGAACATCAGCAGGAGAGGACTCTTTAAAGTAGAGACACTACATACTGATATACACCTGAACATCAGCAGGAGAGGACTCTTTAAAGTAGAGACACTACATACTGATATACACCTGAACATCAGCAGGAGAGGACTCTTTAAAGTAGAGACACTACATACTGATATACACCTGAACATCAGCAGGAGAGGACTCTTTAAAGTAGAGACACTACATACTGATATACACCTGAACATCAGCAGGAGAGGACTCTTTAAAGTAGAGACACTACATACTGATATACACCTGAAAATGAGCATAATAGGGCCCCTTTAAACAGTACATCCTCTGCTCCCAGTTATAGACCCCCTCCTCCCCTCCTCCCCTCCTCCCCTCCTCCCCTTCTCCCCTCCTCCCCTCCTCCCCTATACTGACCTGTGCTGGAAGAAGGTCTCCAGGGACTTGCAGACGGTGTATCTCTCCTGGATGGTGAGCAGGTGCTCCAGCTGCTGGCTGAAGGTCCGCCCGTGGACTTTGATGCTCGGGGGGAGGATCTCTGCGACCCACTGCAGAGAGCTGAGGGCTGGAGACCTGCAAGGATTTAGTTATACTTTAATTCCTACATTTATATTCACCAAATGATTGTTTCTCCTTCGTTCTGCAACACCCAGTCATTTAACAGAGGGGTCTGAGGTTTGGTAGCAGATTTATATGCATTTGTGTTTCAATTTGATGTATTTTTATGATTTCTGCATACTTTAGGTTATATCTTATTTATTATTGACTTTTTCTTTTGTCAACCCCCCACCCGACACACTCCCCTCCAGACTGTGTGTTTAGATCACACACTGACACACAAACAAACACACACACCAAGATCAAATCAACACAACACCTTACATAACCTTCTCTTATTGCCTGTCTAAATATTGATGACTGGCCTGTATTGACTTGTCTTCCTCTTGTTTTCCTGTTAGTGTTTGGCTTCCAAAGAATAATAGAGGTTAGTGTGTGTGTCTGCAGACTAGGGGCTGCTGGGTAATATCAAATCCAAATGTCAGGTGTGTTGTTGGAGTGTATTGACCTGGAGCGAGGCATGGTGGTGCGGGCTCGGTTCGGGGATTCCTCCGGGTCGTTTTGTTCTGAGGAGAACTCAGACGGCCCGTCCTCCACCACCAGAGAGGGCATTGCCCCGCTGCCCTGAAGCATGGACACCACCTTCTCATGGGAGCAGTTCCTGCAAAGAGAGAGAAAGGGACAGAAGTAAACAAATGGAGAGTCAAAGTCAACTTTAATGTCAATCTTTCAGTGTGTGTGTACAGACAGGTCGATGGACTTTTGGCTTATAGAAGATGGATTGAAGAAATTAAATCTTTAAAACTCATGAAACCAAGGAATTGATATATCAAGGAGGTCCTTAACAATTTTGAGAAACGTGAAGAAATAAAATGATCAAATAATATACATTTTTAACATTGTAAACGTTGTTTATCATCCTGCAACCCACAGTTGTTCAATTTCAGAATTAAATACAATAAAATAATGTTAATGTAAGCAAGCCCAGCAACAACATGGCTTCTCTGAAAGTCACTGTAAGGCTTACACTTATTATTCTTAAGTCAAATTATGGTTTGATGTAAACACAAGTCATTACATTTTTTGTTATCTTGAGAAAATGTGCTTTCGTAATGTCGATAATGAGGTGATTAGCTTATGACCTTGAGATAACATGATTAAGAAATGGGATTTACCGGGATGTAAAACACCTGAGATAAGGAGCAAAGAAATCTCTGTTCAGAGAAACCGTTCACCATCTGCTCTCTTCGTAAACACGACACTGATAGCTCCGACCTGTCTTGTTCTTTATTTTCTTCCTCCCTCTGGTGAACAACTCCCACAGTTTTGCCGATCACCTCCTACTGCTGCAGCACCGTGTTATCAGGCAGAGCAGCACAATTATACAGCGCCAATCAAACCTGTACATCAGGCAGCCATGGGAACAGACTCTGCTCCCACATGGCGGCTATCGGGGTGGTGCAACGAGCCACACTGCGACTTCACACAGCACTGGCTCATGAATAGCTTCATAAAACTGTGTTTTCTGAGTTCGATTCACTCTGATACACCCTGGATTTCTTATCTGCGATCCCACATACACTAACAAATCTAAAGGCAGGAGGTCAACAAGTTTTAAAGTCCACACAAGAACGATGACCACTCCTACAAAACGTTTTTTAGATAAAGGCTGTGCTCAAATACTTCGGCCCAAACAAGGTTAAACAGTGGGTGCGTTTCACTTCGGTTAAATGGATTCCTTGCGTCCCTCACTTGCGTCATTTCCCTGCGTTTAGTCCCTCCCACAGGGAAGCATGGAGAGACGCAAGGAAACCACGAGAAGCAGGGAAATAAGTTTTAAGAGCAATGGGACGTCGTTTCCTCCAGAGCGTCACGTGAAGCGACGTGCGTTTGTGATGACGCCGCACAGCTGATCGTCTGACAGCAGCCAGATCAGTGCATGCGCTGCATCGTCCAATCAGTGAGCGATACGCAGTAAGGGGGCGGGGCGAGTGTGAGGATTTCACCGGAGGATGGTCTGGTAGTTCCTCGATCATCGCTCCTCCGTTATCGCTCCTCGATCCTCCGGCAAGGCCACTGGGACGGTACTCAAAATGGCGCAGACAAAATCAACTTCCGGTGAGACGGAGATCGAGGAGCGACGAAATGAAAAATAACGGAAGTGAGACGCATCCAGTGACTTTCAGAATAGTCTGACATATTGGACACCCTTGCACACCCCCCATTTTCCCTCTGCTGGTATATGGCCTTGTAGAGGGAAACGGGGTACAGAGTCGCTTAGATAAGCGGGGGAGTGCATCTGACGAAGAGATAGGTTGTTGTGCTCCCTCTCTCTGTTTGTTATCTATATCTAATAGAACTGCTCGGGTCTTGACAGATGGAGTTTGGAAGTTCATGAGATCTTTTTAGAGGGTTATCAAGAATAACTTTTATCCAATGACCTTTTCCCTCTCTGTCTGTGTCTGTGTATTCTCTTGTTCCGATTAACCCAGCCAAATCTTTTTTCTTGTGTTGTATCTATATCTACGCCGGGATCCGGAGTCGAGGCTGATCCTCTTGCTGTAGTCCTGTGTCTTGGATCCTCTATCCTGAGTTCTGGATTAAGTCGTGGACTTCGGGTCGTGGCAGAACCTGTCTCTGCGGTCCTGCCTTGGGTCTCGTCATGCTGCTTCCCTGATGGCTTCCACAGGATTGTAGCTGACATCCTCGTGGATTCATCTTCTTATTACAGACACATGCATTTCCTAACATTCGGTCTATATGCTGTAAAATGTATTATCTCTTCGATTTACACCTGGCATCTATTGCACGTCTGTCCGTCCTGGGAGAGGGATCCCTCCTCTGTTGCTCTCCCTGAGGTTTCTCCCATTTTTTCCCTTTAAACTGTGGGTTTTCTCTGGAAGTGTTTCCTTGTACGATGTGAGGGTCTAAGGACAGAGGGTGTCGTTTTTCTCATACTGAAATTCTGAATAATCTGTGCTGTTGTTGCTGTAAAGTGTCTCTACTGTCGGCTATTTTTATTATATGTACAGCACTTTGGCTCGACCAAAAATCGTTTATAAATGTGCTATATAAATAAAACTTGATTTGATTTGATTTCTCACATAAGTCCTGGCAGCTGTGTTTGATTTTTCCCACAGTATTTGACAACTACGTTCATGATTTAATTGCATGTTAATGCTAGCACTTTCTATAACGCCCGTGCCTCTAATGTATTAATAACAATATATATTTTCTGATAACACTGTAGGTTTGAAGACAAAAGCACTCACAGGTCTTCAAGACAGTAAAATATACAGCTACATAAAGTCGAAAGTAGAGATTGTTCCAGGTATTATCTGTAGTTTGAGACGGATTTGTTTTTAGTTAGAATTGTTGTTAGAACAAAACGTGTGTCTTGCAATGATTTCATATTATATTCTATTTATAAAAATACTACGGTATCAGTTTATTTCATTGTACTTGTTTCTACAATAAGTACGAGAGTAGGGACAGACAAATTCCTACTAAAATTACTGCTTGAATACAAAATAATAATAAGTATAAAAAAAGAAAGAAAAAGAATCGTAGCATGAAAAAAAGATTATAATAATAATATTGTTTTTCATTGAAGACAAACCTCATGTCCAGTCCGTTCAGGAAGAGGATGCGGTCGCCTGTTTTCAGTCCACATTCCTCCGCAGGACTGTCTATAAGAGAGAGGAAAGATGGCAGAAAATCAAACATCAATCAGGGTTACAAAAATAAAAGGTTCCTGGCTAACAAGGTGCGCTGAACAGATGGAAGATGGTGACTAATGTGATTCTGTCAGTCTGACATCCAACATAATGAGATGATCTTCATGCTTAATTGTCATTACGTAAGGAAGCAGTGCTGTCACAACATCCCGCTCCGACTGCACCGTCCTCATCGTCAACTCACTGCTGGATTTCACTCACAATGAATCATGTTTGTTTTCTTTACCCCAAACCTGGAAATAGCAAGCGGTTTAATTACACAAACCTCACTTTGGCAGAACTACTGTATAACTCTGTGCAATGCAGCAAGTTGAGCTGATGCGTTTACCTCAACCTATAGAAGAGATCCTGCGATAGCTTTCAATAGCAAAACACTTTTAGGTGTTACATAAATCATTATTTATGTAACATTGTTGGCCAAGGTGCAGCCAAAGCAGATGAGTTTGAGTCTGCGATTGAAGATTAATATAATTATAGATATTAAACACGACTGTATATGTTGTAATATTCATGTTTTTATAGATACTAATATATTTAAACATTTAAAAAAGTTCAAATTCAATTTTCTAATTTTTACTTTTAATGTTGATTTTAATACATTTATTTATTTATTGTATTCTCAAATAGAGCAACCGTTAGAACATCTAATTTCCACCCACTATATTATTATAATGATATTTTTACAAGTTGAAATTTCTATATTGTTATATATTTAATATATTTGTTTCTTTTATAGAATTTTTCTACGAATTTACAAATATTTCACTTAGTTTTTTATTATTTTTTATTGATTTATTTTTATTTATTTTATTTATTTTATTTATTTTATTTATTTTATTTATTTTATTTATTTTATTTATTTTATTTATTTTTCTATTTCACTCTAAAATGGAGCACCTGTGATCAAATCTATTTTACCCCTGGGATAAAAACACCATGTCTGATTCTGTTAGAGACAGATCTTAAATCACAGAGTTTGGTGTTTTTCTGTTTATCAGAAAAGGATCTGTGTTTAGATGAGAGGCTCTGCACCCCCTCCTTCTCCATATCGTCCTCCATAAGGCCCACTGAGTCAGCGCTGCCGCTTCAGCACATGATGGTGGGAGATAAGGGTGGGCGGGAACAGTGTCGTCATCACACACACACACACACACACACACACACACACACACACACACACACACACACACACACACACACACACACACACACACACACACACACACACACACACACACACACACACACACACACACACACACACCCACACACACACACACACACACACACACACACACACACACACACACACACACACACCACACACACACACACACACACACACACACACACACACACACACACACACACACCACACACACACACACACACACACACACACACACACACACACACACACACACACACACACACACACACACACACACACACACACACACAACACACACACACACACACACACACACACACACACAACACACACACCACAACACACACACACACACACACACACACACACCTCTCATCACCACTGAGGAACCTGGCAAACCCCCTCACCAGTAGGTTCACAGCCTCTCATGTCTGGTGCTTTTGTTTGGGAGAGCAATAACAGTACATTAAAAAACATTTTACTGCTGAAAATGGAAGTAATTAATATGCTCACTAGAAGCTCTTTGGCCAACTAATATATAGAGTTTTATTTTTCTGTGAATAATGTCTCTGGTAAAAATGGTGTTTTATCCAAATGCACCGCAGAGGAGATACACCAACACAAATGATTGATCAAATAATAAACTAGAAAATTGAACAACAAAGTGCAGATCTCTTCTAGGTGTATCTATAATATCTATCTACCATAAAAACTTGAATGTCACTTAATTGTCCCTCCCGCATCCCTTAAAGGGGCCCTGTGATTAATCCCAAAGTTCCATCAGGAAGGAGTTTCTGGTGACATCACTGTGTAACACTTGTGCTTCTATTGGCTAGCGGTCCAACAAATTGTATACCAATTGATGAACATGTATATATTAGACATCTCTAAGCGGTTGACCAATCACAACAGAGCCGGCCAGCTAACCAATCAGAGCAGACTGGGCTCTGGTTTCAGACAGAGGGTGAAAAGAGGTGCTGCAGCACAGGCAGTGTGAGAACAATAAAGAGCTTTTTGAACATTAAAGCATGGAGACATGTAGAGACACTACATACTGATATACACCTGAACATCAGCAGGAGAGGACTCTTTGAAGTAGAGACACTACATACTGATATACACCTGAACATCAGCAGGAGAGGACTCTTTAAAGTAGAGACACTACATACTGATATACACCTGAACATCAGCAGGAGAGAACTCTTTAAAGTAGAGACACTACATACTGATATACACCTGAACATCAGCTGGAGAGGACTCTTTAAAGTAGAGACACTACATACTGATATACACCTGAACATCAGCAGGAGAGGACTCTTTAAAGTAGAGACACTACATACTGATATACACCTGAACATCAGCAGGAGAGGACTCTTTGAAGTAGAGACACTACATACTGATATACACCTGAACATCAGCAGGAGAGGACTCTTTAAAGTAGAGACACTACATATTGATATACACCTGAACATCAGCAGGAGAGGACTCTTTAAAGTAGAGACACTACATATTGATATACACCTGAACATCAGCAGAATAGGGCCCCTTTAAAATGTGTTTATTTAGGCATTGTTAATCTCTGCAAACATTTAAGAGCAGCTAATTATAAGGCTCCATATCAGCGTCCATTAAAGATAGAAAGAGGTAATCGGGCTGAAAACAAGGACCCTTTTCTGAGATGCTATGAAGATGATCAGTAATCAAATGATGTATAAAAGTGTGACAGATGTGACTAAAGTGCATGATAAGTATGAACATGAGATCAAATTATGTCATTTCTATTTAAAAATCACCCCGGTTTATTTTATACCTCGTTTGTAATATTGCGTCGTGACAACTCAATTTACAACAATTTGTATTGAACATGAAAATAAACATGATGCTTAAAGTGTTTGTTCCGGCACAGAACAGCCTGTGCTGAGTGTTTTCCTCTCATCCTTTTGTTGTTGGTGAGTCACGTTTATATATACACACACACTGGGTCAAGCACCACACACACACTCTCTCACACACACAGAGGAGGACTCCATCAGGAGTGTGTGTGTACCTGAGATCACGGAGTCGAGGCAGACGGGGGCGTGGCCTCGCAGCGTGAAGCCGAAGTTCTTCTTCCCCCGGTAAACACGAACGATCCTGAGGAAACAGATTCACTTCTTTAGGGGCGAAATTGGGTTTTATGGAAGTTCCTCTTATTAAATAAAATAAAGAAATACATTTATACAAGAAACAGGAGATACATTATTACATAAAAGCTTAACAGAGAGCATGATGACGTCTTTTTGTATTTACTTTCGAGATAATGTTGTTTGTTTATGCTAAGAGCTTTTCCTATTTCTTCTGTTTTTGTACCTTCTCTGCGGGAGATCAAATTGAATCAAGGATTATTATTATTATAATGAAAAGTATTCTTGACTTAAGACTTGTTTTATTCTACGTTATTATCAACATTTGACTTCTTTTAACATCCTATTTTTATCAATCACTTTTAAAGAAAGTGCATTTCATTGGCCCAAAAGGTGCTATATAAATCAAGTTTGATTGAGTGATTAGAATGTCAGCAAAAATCCCAAATTACCAAATATATTTAATTCAGAATGACAGAACAGACAGGTGAGAACGCCTCACTTTTGAGAGCTTGAGATTAAACAATTAATCATAACAATAGTTTCCAGCATGAATCGTGAAGTCCTTTAACTTTTCAGATGCTTAACATCCGTCGTGTGTTTGGGACGGTTCACTCTCTGCTGTTTACAAGACTCTTTCTGGGTGGGAGTCTGGTCTGGAAACAAATAAGAATTTAGGAAAGGACATTCTTGTTATTAAAGCGTTGACATTTTGCTGATGGTGGTGCTTTGCTACGCCCGCCCCCAGTGGAGGAGTACAAGCCGAAACCTCCCGTTAAGATGAGACACTTATGGTTTCTATCCACCAGCACGTTGCCTTGGAAACCGCTAAAGGGTACACTGCTTCGATATGTAAAGAGGGGGAAGACAACAACAAAAAAAACGAGGGGGGGAAAACAGACAGAGCCGTCCTTTGATAGACTATTGGCTGTTATGCAAGACCAGCTAACTGCAGATGGGTGTGTGTGCGTGTGTGTGTGTGTGTGTGTGTGTGTGTGTGTGTGTGTGTGTGTGTGTGTGTGTGTGTGTGTGTGTGTGTGTGTGTGTCAGCAGTGAACACTCTTGACAAACTGAGAGACCTTCAGGATGCTCAAGGCCTCTCCTGATTCCCTTCTTTCGACACCAGCTGTTTCTACAAGTTGACATGAATCCACCCAGACATTTTGCAACGGATTTTATTGATAACAACCCAAATTAAACAATCAGTCACTTTATAACGGAACCACTGAGTGTGCAATATGACAAATGACTACAGCAGCAGGGAATCCATTTTTTAAAAAAAAGCTGTTATCTTGAGATCACAAGTTAAATATTTTTGTTTACTCGAGATAACAAATATAGTTTTCTCTGGTTAATTTATGTCTATTATTAAGAAATCAAAAGTCAGATTTAAATGAGATAAGTAGTCATTGTAGTTGTATGAGGAGAGAAAGGAAACAGTAGCCTAATCAGCACCATGAGCCATGGACAGCTCAGCTTAAAGAGGCGCCATTCTGATCATTTCCAGGTGTATATCAGTATGTAATGTCTCTACTTTAAAGAGTCCTCTCCTGCTGATGTTCAGGTGTATTCAGTATGTAGTGTCTCTACTTTAAAGAGTCCTCTCCTGCTGATGTTCAGGTGTATTCAGTATGTAGTGTCTCTACTTTAAAGAGTCCTCTCCTGCTGATGTTCAGGTGTATTCAGTATGTAGTGTCTCTCCTTTAAAGAGTCCTCTCCTGCTGATGTTCAGGTGTATATCAGTATGTCGTGTCTCTACTTTAAAGAGTCCTCTCCTGCTGATGTTCAGGTGTATATCAGTATGTAGTGTCTCTACTTTAAAGAGTCCTCTCCTGATGATGTTCAGGTGTATTCAGTATGTAGTGTCTCTACTTTAAAGAGTCCTCTCCTGCTGATGTTCAGGTGTATTCAGTATGTAGTGTCTCTCCTTTAAAGAGTCCTCTCCAGCTGATGTTCAGGTGTATATCAGTATGTCGTGTCTCTACTTTAAAGAGTCCTCTCCTGCTGATGTTCAGGTGTATATCAGTATGTAATGTCTCTACTTTAAAGAGTCCTCTCCTGCTGATGTTCAGGTGTATATCAGTATGTAGTGTCTCTACTTTAAAGAGTCCTCTCCTGCTGATGTTCAGGTGTATATCAGTATGTCGTGTCTCTCCTTTAAAGAGTCCTCTCCAGCTGATGTTCAGGTGTATATCAGTATGTCGTGTCTCTACTTTAAAGAGTCCTCTCCTGCTGATGTTCAGGTGTATATCAGTATGTAATGTCTCTACTTTAAAGAGTCCTCTCCTGCTGATGTTCAGGTGTATATCAGTATGTAGTGTCTCTCCTTTAAAGAGTCCTCTCCAGCTGATGTTCAGGTGTATATCAGTATGTCGTGTCTCTACTTTAAAGAGTCCTCTCCTGCTGATGTTCAGGTGTATATCAGTATGTAGTGTCTCTACATGTCTCCATGCTTTAATGTTCAAAAAGCTCTTGTTCTCATACTGCCTGTGCTGCAGCACCTCTTTTCACCCTCTCTCTGAAACCAGAGCCCAGTCTGCTCTGATTGGTTAGCTGGCCTCCTCTGTTGTGATTGGTCAACCGCTTAGAGATGTCCCGCACCTTAGCCACGTACATTGTGTTGGAGCGTTAGCCAATAGTAATGAGTGTTGCAAAGTGATGTCACTATGTTACATAAGTAAACAAAGGAGATTTTAGCCTTTAGAAACCATTTACTGTAAGGCTGTTTACAGTGTCAAACATGTAAGGATAGCTATGTATATATAGCTTTGTCCCCAAGTGTCTATCTATCCGGATCTATTCCTCTCTCCATCAATCAATCCCAATTTTTCTTCTTTTAAAATCTCTTCTCGATCTGTATATTTCAAGACTGACCTGAATGTTATCCATCAATCTATCTCTGTTGTACCTCCTTCTATCTCTTCTCTATCGCTATATTTTACCTTATTTTTTGAATAGCTATTAATCTTCAACTCTGTCTCTATCTCAATCTATTTTCTTTCTCCATTTAAGTCTAGTTTCTTAGACTGGGAGAGACAGCAGTGTTGCACAATACACTAGAGAGGGGTGTTATTTGAGTTTAGCATGCTTTTGTGACGGTGCCTTTTACACCACATGACGTCAGCTGCGGTCTCATTTCACACAATCAGTCTGCCTGCTATTGTAGTGAGACCTGTCGGTATTATCACACTTGACATATTCATATATCCTGAGTGAGTGGACGGAGAGACAGATCTCAGGGTTTAGATGGTGTGGGCGTGCACTGCCACCCTGACTGTAATCCTACACTAAGTCCACTGTGGTGTTATTAAGTGGACAGTCGTGTAATCAGTGTGTAAGTGGGTGGAGGATAGCATCAGAGGGTGAACGGTCAGGAGCTCTACAACAGTGCAAGATTAACACGTTGAATAGATGAAGGGATTTCAGGAGGGGAAGGTAGTTTCAGTTTTTAAAAGATCTGGTTATTTGGCTTAATAAAAACTGCGCTTGAGGTCTTTGTAACATGTCGTAGGGTTTGAAAACGTCTTCTTTTACACACGGATTTGGGGTTTCCTAAGGTCAGCTAGCGAGTAGACGCTGAGGAAAACGTGAGGTAAAAGATTAAAGAATCTGACGATGACAGGAAAACAGGAAGGATGGAACAGAGACACACTGTTGTCTGTTCTAGATTTATTTTTAAGACATAATGCTTATGAGAGTCTGCATAATAAAGTGCATTTTTGGCATTAGATCAGAGATTAGGGATTGTTAGATTTGGAAGGTCTTTTTTCCCATTATCATGACTGTGATCACTTGTGTGCAGTTCAATATCATGGTAGATAAGTGTAAACCAGAGTCTGGTCTAAGAAAAATACAGGAATTATTATGTAATGTAACAAATATGAGACGGTTGCCGTTTTTCATCCTTTAGTTATGCACGGGGACCTTTCGATCCACGATGACCTCATTGAAGATAGTTTGTCTTCCTCTAAAAAAGGATGTTTACTATAAAAAAATTCTCCTATGTGTGAAAAAGTTAAAGTGATCCAAGTATCTTTAAGGGTCCATTTGGATTAAGATTGGGATATCACGATCAGGATAAGCATGACATTCATTTTTGATATGATCCCATTCCCTGTGGAAATGAACCTGTGGATTACCTGATGTCAACACTAATCGGATCCTAACGGCCATAAGACTGTTGAACACCTGAACTAGAACATCCATAACATTCACCTGTTTGCAACTTACAACTTATGTATCTAATATATCATATTTCAATTACTTTTATTGCACTATTTCTATTCTATTTGATTTCTATTCACTTGCACTATTGTATCTGTTTTATTGTGTTGCACTGTTGGAGGAGCCTGTGACCTGAGATCTCCATCGACATAACTACACTGTCGCTACATACGAATGACAATAAATGCCTTGAATCTTGAATCTAACAAAAAGAACATGTGTGCTCACCTCTGATTGGGTCCGAGGGGGGGATGTGGCGGTATCCCCGAGCTGGACTTCCTTACCCCCCGGTCCCTCTCCCTCTCCGTCTCCCCTCTCCCCCCTGGTTCCCCATCTCTTGGCACCGAGCTGGCCCGTTTGGACCCGTGGTGCCGGTCCGAATGATCCTCGCTCCGACTCCTCCGGATCCTTCCTTGCGGCTCGCTGATGCTCTTGCTGCGACAGAGCCGGTTGATCACGTTCTGGGACACGGACTCGTCGAAACGCTGCCGGTGCTTCTTGGGAATGAAGATTCTGGCAAACATGGTGGCATGTGAGGGGGGGAATAAAGAGGGCGACTGTTAGTTTTCTGTCCTCAAGAGTTGAAAAAAAAAAAGGTAAGAGTATGGATCTACATCACAGATCCACCTCAATCCATTTCGGAAAACACAAGACCTCGGATTTTCCCGGTGAAATAAGAGTTTTTAAGTCAGAAAATCCAGCTTGAGCAGATTCTAAAAAGTGATTATCTTTGAAGTCCACTTTAATTCAATTCAACAGGCTTGAAGACAGACAGCTGACGGGTTTCTCCCTCTGGACTTGAGTCCCCAGAGACGAGAAAAGAAGAGAAGCTGAAGAGGAAGCCGGAGATAAAAGATCTTTCTCTGAGACAGTGAGGAAATGTTGCCGTCACTCGCTGCCTGCCGGAGTCTCACTGCAGCAGCGTGCAGCACCAGAGCCAGAATACAGCGAGAGGGAAAAGGTGTGGGAGTGGGCGAGCATGGGATTTCTCTCTCTCTATCTCCCTCTCTATCTTTCTCTCACTCTCTCCCACACTTCCGTCCACGCTTCACCTCTGTGTCACTCTGTCAGTGTGAGCACCGAGCAGAAAGCTGTCATCATCGTACTGAACTCACACCTTACCATTCTGACAATGAAACACTCAACGTGCAACAAATCCACATTTCTTCAAGCTTTAAGAGGTCTAGGAAAGAATGCCTAATCAAATCAGTGGGTGGACATGTTTCAGTTTGAATAATTATTCTGATTTAAATTGAGAGTCTGGCATATTTCCAACAGCTTCAGCTCTTAATGGAAAAAGCTCAGCTGTTGACATTTTCACAACATACTAACAACAACGAGGAGAACAAACAACACACTGGAAGCTCCATTTTCTTATATTTTCCTAAAGAGGTAGTCCAGAGATTGAGTAAAGTACTTCATAATGTTAAGTAAGACACACATTAAAAAACAAACAGTCAAAATTGGTACAGAAAAAGCAGATATGTCTGACTTGTAGTCCCAACAATGCTGGATCCTACAATTCCCATGATGCAACTGGAATTATTTAAAGAGGCCCTATGGATGTATTAGAACTGGATACAGCGTGGGAGGCGGGGCCTCATTCATTCCTATGAGAGTAGCTCAATGGCGCATGATGATAAAATGGCCCAACTTTTGAGAGAGTGAAATGTCACAGATTACCCGGCATGCCTGAGAAGTACCCGTATGTGTGCTCATAGCACATGCGCAACTTTAACCAAAATGCTCGTTCACATCAAGCACGTCAATTTGCGTACACGTAACAGCACCGTGCGTTCATGACCATGGTAATGGTTTGTTATTATGATGGATTTGATATTAACGAGGCGGCAGTTAGCAGCTAGCTAGTAATTATGCTAATGTACACATCAATCGTTATGTACTTATATTACGCTGTAACAGGATCTAGTGATATCCAACAGAGCTTCATTTAGCATGAAAGAATTATTGCACAATTATTACACAGTGCAAGATCATTTTGCAAGTCAAAAAAATTAAAATGTGCCGTAAAACACTTTTTTTTGTGTGAAGCGCTCAATGAACTACATCTCTGGTCTTGCATACGTCACCAACACCAAGATGGCCGTCACGTTGGCACATTTCACCTCTTTCTTTCAGAATGAAGCGAAAAGTATTAAAAGAGATGAGCATGTTGAGAGCTGTACATACACACAAGGGGAGTTAGTCGGTTCCAGCATGCGAGACCGGCTTTACAAGGTGTCGGTGAGTAACACGAGTGTAATGTGTAACGTTAATGTCAGCTAACTAAATTCACTTACGCGACTCTGGGATTTGTAGTCTTTCTAGTTGCGTATTTTTCATAGTCTTATATTTCAACAGTTTTAAGACAAACTGTGACTTTTTTTACATGGAAATTATTTGTTAAGATTAACAAACATCATATGTGTAATTTGTGGCACAATTCAAAATCGAAAGATAATCTTTCTCTCCCCATTGACTTCAATACATAATTTTTCAGAAATAAGGTCCCATGGGGCGGAAGTAGATGGGCGTGACTTCGCCACTCTATAATGCTTTCTGGGGTTTCCCTTTCCTGTAGTGTTATATAAGTTTTAATGCATGTAAATGGTCTGCAAAGGTTGAAATCCTAAATCCTTCGAGAATATATGTAACACTAGCACTCCTATTGGCTAACGCTCCAACACATTGAACGTGATAAGGGGCGGGACATCTCTAAGCGGTTGACCAATCGCAACAGAGCCGGCCAGCGAACCAATCAGAGCAGACTGAGCTCTGGTTTCAGACAGAGGTGAAAAGAGGTTCTGCAGCACAGGCAGTATGAGAAAAATAAAGAGCCTTTTGAACATTAAAGCCCATAATTTGTGATATTGTACTGTAACAAATAAGTTTAGAATGATTTATAAGCTAAGCTAAGCGGCTACTGGTGATGGCTGCACAGTTACAGAAGAGACTCAAGTGAATTTTCATTTTCTTCATTAAAGTGCCTTATCTTACAAGTCTACCATCAGTCTGTGATGAATTGCAGATAGTTATTTACTCTGTTAGCTTTACTCAGGGGTTCTAGGGGGGGGGGGGGGGGCAGTGCCCCCCTAACACTGCCTTTGGACCCCCCTGTGGCCCCCCTGAAAATAAAAAAAAAATAAAAAAGGTTTATGATTAAACGATTTCTTGGCTGACGAAATAGGTGGAACTAACGATATTTGTAATTGTAGTCGGAGTCATTAGAGAGAGCACACCTTTATCTATTTCATATAGTTGTACAAATAAAGTGAGAAATCATTCCAATGTGTACTATAAGACAGCAACACAAATTAAAAACAGTTTAAAAGGGGAGTGATTAGTAAGATATGCATAAATAAAAAGAAAGAATGTTAACTAGGTAACATAAGATAAGAATAAACAAGTTTAAATGATTTGTTATTGGTTGTGATAATATTCCAAAGATGTTTGGATTATTGAAAAGTATACAGCTCTCTTTCATCTGTACTGAGTGTTGAGAGCTGTATCCATAAATTCATTTTGTGCTCAAAGTGCACCAGATTGATGCATTTCACTTCAACATTTAAAAAAATCTTCCCGGGGGTGCATGCTCCCGGACCCCCCTAGAGAATGTGAGGTCCACCCCCAAATAAAGCAGGTTAAAATAATTAAATTGCATACATTTTCTTTTAGTAAACACTGAAAACGGGTCCCACAGACCCAAACAGCAAACAAAGGTTAAAGGTCAGCATATAATAATGTTAAAATGTGCTAAATATATACACTGCAAAAAACAACAAAAGAGGCGTAAAAGCAGCTCACGACTTGTTTTATATTTTGAAAGTAGCTCTCATCCTAAAAAAGGTTGGAGACCCCTGCATTAGAGCGGAAAAACTGTAACTATAAGTATCTGAAATAAATATGTGCAATGAAACAAATACTAATAACTGTATTGCATTGCTTTCTTATGCGCAATTACTTCATACTGTCTTTGTCTTTTTCGTCCTGCCTGTATTGGGCCCCCCTCAGAAAATAACTGGCCCCAGTCTGGCCCCCTCACTCAAATTGGTCTAGAACCGCCACTGGCTTTACTCAAGAATCATATAATTAATTTGTCTCCATTGCAATCGTGTCAATTAGGGTTAGGGACTAAAGGACAAAAGATTCAGAAATGCAGTTCCATCACTATTTGTGCCCACATAGAAGAAGTGTTTATGGTAAGGCATTAGAGCAATTTAAGATACATGTGAGAGAGTGTGGATATCCTCATCGGTACAATTATAAAACGTCTGAGTGAATGCCTGTGTGGGCGGCTGCCTTGTCTCTTTGCAGCAGTTCTGATCACTGAATGAAATGTTTTCTCTTGTCCTTGTGTGTGGGTGACGACTCATTTTGTTTTGTTCTCATTGTTTGTTTGTTCATTGTTACGCAGCCAGCCCTCAGTATGAAACAGCATGTACAGTACAGTATGCTCTTCCCCCCCCCCCTCGTTTTACTTTTTGCTAGTTTATTGTGCCACAAAATCCATGTTTACTGTTCTACTTCTCATTTTTTGTGAACAGAATGTATTGGAAACACAGCGTTTGTAGTGTTGTTAACATATTCTTTCAAAAGATAGTTTACAATTAAATCACAATTTCTCACATTCTTTTATTTCCGACTTGAGGAAAATGCTATGAATTGCTCTTTTCAAAGTAAGGTATCATAAAAATAGGTAATTCTTGTTATTGCTACCAAAGTAAGGTATCATAACATTTCTTTATACAGTTTTGGGGGCTTTTTGGCGTTCCATTTATACAGCAGTGGTTTTCAACCTTAATTCAAGTTCCCATCCCCCAGAATTATCAAGTTAATATTTGCTAATACCACACATATGAATTGCTCATAAACTGTATGAAGATAAAGCAATAGATGCACAATATGCAGGCCATTGGTCGAGTACATTTTGGTGTCTTAGGTGCCGTTTACATGGGAATGAAACGGGTTATATCCGGTACTTTTCTCTTTCGTATAGCCCGTTCGTTCACACGAGGCCGTAACGGAACCGCGGAAACAGACCCCTAAAATGATAACGGGTTCCAAGGTGGATAGATCTGCGGCGGGAACGCTCTGGGGGGCCAAACGGCTCCGTGTGTACGTCCTATATTTTCCTGATAACGATGAAGCCATAGCCCCGCCTCTCCCCACCTCTGCTGCTCACTGCTGTAGCATGGTCAGTAGCTACGATGTTAGTGCAACATCTACAGCTCCTCTACCACAACCATCAGCAACAAGTGGACATGGAGAACTACATGAACTACATGTTGCTAAATCCACCGCGGGGCATAAACAGAAGGGCAACCATGCTCGGGGGTCTTCTTTGCTGCTTTTAGTGTATTTTGTGGCGCCACTTATGCCCCTTTCACACCAACGCGTTTTCAGCTCCGGCTCAGAGCTGGAGCCTGAAAAGTACCGTTTTTTTCCTGTTCACACCGCAGAGGCGCCGCCTCTTAGCTCCGGAATCCGGTTCACTTCCAGCTCCAAAAAAATGTCGGTCTAGAGGCAAGAGCTTCGGAGCTAAGAGGCGGCGTCGCTTACATCTCTCTTACGTCGAGGCGGGGGCAGGGGCAGGGGCATGGGCGGGATCAGCCTCCTGAACAACTACAAAATGCTTGCGTGTGATGTTAGTAAAGTTCCAAGTAAAGTCGTCCGATGCCTTCCATTTCATTTCGTAAGAGGATAACCAAAGCGAACAGCGCTTCAATACAATCGGCCATTGTTGTTGTTGTCGATGTGAGGGATTTCCGCGCGGTTTGGATTTTATGAAGCAGGCACGTAAACGGTGACGTCATGACGCAGCAGCGGCAGCTCTGGGCGGTGTGAACAGAGCGGGAGCAGAAAAGGGAAACCGGAGTTGAACCAGAAAAGCTCCCGCTCGGAGCTAGAAAGGGAAAAGCGCTGGTGTGAAAGCTGCATTACAGGCCCGACATATGTACTACAGCGTCTCCAGCGCTTTAGAGCGGTCTCGTGTGAACGGAATACTTTTTTGATATCGTATTCGTTTCGTTTGCGTTTCGTATGCGTTTGCGTGTAAATGGGATCTTATAATGTCGGCATTTGATTACTGTAAGCCTGACAGCTAATCAAGTGGGCGTTTGTGCTGTGAAAGGGTTAAATGAGCGTGGCTTAATAAGGGTGCTTGTGTAGATGTGACGCCATCCATTGTGTTAAAAACTCAGGGGGTGGAGGAGATCGATAGACAAACAGAAAACACCACATCAAGGTTTCAGCTGGGTCTCTGCGTGAAAATGGTCTGCAAAGGCAAACATCTTGGTCAAATAGCTAAACTGAGTCACTGACAGTTCTTCATTAAATCAACAGTTTGACTTTTTTGGCAAATAATCCTTTTTGCTTTCTTTCCAATAGTTAGACAAGAAGATTAATATCCATTTCAGACGGAGTAAAGATGGTATCAATCTTAGCGTTTAACTTTTGGCAGGAAGAATAAATAAGAGTATTCTCAAAAATGTCAAACGATTGCTTTAGTCCCAGTAAACTAGTGTAAAACTGACTCAAATCATCTCATTTTGGAATAAAACAAGAGCCTGAATCTAAATGAAGTGTGAACATTTTAGACTGCACTTGTTAATGTGAATGAAAGAGAACCAAACCCCAGCTGACACATGGAGCGAGTCAGAAGTTAATCATTTGATTCCATGTTTGTTGAATCACAGCGGCATTAACATCCAGCTGAGAGCGGAGTGTTTGGATTCGCACACAGCAGTCTGAAGCTGATGCAGATGAATCAGACATGGGAAAAACGAAGAAGCGAATTAAGAGGTGTAAAAACAACTTTGACAGCTAAATAAAGCAATTAGGACACACTTATTGCACAGAGACACGGATAGAGAGAGGGAACAGCCGCAGAGTGATTGTGATGCACCACCACGGTTCATTTAATTATCTGGAGTTTTATGAAAAGCTGTTCAGGTACATATAGAGGACCTTAAGACCTGTGCTGTTATTGCTAATGCCTAGTGGGGGATAATGAAGTCCCACTTGCATGCGGATATTAAAGGTCACGGCTTCTGTTCCTTTTCTTATCAAGCTCCACATTTGTGGAATCAGCTTCCAGTTTGTGTTCGGGCGGCAGACACCCTATCCGTTTTTAAGAGTGCGCATAAGACCTTCCTTTTTGATAAAGCTTATAGTTAGGGCTGATTAGATTCAGCCCCTAGTTTTGCTGATATAGGCTTAGTTTGTCGGGGGACATCTTACTTCTTCCTTCTCTCTGTCTATACCTGTGTACTCCCATGTTCCGATTAACCCAGCTTCCCCACATGTCTTTCTTTTTGGTGTCTATATACGCTGGGATCCGGAGTCATGGATGATCCTGCGGTCCTGTGTCCTGCATCGCGAGCCCTGGATCTTGAGTCGTGGCTGTGGTCCTGGATCATAGGTCCTGGATGGATATCCTCGTGGATTCATCTTCCTATTATAGACACATGCATTTCCAAACATTTGGACTACCTATGTTGCAAATGTATTATCTTTTCAATTTACACACGGCATCTATTGCACGTCTGTCCATCCTGGGAGAGGGATCCCTCCTCTGTTGCTCTCCGTGAGGTTTCTCCCATGTTTCTCTTTAAACTGTGGGTTTTCTCTGGAAGTGTTTCCTTGTACGATGTGAGGGTCTTAGGACAGAGGGTCTAAGGACAGAGGGTCTAAGGACAGAGGGTGTCGTATTGTCATACTGATATTCTGTACAAACTGTGAAGTCCACTGAGACAAATGTAACATTTTGATATTGGGCTATATAAATAAACATTGATTGATTGATTGTTAACAACGCTGGTGTGAAGAGATCATTGAATAAACAGCACACCTTATCTTCTCTCTTTAGTAGCTGAACACATAGTAAGGAGTTCATTAGAGCCTGAACATGCTGTCATTTTCATGCTGATGTTAAGAACATTTGATAAAGATGTAACAGAATAAATTCTGATCCTTACAATATGAGGGTTGCTTTTTGTATATTAGCATGCTATCTTTCGGCGGCACAACAAATATTATTTTAAACATTGTAGATCAATAAAGGCATGATTCTGTCATGTCACTTCCTTTTGCTCCTCCTAGTTAGTGAGATCTAGGTCTGATTGTATTCTACATAGAAATATTGGTACATGTTCAACTTTTTTACAGAATTAAAAGGTCCCCTATTATTGCTTTTCATCAGTATATTATAGGTCTCAGATATTTACAGAACCTGTCTTTGATTGGCTGAAACACCAAACAGAGCATTACCCATAATCCCCTCTGTTTCAGCCCTGTTTCAAAAGTGCTGATTCTCTGTTTGTTACTTTAGATGAAAATAAGGAGCCCCTCCCCACGCCCCTCTGAGAGAGATTTGGTTACAAAGAACACAATGGTGCTCAAGGAGGAGATTCAGGTGATAAGGTGTGGGGGGGGGGGGGGGTTACCTTGGTTGGTGATTGGCTAATGCTACACATGTTGATGTAGAAGAGACATGAAGAAGAGGGGACACATGTTGATTTAGAAAATACATAAACAAGTGGATTTTACATACTAGGTGACCTTTAAAGCATTTAAGATATGCTGGCAATACATCAGGTCTCCCTTGAAAAAGAGATCTATGTTCTCAAGGGACCAATCTGGTTAAATAAAGGTTTGAAATGAAATCAGAAGTACAGTGCAGTACACTTCAGCTGAGCTCAAGGAAGTATTCTATTATGTCATGCTGAATGCAATCCATCCTCACAGGGAGCACAGCCCCTTACAGAATGCTGCATTATACATCTATTGACTATAATTGAGACACTGGGCCCCCTAGTGGTAGCATCACAAACTGTGGTAATGGTTTTGTTTCTCCTCTCTTTACATGAGCTCTCCCTTCAGCACCTAACACACAACAAAAGAGCAGCAATGCAGCAGCCTATTGCTTCCGACACATTTCCCTCTCCTGCTGCTTGAAATGTGTTTTTGTGAAGTCAAGTGCAAAAGGATTAAATGAGCCAATTAAATGCGTATAAAGGGAGTTCTTTTCCAGTTCTACACATTTAGATCAGTTTAAATGTCATGAGAAGTACTACTCTTCAAGTGAAATCTCTTTTTTATTTCAAATCTGCCTCTCATGAGCCCCATAACTTTGTAGAATTTAATTTTTAAATCACTGAAATGACCCATTAAAGAGTTACTTAACACCAAGCGTATAGGCAGCGTTTTCCCTCTCTGATTGCCAAACGACTCGCTGCACCCGCACTGCGAGGGGGACCCAAGTTCCCATCAGCAAAACCACGTGGGTTGGCTATCCTGGCTCCAAAATGGTGGAATGAGCTCCCCATTGACATCAGGACGGCAGAGAGCCTGCACACCTTCCGGCGCAGACTGAAAACTCATCTCTTTCGACTCCACTTCGAGCGATAGAATTACTAACAAAGCACTTATATACTAATAAAGGATTGGCTTATCTAAAGCCAGTTGAGTAGCACTTGAAATGTTTTGGCTCTATGAAACCTGATGTACTTTATGATTCTGTTTTCTTCAAGTTTGTATCTTCCTGGTCGAATGCACTTATTGTAAGTCGCTAAGTGTAATGTAAATAAAAATGTTAAGTCTAACACCCAGCAGTGGAAATGGCTTGCTGTAGCTACACCTCACTGTGAAATGATGGCATGCTGTAGTACACATATACCTCACTGCAGCAAAACAAAAAGTGGAACCACGAGAGGTCAGCAAAAACATGATTTTCTGTCCTTTTTTTGTCTGAAAAACAGAGCCCAGTCTGTTCTGATTGGATAGGAGGCCGGCTCTGTTGTGATTGGTCAACATAGAGTAAACCCCCCCAAAAAGAACAACAGGGCCCCTTTAATTTTACCATCAGCTGTTGAACACATAGAGTATAGCCTCCCTCTTGTGAGAAAAAAAGCACAACATATTTTCTCCCTAGGTCTTTTCCCAAGTGGAGCAGCAAAGAGGCATTTTATTTGAGATTAGAATCATTTTAAAAATACCAAATTACATCAAAGTACAGAATACACACATAGTGGCCACGTTATAAGCCATCGCTTGAAAAACACACCATCTTTCTAGATGTAACGCTAACACTCGTGTTAGCGTTGACTCTCTGGACCCCCTGCAGTTTGCCTACAGAGCAAACAGGTCCACAGACGACGCCATAGCCCACACCATCCACACTGCCCTCTCACACCTGGACCAGAGGAACACATATGTGAGAATGTGGTTCATTGATTACAGTTCAGCATTCAATACCATTGTGCCCTCCAAGCTGGTCATCAAGCTCAGAGACCTCAGGCTCAACAGCGCCCTCGGTGACTGGATCCTGAACTTCCTGAGGGGCAGAGTCCAGGCAGTGCGGATGGGAAACATCACATCCTCCACCCTGATCCTCAACACCGGAGCCCCTCAAGGCTGCGTGCTCAGCCCTCTCCTCTACTCCCTGTTCACTCACGACTGTGTTGCCACACACAGCTCCAACACTATCGTGAAGTTTGCTGACGACACGAGCGCCATCGGCCAGATCACAGACGGCGACGAGACGGCGTACAGAGAGGTCGAAAACCTGACATCTTGGTGCCAGGATAACAACCTCCATCTCAACGTCAGCAAAACAAAGGAGCTGATTGTGGATTACAGGAAGCAGCAGAGAGAGGGACACGCCCCCATCGCCATCAATGGGACTACGGTGGAGAGAATCAGCAGCTTCAGGTTCCTCGCTGTCCACATCACTGAGGACCTGACATGGACTCTTCACACCACCACCATCACCAAGAAAGCTCGACAGCGGCTCTTCTTCCTCCGCAGGCTGAGGAGGTTCAACATGGACTCCAGGATACTCTGCAACTTCTACAGGTGCACCATAGAGAGTATCCTGACTGCATCACGGCCTGGTACGGCAGCTGCACCGCGCTCAATCATGAGGCTTTACAGAGGGTGGTGAAAACTGCACAGAACATCACCAGGACGGAGCTGCCATCCATGGAGGACCTTTACTCCCAGCGGCTCCGGAAGAAACCCCTCAGGATTATAAAAGCATCCGGACTAAAACCACCAGATTCAGGGGCAGCTTCATCCAGCAGGCAATAAGACCGTTAAACAACTGAACTGCTGAAACAATCATCTGCTACTTAGTAATTATTTATCTATTATCTAATATATCATTCTAATAACTTGTATATAGACTCGTATTCCACTATTTTTTTTCTCACTTTAAAAAAAAAACATTTTTCTTTTTGTATTACAGAAATATAGTATATTTTAATATTGGTTAATATTGTCTGCTTATCTGTATTATTGTGTTGCATTGTTGGAGAAGCCTGTGACATAAGATTTTCAACTACATAATTACTCTGTAGCTATGTTAGTTTGACAATAAAGAACCTTGAACCTTGAAAGTAGCTGGCACTTCAGGGGAATGGCGGCTATCACATTTTGGGAACAAATCTGCTCAGTTGAAAATAAAGGCCACGTATTTTTAGCCTGCTGTCGCTGTCTCTGCAGGTTTTGATCAGTTGTTTAGGCTTTGCTGTGTCTCACTGAAGCCTGAGCACAGACTACCGGTTACAATGAGAAGTCTCCTGAGATATAAATAAATGTTCTGTAGTGATGTAGGTGTTGCATCCCACACAG
This sequence comes from Harpagifer antarcticus, assembly GCA_902827135.1. Lineage (NCBI taxonomy): Eukaryota > Metazoa > Chordata > Actinopteri > Perciformes > Harpagiferidae > Harpagifer > Harpagifer antarcticus. The sequence goes on from CADEHL010001081.1 coordinate 197,253, forward strand.
CTTCGCTCTGTTTTCTATCTTAGCCTCCATGCTTTTTGCCATCTATTCATATCACAGCACTAACATGTCTCTGTCTCTCACACAGCACCTGTCTGTGAGGGTTTACCTGCTGCTATCAGCATTTTTTTATATTATAAAATCCAGATATTCATTCACCTCAAAATGCACAGCCATAGGGTAAAACAGCCACATCATCACAAAAAGTTTTCTGCGTCAACTCTCCGAAACTAATTGAGTGCTCTGATTTGACCTCATTTATCCAGAAGAGGGATCTATAATTATCTGAGGGAGGGTTGAGGAGGAGGAAGCAAGCAGGGACAGATATCTCAAAGGGAAGAATGACGAGCAGGAATCTACAAAGAGGAGACCTCATTTCATTTCAATTGTCCAGACTACAGGTGAGTGAGGGGGAAATTGATGACATGTTGTCTTCTAGACACATAGAGCGTGATATGGTATCCTGCCAAGAAAAGCACAGTGGTTGGTCACACATAGGAAGGATAAAGCCAGTGAGATTAAAATATATTTATGTGATTTCAAATCCTTTACTGTATGAGCCTCACTGGGTCTGTGTCCAGGAACATGTCAAAAGTAGGTAGATTAAAAACGGTGCTGTTAAAAAAAGGTCAGTCATGTCTGAGCCACTGAATAAACACACTAATGTGGTTTTAAATGTGATGAAAAAAGAAATCAATAATGAAACTTGAGTAAGCATGCTAACATTTGCTATTTAAAACAAAACACAGTTATTATAATTAAACCTGAGAAGGACATGAATGTGTGTCCTACATTGCATTGTTATCTGAAAAGTGGAACCTGTGCAAAAGAGTCTGCATTCTTTCAAATGGCCAGCAGGGGGGAAGATATACTGGTGACGAAAAGGAGCTAGATTGAATAGAAGTCTATAAGAAAATCACCCATCTTCTCACTTCCTTTATTAACTCTGTAAACATGTTCCTGACAGGTTTATGGATTAAATCGCCAATTAAGGGTCTTCTTTAAAACAGCCTGATGTCCATTTTATCGATTAAGGGCACAATGTATCACAATCAGAATCGGATTGATTACCAATATGTTTACACACACGAGGAATTTGCTTTGGTGTCATTTACTTGGATGATTAAGCATTGAGTATACTTTGCTGCCTTGTGATTGACAAGTCGCTCCAACAACATTCTTCAGCATTTTGTTGTAGCAAAAAAGTCTCCAAGCATGTTTTTGCTAGTAAATATTAGCGTCAAGATTTATATATTTATGTGAATTAGAGTTAATTCATTTTTAGTTTTTTAATTCTTGTTTAAGTTTTTTATTTTATACATTTTTTAAGTGAAGAGACGGATAACTGGAATGCAAATACCTTCAATAACGTATTTAAAATAAGGCACCTTGTTCATCAAGCTAAACGGCATTGCTTCCCCAGCTCAACCCTCTCGTCTACATATGGTCACTTCTGGATAAGATAAAACCAAGATGGCGCTGGCCATAATGCCAAACTTGAGGATTCAAAACGGTAGTCTAGAAAACCAATGGGTGACGTCACAGTGACTACGTCCACTTCTTTTTAAGGATCAATCAGAGTCACTAGAAATCATCCCATAGAATCTTGACTACATGGTAATATACTGTCTATGTGAACATGAAGTATTAGTAAAGATATACCATCCGGCATAAGCATCCTTAGAGCCATGTAGATGAAAAGCTATCTGTTTCTTATTCTTCCTTCATTACGAACAAGCAGCTCACATAAAGCACCGATAATAAATCCACCAACAACGATAAAGAAACAACTTATTCTTAGTCTAAATTATGAATGTACTGGCTTTAGTACGGCTTGCGCTCATATTAAAAGCAGTTTGGGAGGCTCTTTGGGCCATGATTGTGTTTTTAAGTGTAGCATCTCAGCAGTAGTTGCAGAACGAGCTCCACTGACTCCTGCAGTTAAGATTAAACACCATCATTATCAGCACCATTGGAACGGAAAGCGTTGCGCACAACATGGACTGTGGGGTCAAGACAAAGGAGCTGAGAGAAGCAGATATGTGGATCATTTAGACGCACCATGATCACCCTCTAATCACTCCTTTCTGTTATAATGCATGTCAATGAAGTAATGAAGAGGTAAGTCGATGTTTGCATGATTACATAAGTGCACCTGCTTTGAAACATATCCCAATGGCCATAGTGTCAACGATGTCAAATCAAATCACATCAAACGTATTCACAGACAATAACACATAGACATCGTAGACATGACTAAACACTTAATCCCAACGCAGCACTGAATAAAACAGGAAGGAAATAATACAAAACATTCTAATCAAATGGAATCAAATGTGAATAAATACAATCCAGATAAAATCCAAATAAAACGGTGGGTCTTGAGTTAATGAGAAGACACACACAACCAGTACTCAGTTTAAAAAGGAGCAACATTTAGCTCATAAGCAAGCAAACACACAGACACACACACAGGCACACACACACACACACACACAGACAGACACACACAGGCACACACACAGGCACACACAGGCACACTCACATAGGCACACACAGGCACACTCACATATGCACACACAGGCACACTCACACACACATAGGCACACACAGGCACACACTCATGGGCACACACTCACATATGCACACAGGCACACAGGCACACAGGCTCACATAGGCACACACAGGCACACTCACACACTCTCACACACACACACACACACACACACACACACACACACACACACACACACACGGCAAGAGATTAAATACTAAAAGCAGAGCATCACTCAAGCTAATGACTTGAAAGAGGCAAATACACTCACATGCCATTGTATCACTTACTGTGTTACAACCGGCAGTGTCCATTTTAATGTCGGCCACAATCATATCAAGCAGCCTGAACAAACTCCTGATTTAAGGCTCGAAATTGCCTTGAAGAAAGCCAGCAACACAACGAGGGAATAGAGGATTTCGGAGGCAGAAACATCAGCAGCAGGCATCAGATTTCACTTCACATGCATAATTACACTGAAAACCAGTGCAGGCGCAGACCCAAAGAAGTCAATAAAAAAATGCACAGATTCTCTCAAAAATACACAAATGCATTTCCTAAAACCTAAAGTCCAATTGAAAGAGTAAATACTCACCCCAGGCAATTCATCGTGTTAGCTGTCACCCATTGCTCAAAGAAAGAAACTAAGTTACACCGTCAAATAGTGAGCAGCTTCACTATAAGACTGCTTCAGTGCTGGCTCTCTGAGGGGGATCAAATTTGGGACTTTACCAAGTGTCAGGGGAAACGGCCGCCACGCAGAGAGTGAGTAGAATAATGAGAATAAAATCCATCCGGAAAAAACACAGAGAGAGGGAGGGGAGGGGTGGGGGAATCGTAAAAAAAACACAAAGAGATAATAATAATGTTGTTATTGGTGCTCGAGCAAATAGGAGTGTCCTTAAATATAAAAAAAGTTGTCAGTGTTTGAATTATTCATGACCAATTTAGCGCACAGAAATCCTGTCGCCTCATTTGTCATTTCAGGTAACCACAGCACTCACTGACCTCATACTGCTGGAAAAGCTTTATACTGTATATTAGTGCCACTAAAAATAGAACAAAGTGGTGTAGTAGTGGATGAGAGCCAGCGTAGTAAGACAATAAAAGGTTTTGATTGGCTCTACTTGTGGAGGAATCTGTGGACAAACTGTCTGGGGATTGAGAGAACGTCTGGTGATTTTGGCGCAAACAAATCCTCTGGCTACCCGAGTGCTTTTTCACGTTTCCACTTCACAGAAACTCACAAAACATGTCGTGTGTTTCTCCAGGGACAGTGGATACAGAGCCACCGGTATTACATTATGTTTCCATGAAGCGAGTACTCGACTAAAGCTGTCTGTGGCTCGTCATGACACACACCTCCATGCTGTGAGTTTCGCCTCACGTTGCCAATACTCCTTTACGGCACAAAAACTCATAGCTCGGGCAGTTAAGTCCGAGTTTCACTAACACGGATGAAGCGACTTGGAGGGGGTCACTGTGGATTTACTGTGGAGTGGCAGATGGGGCCCACCTAAACCTAAAGCGCAGCTCTGAAACGGCTGGCAGCGGTCGAGACCCCCGCGCTAATCCATCCTGCAGGACGAGCACCGGGAAAAGCCTGTTTACCCGTCATTATGACAAAAAAACCTGCAGATTATTTTACTTTTCACTACTTGAAATATGACACATTTGGGATGTGTGTGTGGGATACAGTAGATGGGGAGTGAGGGCAGCACAATTCATCGATTTGTATCAAAATGTCAATGTGGACTGGTGTAATAATCCCAGGAAACACAACATGTGTTATACATTATGTTTTAAATGCCATCTTGAATGAAGTATTGTGGAGCTGCTGAGACATCCCAGTTTACAACTAGAGCATATTCATTTTCAAAGGCCTTTCATCTAATTTACAATGGAAATGAGAGAAATTAAAAATGATTAATCCCTCCAATACAAATAATATAAATTAGCACAAAATGATTTGTACCATGGGACCAAGACAGTGGTGATAACATGGAAGAAGCCATTTTCAGACAACAGATGTCTTAGTCACAAACAGTGGCGTTTTTATATGTACAAAACTACTTAGATGTGTGTGTATCACTCGGTCTGCCTATTTCCATCTACGCAACATCAACCGCCTCCGCCCGTCCCTTAACCCTAAGACCACCGCCATTCTTGTTCACACCCTGGTCACTTCCCGCATCGACTACTGCAACTCCCTTCTCTTTGGTCTCCCTCTCAAATCCATCCACAGACTTCAACTGGTTCAGAACTCTGCCGCCCGCATCATCACCAGAACCCCCTCCATTAACCACATCACTCCTGTTCTTCAGCAGCTTCACTGGCTCCCCGTCAAATCCCGTATAGTTTTTAAGATTCTGCTCCTCGCCTTTAAGGCCATCCATAACCTCACTCCTCTGTACCTCTCCGACCTCCTGCACATCAACACACCCATCCGCACACTCAGATCTTCTGCTTCCCTCAGGCTCACTGCACCCCCCTTCCGTTTGACCACCATGGGGTCTAGAGCCTTCAGCCGCTCTGCACCCCGCCTCTGGAACTCCCTCCCACCTGACATCCGCAACTCTGACTCTCTCCCCATTTTCAAATCACGCCTCAAAACACATCTCTTCAGACTCTCATATCCACCCTGATCATTATCCATCACACATCCTCGGTTTTATTTATTTGGTTATTTGATTGATTTATTTACCGCATTGTCTTGTTTATGTCTCTTATGCTGGTGTTATGTATTGTGTATCTTGTTTTTTATGTGTTTGTACGGCGACCTTGAGAGCCTTGAAAGGCGCCTATATAAAATAAATGAATTATTATTATTATTATTATTATATATAAGCTTCTGGTGCTTTTAAACACGTAAACAAATAGCTGTAGGCTATGGTTCCGATAGAGAGGGGGGGGGAATAAGGAAAACACAGACACTCGTCACAGAGGTCACAATATCCATCGATCCAGCAGAGCAATAGCCTATAGGCATAACACAGAATATCAACAAAAGATATGACATAAAATAACTTACCAAAGCTGAAGCAGATGGTAAGTTGTCAACTTCATTCATTTTCTTTCCGTTTTACTGATTTGAATCGCTACACGCTGCTCTCTCTCTCTCATCACCACGAATCAGATGATCAAACATGATCTTAACATATATTTTAAGATGTTTGCATTTTTTTTTTGTATTACTATCTGAATGACTTTCTGCTGACACTAGGTGGGGCTGCGCCAGTCGCCACTGGTCACAAATGGTGCATCTCTTTTTATGTTTACCAGTAGGCCACTTTTCCCCTCGTCTCAAAGCCTAGACTCAAGACGCTTGGCTAGAATCCAGGTAGCAGCCTTCTTTAAAGTCACCTCTCTACTTTCTGCCAGCAGTTTATTCTGTCCTGTGTTTGGTGACCCATTGTAATGGAAGTTCAAACGCTTTGTCTTACCGGATGTTGGAGATGAGCTGTCGGTGCTCTTCAGTGTTCAGGATGTCTGGCAGCACCGAGGCCAACCACTCCACTCTCTTCTCCGCTGCGTACTGCTTCAGAGCCGTGAAGAGCTTCTCTTTCACTTCGGGTTCATCACCGAGAATCTGTTCCACCTGACGCAGAACGGACAGTGACGTTAGAGGGGGAGGATGTCAGCTCATAGTTTAACTCAAAGCCTGATTGGTACTGTGACAGCACTTCATCTGCAATTAAAAAGACACATTGCCTTAAGAAGGGCTCTTTAGTTTGAGTTCAATATGTTTTACTTCCTTCTAAGAGTTTCATCTTCCTCCGTTTGTTTTTATTTCCTCACAGTGTTCATTTTGTAAAAGGATTACACCAGTGAATTGAATGAAATTACACACATACATTTTTTGAATGTAATAGTATTTAGCATATTTAAGGAAAACATCTGAGGTGTTGCTGTAACTTTTGCAAACACATGGTGGAAATGAAACACTTGGTCTCAAAACTGAATTGTTCAGGTCTCATGACTAAATATGCAATTCATCTGGTTAACAAAAGGTTTATAGCAATGCTATTTTATAATTCTGGTGTTGAGATAGTTGATTAATCCATCAGTAGACAATATTGAATAAGTGTTAGAAGACTACGTACTCTTCAATCTAAGTAAGCCCTAATGGATCATTTCCAATAGTTGTGTCATTCAACCAATTGATTTGTAAGAACAAAGTCAAACCCAACTTGAACAGAACAATAAGTTAACCTGCACTGTTCATGGTTCAAGGCTTTGATTGTCATGTGTACATAGCTACAGTGTAGTGATGACAATGAAATGCTTAGGTCAAAGGCTCCTCCAACAGTGCAACACAATACAACAGATAATAGTGCAAGTAAATACAATAAAATAGAAATTGTGCAGAATAGTCAAGTAATTGGAATATTGATATATATAAGTTGCAGACAGATGAATGTTATGGATGTTCTTTCAAAAGTTCAAAACCTGCACTGTTAGCCGTGACTGTGAGTTTGAACGTACCCTCCTGTTGAACTCCAGAGCTTTGTGTTTGCGGTCCAGCCTCGCTCCCTCTCCTCCCACCTGACTGTCCTCTATGCTGATGCTGTGTTTCTGCCACGGGCCGAGACACAGAACCCCCAGGCGGAGCGTCCGGCCCTGCGACGCTTTGATCAGCGCCGCGGCCGTCTCGTGCTGCCGGACGGGGATCCCGTTCACCTCCATGACGTAATCCCCTGCCTTCAGACCTGCACGGCCCGCCGGAGAGCAGGGCGAGCAATCCTCCACCAGCAGGGGGCAGTCTCCTACGATGGTGAACCCAAAACGACCGTCCGGACCCGGTATGATGTCCATCTATGACGCAGGAAAAAAAAAAAAGTGTAAATATATTGAAATTAAAGGAATTAAACTCCCCAAAAGACCCTTATTGAATAATTATTTGCCCCATTATCTTGAACAAAACGTTAGCTTGTCCCACATGCCACTATTCAGTCGATGTATTGAAGTAAATGGGGGGCCTTATTAAAAAGCATCAAAATCATATCACATCATGCATTTATAAACTCTCACAAGAAACGTGCAGCTGAGATTGTTAGTGCAGAAGTGTATTAAATGTTAAGATTTTAGAAAATATGCACTTCGTTTGGAAATACAGAGCATTCGATAAGACAAATAATAATTGGATTAACCTGCACGATTTCGGTAACAGTGTGAAAAGGGATCTTTATATATATAGTATTGCTGTTGTCAAATATGGCCACAATGTACTTAAATTCGTCAAACCTTTTCCAAATGTTTTGCTCACCATAGAGGCATGCGGGGTTCAAGGATTCAAGGTCACACAGAGCGAGTGACGGACATACAATGAATCATATTGCGGGTGAAGAACACCTTTAGGAACATACCCCTAAAGACTTTGGATCCATCTGGATGCACTGTCACATATTGCGGTATCTCCACAGGCATTAACCTACTTATGCATTATTGCTGTGATAGATTCAGGAGCTGTCAGACCTGCTGTATGCGGGACACCACTCCGATGCTGGGAGGGATGTTCTTCTGAGTCTGGGCGATGGCCACGACAGCTTGGGGGCCCAGCGTTGACACATTGTGGCCCTCGATCTCCAGGACCTGGTCCCCCGCCTGCAACCCGGCCAGGTGAGCGCTGCTGCCCTCCTCCACCGACAGGATGTAGCTGGGGCCATTGCCGCCCAGCAGGAAGCCGAACTCCTCAGGCCAGCCCTGGTTGGACGACGGCATGCTGAGGACTTAAAGGGGGGGAGAACATATGTAAGATAGGAGAAGGAAAATAGTCCCCACTCATGATCCAAGGACTTTCCAAGGGTCTTGCACTGGCTATACTGCGGACAAAAGCTACGAAATGAAGAAAACCCACGCATAGTCATTCAAACACAAGCACTTACCCACTTTGGCCAAAATATTCAAGTCAAATGACATTTTTTGATCAAATAATCCTTTGCTTGCATTCAAAGTGACTAAGTTTTTGTCCCCGGTCTCTTCTCCCTCCTGCTGTCTTTCGCATCTCAAGATGTACTCATGAGTGCGGGCTCTGTAACCCTCTACCCTGAACCATGACACACTCAGCGGTCCCTGACCTGGTTCACAAACTCCAAAGCAGCCAATCAAATTAAGTCATTGCAGGGATTGTGACCTTAATTAGCTTTAGAGACAAAAGTTCCTGCAGCAATTCCATTTTTTTTAACTCCCTGCAAGTCAATCCTGTTGAATGACAATTATATAATAGAGCACACAACTGACAGCATGGATTTCAGAGCAGGTAAAAAGTGGAATCAATTACATCAAATTCTGAAATGTCAAAATGAGACATGGACAGTTCTCAAAAACATATCTAATATGACAATTACAGATATACACATGTTAGATTTTGTTAAATATGATTCAATATAAACCCCCTCTGGCTCAGCTGGAAGCTAATTTTGCTCCACAGCCATCACACAAAGCTGATAAAAGACTTACAGAAATCTTTAGATGGATACCGAGAGCCCCGTCGGATAGAGTATCTGCCTTTTTTGTTTTGCAAAAACTTCTTCATCTTGAATGTCAAACAGCGGGCGGCCTGCTGGCAGCCAATCTGTCTCCTCAAATGTTATATCTTTAGAAAAAACCCAAGGACAAGTCAAACGGAAAGGGTGACAAACTCAAAACAATACCCCATTATTCCACCCTGAAAACCACAGCAGTGTCCTCATAAGCAAAAGGTGAGTGTGCACGGGCAGCGAGTGCAATCTCTGTGCGAGTGTGTCAACGAGTTAGTCCTGTTCCCTGATTCATCCTCGGGCCGGCCCGCCTGCACAGTGTTAATCAGAAAACTGGGACGCGTGCACCCAGGCACCTCGGTTCCTTCATAATTCTCTCTCCCAAACAGGGTATTGTGCGAGGCCTCATTTTTCTATAAATACACCAACATGTCTTTTTCCTCCTCCTGCTCTCTCGGCTAGGTGGCTCTCCGAGGGACCGCTCGTGGCCCAGAATCACTCTGAGTCGACGCAGCCCAGCCTGATGAGGACTAATTGGAGCGTCTGCATGCCTGGGAATGCGTCCGTCCGTGTGTGAGCACAACGAAAATGTGCCGTCCATTGAGAAGGAGGGGGGGCAATTTAAGACTTCAGCCTGTGGGATTAGTTGGATTATGAACTGAATCTTCAGTGCTCCTCCACCCCCCTGTCATTAATACTGAAGGAACACATGCTCCCCTCAAATAAAGAATGCAGACACTGACTAAAGTGGAAGCACACATTGTGAATATGACATTTATGACAAGTGACGGAAAGTACACACTGTGAAGATAAAGTCTTTCAATCAGAACTATCTTTTTAAAGGGGCCCTAATATGCTTGTTGGGGTTTCCCTTTCCTGTAGTGTGTTATATAGGTTGTTGTGCATGTCAATGGTCTGCAAGGGCTAAAATCCAATACCAATAACAGTACCCAATAATAAAGAGAACGGGTAAAGGCTGGAGACAATTCAAAAAATCGTGTGGCTGTAAAATCAACATGTAATAGAAAAAATAATCATATAGTGAAAATACACAAAAGCTTGTCAATTACAATAAGAGGATGTCAATGTAATTTGTTAGCTTCACCATTCAATATGAGAAACTACTGTATATAGTGCAGGATATTTGAAAAAACATATATTTTATTGTATTTATGATTGATTGGACATCTCAGATACACTAATTGTATGACATATTATTTGTAGAGGGTGTGTCAATAAGAGCGGGTAACATGTTGCAGTCAGTAATACATTTATATGAGAAGGCATTACAGCTGAAGAGAAAGTAGTGACCAAGTTATTGGAGTTCAAACTGTCATTAGTTGCAAAGCGTGCAATAAAGAACAGACAGTCCGGCTTCAACTGAATAATTCAACACAGATGCTGCTCGCTACAATCAAACTCTTCTTACATTACAGCGAAGACGTTTACTCACGTGTGACAAGACAGAAACTGACATATCACAGGCAATCACCCTGATAAACCCCCCTGTAATAAATTATTCTTCAGAGAAATCGTGAAGGGTTTTCAACATATTGTCCAATTATTGTTTGAAACATGAACATGACATTGATATAGCCTGATTTGTTTGCACGCGCGTTTGTTTACATGAGAATGTTAGCAACTTTTTAGCCACCGTGATGCTTTTAAGGAATTGCTGAGTGTCATTTTGAGCCCGAAATATGTTTCTTTTATAGTTTTCATTGTGTGGTTTTACTTTATTTATTCAAGATAGTATGTTATTTTTCTTGCACCAATTCGCAGGTCAAACGATCATTTTTCTTTTATAGTGTGTACTTGCTAAATGAATTTATGACAATATGTATCGATTATCCTTTAGTCATGTTTTTAAATATTATAAACAAGGGACTTTAAATAAAATACATCTTCATTTGTCATAATTAAGGTGGAAAGCATTTAGAAAAAATGCATTGTGACCAAAAACACGTCAAAATAAGAAACGTATAATATTGTTCACACCTCACTACGGCACACCAACACATCCTGTACCTTTTTAAACAGCATCCATAGATGTCCATGCAGAGCTCCAGAGTAAAGCTTTCCTCTCCGGCACCGAGAGCTGTAATATGAGTGTCGGGCCATGTCAGCAACCAGACCCAACAGGTGTCCTGTGATGCCGTGTTGCATTGTGTGGAGCTCTGGAAGGCAATGACAGAGAAAAACAAGCCTAAGTAACTAATAGTTGGGAATTCAAGCATGCACTATAGCCAAAATGTTATAAAGCTATTCATAAGGGTTGAATTTCAAGTCAAAACTGAAGGAAGTGTGTGCATTAAATAACCTTTAGCCTGTTTTTCATGTTTGAACTTTGTAGCAAATTCATGCGTTAAAGTCAATGTTTCTCCTAATCATTGTCATTTGTGGCTAAGATAGTGAATAAGTATAGTTTTAAAGTGTCGAAAAATAAGAGTCTTCAGGGAAAAGGCATATAAGATGAAAATATGACTGTCTATTAATTATAGAAATTACTTGTGAGCTTTAAAAAGTAATAGGTGGTTAAAGTAAGCATAGAACGAGTTAGGAATATGAATTAAGAAAACCCTTAACACAGGTGAAAGAAGTACTCTTCTTATTATTCACTTAAGTAGCCTACAAGTAGCAATACCAAAGACTAAAAATACTGTTACAAGTAAAAGTATTGCATTTAAAATTGTACTCAAGTAGAAGTAAAAAAGTAGCATAGTACCAAAAGTACTCATTATGCAGAATGGCACATTTAAGATTTAACGTTTTATATAATCACTCAAGGAAAGTACAAGTACCTTCATTTTTTACTTGAGTAAGTGTAATTCCACCACTGTCCTATAATATTTAGACAAACTTTACATTTATATCGAAATGGAGTTACAGTAGATACTCCCCCTCCTCCTGCAGCAGGTAACCCCAGCCAGCCCCTCAAACGTTAGCTTGGGATTTAGCTACATCGATGCTAAGGAAGTAGCATTGTTTACCAAAGGGGATGCTAGTGTCCATAGCGCTAACAAAAGAAGCTATGTTATCGTGAGATAAAACACTTACAGACAGCTATGTGTGACCAAGACTAAAAGGTGAAGGAAGAAGGTGAGTAAAGGAATTTAAGAGGTGAAGAAAGTGGGAATATCTATGCTAACGTTAGGTAATGATTTAGGTTAGCATGCTAACGTCAACTTGTCCATGTGGGTGTTTTTAGGAGTGGTACATCATTTTGTTTAAAGTCGCGTTTACACAAGCAGAAACACTGAATAGTAACACAACTTTTTGGTGAGTGTGCTACCTGTCCGTGTTGATTTTGCACCAGTAACACCTGTTGTATCGTCTCTCTGAAGCCTCCAGGTGAGATGGATTTCCTCACCCTGTTCGCTGTCTACGTCACGGTGGTGCTGACATGTATAGTGTTAGTTTGCAAATACTCAGGCCAGCAGCAAACTCCATTTAGTATCCTCTTCAACTTTGTAGGAAAGGTAAGAGAAGATGCAGGTTGACTGTATTCCCATAAACTGACACTGTGTGGCACTGTTTGACTAATTTATAACAATATTAAAACATGATATTCACTGCAATTAAAGCTGACAAATATTCTCTGCACAGGTGTTTGCACCGATTACACCAAGATGGCTCCAGAAGTTTTCACAAAGGACCTTACACAGGCTGTTCCATCAAAGGTTTGTAGTTCAATTCCTTCGTAGATATATTTTTTATTTAACTTTATATCACTTTTTGTATTTCCCTGTACAATACTACACACAATGCGTCTATGAAAAGTATAGATACATTTTATTTTCTCAATGTTTACCCAGCATGGATCATCTCTGAATAAATAAAGGTGTTTATTGTGTATATAGCTTTTTATTTTCCTTTCATCCTTTGACTCTTGAGCTGCTCTGTGTAGAATACTACATGCCCCCAATGTGGAATGAATAAAGGCTTTTTATTTAATCTTATATACCTCTGTAATATCAAAGACAACAGTGTATATTTAGTTCCAGTTATACTCCTGCATATCTGCCTTCAATCTTTGTCATTTGCTTCTACTTGCAGGAACAACTTGTTCATCTATCTGCACATCCTGATAGAGGCCGCTGTGTTAGCAGAGTTCACCTACGAGGTGTTTGGCTTCTGCAGGGATATGGACACCAGTCTGATCAGCCTGTCCGTGCCTTATATCCTGCTGGTTATCAAGAGTCTCTGCTTCTACCTCTGCATCAGGAGAGATCCAGGTTATTATTATACTAGCTTTCAAAGTCATTTGTTATTTGCTGCAATATTAGGAAATATGATATGAGACAGACGAGGGAGGTTAACCCTGGTGTGTTGAGGTGTGATATACGAACTCATATAAGCAATACTTTTGTGGTCTACATAGCATCAATCATTGTGCACTAAAACAGGCCTCATGTGAGTCCAAGTCTTGGGAATAACGGATCCGGCTAATGTACCCTTTCCACTCTGGTGTCTGTTTTGTTCTTGGCACCAACTTAAAGCGTCTGTCTTTTCATATGAGAAATGTTGTGTTGTTAGCATGTGTACTGCTGTTACATTTGCTGCTCAATTCCCTACAACGATCATTTAGTCTAAAAAAAGCAATATTACTACTGGTTATACAGCCATGTGGATTGAGGGTGTGCAGGACTAATTGGTAATTATTATTTGATGACTCCAGTTAATTCAAATGTGTTCGTTTTGGAGAGATTTTTTGCCTTTTATTTGGCAGTTATATTTTTCTCTCCTCTCAACCTTGCAGGCACAGTGACGAAGAAGAAAATCGCCGGCCAGCTGCACATCTATCCGTATGACAGGAGGCTGTTTCACCCGGGCGTCTCCTGTGAAACCTGCAAGCTCGTCAAACCGGCTCGCTCCAAACACTGCAGTGAGAACAGAAATATGAACAGGCAGCATAGTTAACATTGTAATGCATTATATTTGCAAAGCTTAGAATACAGAATCATACTCACTGTGTGTGTTTCAGGGGTCTGCAACAGGTGTGTTCAACGCTTTGACCACCACTGCGTCTGGGTGAACAACTGCATCGGTGCTCAGAACACACGCTACTTCCTGCTTTACCTCTTCAGCGTGTGCGCCGCGGCGGGCGATGTGGCCGTTCTAACAGGAGACATGCTGCTTCACGCCGTCCTGAGGTCAGGGCTCCTGAGGTCCAGTTATATAGACGAGGAAGGCCAGCAGCAGTCAGCAGGGCCTCTGTTTGTTGTGCAGGTGAGACTCCATACTGCTGTCGCGGCTACCTTCCTTTAACCTCAAGACACGTAATACCTTTTGTCAGGGAATAATTTCGCCCACATGTTTACCTTTCGCAGCTGACCAGCCTTGAGCAGCCGTTATCTCCCATAAGGAGGGGCTGCCCTAGCAAGTTGTTGATGTTGCCAGTTTGTGACCGGGCAACTCTCTGTCAGAGATAGTTATTGTTGTGGGACACCTGGAACACATCCTTCCCGAGCCCTAAGCGACAACAAATGTGTTTCAGTGTCCTCGGCTGTTTAGTCTATCTATTGAAGAACGTTGATTATTACGCTCTGAACTAGTTCAAACCTGGAGCTACAGGAGGGTTCTTCAGAATTGATTGTGGCATCTCAGACCTGTGACATGTCTTCTGAATTCTCCGGCCGAAGCTCCAAATAAACCGTCCGTGTTTGCCATCAAAGCTCCAGCTCTCCTCGTGTCTCTGAGTCCTGACTCCCATTGCTTCAGAAGGTTCCCCCACACCTGTCAGAATCAGAATACCTTTATTAGTCCCACAGAGGCGAAATGTACATTGGTACAGCAGAAAAGAGCCAAAGACAGCTTAATGTTACCTAAAGCATACATAAACAAGTATTAAAGATTTTTTTTTTAAAGAAATTATAATCAAAAAAGTCACATATTTTACAAAATACACATCTCTCTTTCTGCAGCATCTGTTCCTGACCTTCCCCCGAATCGTCTTCATGTTGGGATTTCTGGTCTTTGTCTTCTTCCTCCTCGCGGGTTACGCTCTTTTCCATTCCTACCTGGCTCTCGTGAACCAGACCTCCAACGAGTGGTACAAAAATCGAGGTTACGTGTGTCAGCACTGCCACCCGACTGCAACCGCTGACCATCTCTGCAGCCCGGCACCAGACCACTCTAAAAGAAACTACTACAGCAGAGGAATACTCCGAAACCTGGGAGAGGTCTTCTTCCCTCCACGTCCTGTTCACAAAAAAGACAACTAAAAGAAATTACTAGTCTGTGTTGTTATGCTGCAGTTTTGTACACCCCCTGGGGTCACTGTGCCTAAGAACTACTGCTGACTGAAAGAATAAAGTTTACGGTAGCAATTTCTTCACGAGCTCTGGTGTCTACCTCCCACACAATGTATTGTATTAATAAGCTCTGGCAACACAAAAGTAATTAGATATGTTGACTGCCAATTTAGAACATCTTTTTTCATTCTTGTTCTGCCTTTGACTAAAGTGTGAATGCTTCAAAAGCTGGAGCATATGTCCTGCCATTGTAATTGTTCAATATTTTTTAAAGGCATTACGAATCTGACTTTTAATGTCGTGTATTATTGTGAACTTTATATATTTTGCATCCAAGTGGGATTTAAACACTTTGCCTACAGACTAATGGGAACTGTAGTTTGATGCTAGGAAGGGACAGTGTGCTTGGCTTTTTTTTTTTAAGCACTTTTGTAGTTTTGAATACGCAGTTATTATACTTAAGATTTGTTCTTGTTTATTTTAAAGAAAAACATGCATGTTGTAAACAGTAAATGAGCTTAACCGGAAGTGAACTGTATTTGATGCTCTCCCTTTAAGCCGGTGCGGAAGTAACCTCAGAATTGCTTCAACACTTTTACACCGAAGTGGAAGGTCAGGATTTTGTCAGCGACGTATCTCAACAAACTTATTTAAACAACATTAACACCAAACTGGACGTAACTACAAACAGTAGTGCTGACATTAGCGACAACCCGTGACGTTGCGCGGTAGGGAACACGAAGTGTTGTAACGGCTATATAACGGCTAAACAGTTATTGTATTTGTTTAGCCTGACAACACGTAAGAGATATTTAACGGTCAGACAGTTATTCATATTTGAACCTGAAATCACGTCTCTTGTTTACCCTAATGTCTGGGTCCAAATGTACCCGGTTAACCGGAGCTCTGGTGAAGCCGGTGCTGGACTCGGTGGACAGCGTCCTGTTTGACTGCGACGGGGTCATCTGGCGGGGGGACCAGGCCATCCCGGGAGCCTCTCAGGTCATAAACCTGCTTAAGGAAAGCGGCAAGAAGGTGTTCTTCGTCACCAACAACAGCACCAAGACCAGGAAGATGTACGTGGAGAAAATGACATTAATGGGGTTTAATGCGACCGAAGAGGAGGTGTTCGGGACGGCGTACTGTTCAGCTATGTACCTGAAGAATGAGTGCAAACTGGAGGGTAAAAAGGTGTATCTAATCGGAAGTAACGCGATGAGAGACGAGCTGCAGGCGGTGGGGATCCAGCAGACCGGGGTGGGAGAGGACCATATATCCGGGAAGCAGATGGACTGGGCCAACGTGGACCTGAACCCCGAGGTGAAGGCGGTGGTGGTCGGGTTCGATGAGCACTTCAGCTACACGAAGCTGAACAGAGCCCTGCAGTACCTGATCCAGCAGCCTGGGTGTCTGTTTGTGGGGACCAACAGGGACACCAGGCTGCCCCTGGAGGGAGGCAAGGCCGTGCCAGGTAGGGACTGCGCACGCACACATACACACACACACACACATATATATTACAGTGGGGTAAAGCAGGTTAAATCACTGCAGCGTGTGGATCTTCTGCACAGAAACTTATTGTGAAATATAAGGCCTCAATTGTGTGTCAGCAGGTCATGAAACAAATCTGACAGTACTAGCACTAGGTACTGGATACACACACACACACACACACACACACACACATATTACAGGGGGTTAAAGCAGGTTAAATCACTGCAGCACACATTAACAATAGTCAGTGGATCTTCTGCACACATCACTTAAACTGTTGGGGAAATATAAAGCTTACATTTTAGGCCAGACCTGAGGCTATAATAACAACAACAAAAAAGCATGCACTAAATTGTGCATAACATGCTCAATACAAAGTCAGACTTTAACTGTATAACATGTGTCAGATAATAAGTAGGTCTACTTCCTGGAAAGACATAAACTCACATGCATCTCACCTGTCTGGACTTCTAAGCTCCACCCATCCAAAATGCTATGAGGGATCATTATAATTTAGAGTGTGTGGGAGAGAAACTCTTACATGCACAAACCCCATATAGGGGAACATCCCTGCATAGTAGGGCCCCTTTTCATCTAACTTGCTAGATTGAGTTAAAGTGTCCTCACTGCTCCTCTTCCTCTCAGGTACCGGCTGCCTCCTGCAGGCCGTGGAGACCGCCGCCCAGCGCCAGGCCCAGACGGTGGGCAAACCCAACCGGTACATGTTCGACTGCGTGGCCTCCCAGTTCGGAGTGGACCCCGGCCGCTGCCTGATGGTGGGCGACCGCCTCGACACGGACATCATGCTGGGCTCCAACTGCGGCCTGAAGACCCTCCTCACCCTCACGGGGGTCAGCACGGTGGAGGACGCCGAGGCCCATCAGAAGAGCGGCTGTGCGGAGAGGCAAGGGATGGTGCCGGATTATTACGTGGAGAGCATCGCTGACCTGCTGCCCGCTCTGCAGGGATGAACCTGGACTGAAAGACTCCATTACTCACCAAAAGGGAATCTTTTTATATGATTAAAAGATATATATGATTAAAATCTAGTACAAAGTTTATAAAGATATACATAATTTATCTATTTTGGAAATGCCTGCCAATTTAACATTGTATTAATGATTGTTTATAACATAAGAACAAGGATTCACAGTGTTAAAAGGGGAAGAGAGAGTGTACTTTAAAGACTGTCTGTGATGCAAGCTCCTCTTTAGCAACTACAAGTCAAACTCGAGGAGGGTGAGCACATAATAGAATGTGTTGTAACATGTTTTGTTCAGGTTTAAAGCTGTTTTAACGTCTATAAATAACAAGCACTGAGTCTACGTGTCTGACTTGAACTTTCTGTGTATTATAACCTTTAACACCTCAGCAGAAGCACTGCAGATACATTCATGGGAGTAAGTCACAGTGTTTCATTCATGTTTCAAAGTGAACCCGCTCTTTGACTTCTTGTGCTCTCTAACTTGTCCCTGAATAGCTGCTCAAATCCGTAATAAAGCTGCAATGATATTGACTAAATAAACGTCTGTGGCTTTTTACCTCAAAGTGAACACAGAAAACCTCCCGTGCTTAAAGTCACCTTGGCCTGTCGTCGTCTGGATGCAGCAGCGATATCGCCTCTCACCTGATGAGAGAGGGTTTCAACCTGCACCTGCCTCACCCCTTTGTCCATTGTCTGAGCCGGGGAGGGCGGCCAACTCCTCTCCTGTAAGTGTGTGTTTGAGTGAGGGGGGACAGGGTCATGTTAGAGAGGCATATTAAGTCATTAGATATAAAAAGGGAGGAAATAGCAGGAAGACAAGACTCCAAATGTGAGTTTGGCAGGTTCAGAGTTTTGTGTGGAGTGTGACTGGAGGGGGAGGAAGAAGGGGGAGGTCTGCAGGGACAAAGAGAAGCTGCCCAGGTGTACTGAGTCTCAGTCATGACCACAGCTGCATGCCGGTAGCTAAGAGAAGGGAGCTGACCCAGTGAGGAGCCGTCAAGGGACTCAGGATGTTGAGGTGTTGGAAACATTCGGAAAACCGTTTGGAAGATGCAGAGTGCACGGTAAGGAATGTACTTTCATTTGAAAAGCAACCACCACCGACTGGAAAGATGGTGATGGCGAGACATGTTTGGATTTTGCGTACCTTCACATTTAGCTCATTTTGCCACAGGTAAAAGATACAGGGTGAGACTTACAGATATAGCTTTACAGACGGTTCATTTTGTTCTCCTACCTGTTGTGCAATATATACATTTATATATCTAGACTATTTTGTGAGAGTAAGTTAAGGATAGAGGGTGTCGTTTTTCTCATACTAATATTCTGAACAATCTGTGTTGTTGTTGCTGTAAAGTGTCTCCACTGTAGGCTATTTTTATGATATGTACAGCACTTTGGCTCGACCAAAAATCGTTTATAAATGTGCTATATAAATAAAACTTGATTTGAAGTGCTTTCTCTCAAATATAATGACACTGTTGTGCAGAAAAACTCAAAAGAAATATTCCAGAAATCATGACCACGTTAACTCGAAGAACACCTTTCTTTAAGCAGTAACATGCAACTATGTTCTACTCTTCTACTCATGAAACAAGAGTGTCGTTCTCACTCTTTGGTATGTGTTGTACAGTGAAAATCGAAATAAGTCCAATATGGTTTTAGGATCTTCTTGAGAATCCTCCTGGTCATGATTTTTTAGAAAGATTTCTTCTAACGTCTTAAACATCGAAAGCCAAGTGCCATCAAGAGCTATTATACTGGAGAGAAGGCAGACAGCCTGTATTTCCAACTAAGCAACAAAACCATCTAGTTTGACGATTAACATTGTAGGTAAGAGATTTGAGTGAACTGTCCCTTTAAGGACACATCTCAACAGCAGCCGTGTTCCCACCCTGCCGCAGTTTGTTTACATCCAATAATGAGATTTGAAGCACTGTGTAAATAGCTTCTCCTTGTGTGTGTAAACCTGTCTTCAGGATGGGGGCTCTGCTGCGTCTCCTCAGTCCCACTTCCCACACAAGGCCTTCTGGGTAAGCTTCTCAGCGTCCCTGCTCCTGGTCATCATCGCCCTCGCTCTGACGGGGCACCTGGGGCTGTGGCAGCCTCCTGCAGAGGTAACATGACGATCAATACACCCTCCAGTATCATTTCTAGACCTTATTGTCTTTCATGAATCAGTGTGTGTGTGTGTGTGTGTGTGTGTGTGTGTGTGTGTGTGTGTGTGTGTGTGTGTGTGTGTGTGTGTGTGTGTGTGTGTGTGTGTGTGTGTGTGTGTGTGTGTGTGTGTGTGTGTGTGTGTGTGTAAGTCTTTACAGTTGGTCCGGATCACAGCTCCAGATCAGACCGGACTTCTGATCAACCAATCGGCCGTCGTTGACTTGCAAAATGACCTGGTGACCTTCTCCATCACCTCACCTGCAAATCAGACGTCCACTGTGCTCTTTGATATCAAACACGTAGGTGATGTGCATGAGATTGGTTTGAATGGTAGTTTTGATAGAGTTTTCTGACTAATGGGAAGATGTCTTGCCATTGTGTTTCAGGGTTTGATATGTTACAAACCCATGGACCAGGAGAGCTGCTTCCTGCGAAAGATGGAGGAATCTGACTATAACAACGTGCACTCCCTCCTCCAGGAGTCTACACACAAGGTATTTCTACATGTGAGAGCTGAACGCTGATTTGAAACAATAGGGTTTGTCCTTCAGTGCCTTCAGGACACATGAAACTACACAACTTGGGATGAAAAATGCACCTGGGCACACGAAGAAAAGGTTGCCCTTTTAGCCCTGCCGTCTGTGAAGTCGCAGCCTCACTAATGTGTGAACTGGCCTTTCTGTCAGTGACTCACAGTTTTATCTGAGCCAAGACCTGCTGGGTTTCATAGCTCCGTGCCGCTCTGAAGCTTGCATATGCACAGCCGTATTGTCTCCCCCTCTCACCTCCACGGCTGAATTCCTCGGCACATCTGATCCCTGCAGGCCCATCTGATCCCTGCAGGCCCCTCGGCTGCTCGGGATCTTCTTACAGGCGGCTCCAGCAGATAGCCTGAGCCGTGGAGGGGGCACAATGGCAGCTCTGTGTGAGGGCTTTTTAGACTCTTCTGTTGGATTCAAGAGTGATGCATGGTTAGTGAGGGACCGGCCTGAGTGCGTCTGCTCTGTGGCAAATACCTGGTTCTCTAACAGGTATTTGGCTCTAAATTTAAGGGAGCGATGCAGGAAAGTAGGGAAATATTTTTTAACTTATAGATGCCACCACAGGGTATATGCAGGAATCCTGAAGTCAAATGTAAAACCTTTTCAGACCTTTTTTAAGACCCTTTCCATACATTTGAAGACCTCATCGCCACTTGGAGTTTTAACCGGTTACCTTGGCGACACACTTTACCTCACATTGACTATATACAGTATTGATTGTCCTTCCTCCTTATCTTCCAACCATTTGGACGCAGACTTGCATTTCCCCATAACGATGTTGTTTAACAACCGGCGTAAACGGACCTTCACGCTATCAAGCAGTGAGCGTGCGACGTCCTGTTCAGATGACGTCAAACCCAACGGGATGCCATCAATAAACTACACAGAATCACACTACACACCTACGCCATGATTACATTCAGGCAGACTGTAGAATACAACCTCTTTGGACCATTTAGATACTTATTGAAAACAAGCTACAAAATGTAATACCTTGGAAAATACCGTTTCATACTTTTTAATAGCCTTAATTTTCGCTAAATTGATTTATCAACTTTTAATACTTTTTAAGACACAGCGGACACCCTGCACCATGAAGCTTTACCAAAAGAAAAATATATTTACAAAAACGTAAATATAGGCTGCATATGAGGCCATTTCTTATTAAGTATGTGCTCATTTGTTTAAACATTAAAGTCAAAGGTTTTAACAACGGGAATGTGAGATACTTATTAAAAACAACACATGAATCAGAAAATACAACAACAGCGTTAGAACAAATCTATTGTTGCCACGTTTTAAGGATTTAAATGTTACATAATCAAGATAATAGACATACAAAGCAGTCGTTTGCATTCAGTTTGTATGGATAGAAATGAAAGTGAATGTTAGTTGTATAGCAAGTGTTACTGAAGTGGAGATTTCTGGAGAAAAAAAAAACTAATTGAGAAAAATGATTTCTTACATTCACACAATTATTCTTTGTGTTACAAGTTTCATGAAATGTTATGAAAATTATCCGAGTTCATCCTCTTTTTGCACAATAGCATCATTTCCACCTTTAGTTGAGTCTCCGAGCGTCTTTTCGGATCCCCTCTCATGGTGTCACGTATCTATACAGCTCCTCACTGCTGTCATTCAATCTATGATGCAGGGGGCCCCTTATGGATGAGAGTAAACGCTCTCTGTCTCTATTCTGCAGCACAAAGGTCTTCTTCAGCAGAGGTGGTTACGTGACCGAATCGAGCATAAGAGCACTTTAAGTGGTTCACCATCAGAGCTTATCAAAGGTGTAAGTGTTGCAATTACACACTGCCTTTGTGACTAATAAGAGCACAAATGTGTGTGTTGACCTCATCAGCGCAGATATCAGGGTAATAGCAACTCCAGTTTCAATCTTGTTTTTTCTTCTTCGCTTATTTATTCATTCTGACTTTGTCACTGTGAGTTGAATATGATTTCTCCACCTTATTAAATGACCCTGCGGCTCCAGACAGAAACTCCTGGGTCTTCTGTTGAGATGTTGTGATTCGTCCTCAGCAGGGTCAGATCCAGCTGTCCAGGAATGAGACCCAGAGGCAGAGGGAGTTCCTGGGGGTGTTGGCAGGCAGTCCGGTGGACGTGTCCACGCTGGAGGAGCCTCTGCAGACTCTGTGTCAGCACAGCTCCGTCCACTGGACCAGGAGGGTCGACGGTGAGGACGGCAACACGTTATCTAGAGACCATCACTTTGACATAAAACTCAAATGGTTAAATAAAACATTTGAAACACTATTGAATCACCAGCCTGGTTATAAAGGGAGCCACCATAGCACTGGGTGGCCTTTGGTGGCATGAGCATTGACACTGTCTGCAAAGGGGTCCTCTCCTGCTGATGTTCAGGTGTATATCAGTATGTAGTGTCTCTACTTTAAAGAGTCCTCTCCTGCTGATGTTCAGGTGTATATCAGTATGTAGTGTCTCTACTTTAAAGAGTCCTCTCCTGCTCATGTTCAGGTGTATATCAGTATGTAGTGTCTCTACATGTCTCCTTGCTTTAATGTTCAAAAAGCTCTTTATTTTTCTCATACTGTCTGTGCTGCAGCACCTCTTTTCACCCTCTGTCTGAAACCAGAGCCCAGTCTGCTCTGATTGGTTAGCTGGCTGGCTCTGTTATGATTGGTCAACCGCTTAGAGATGTCCCGCCCCTTAGCCTATCACGTACAACGTGTTGGAGCATTAGCCAATAGAAGCGTGAGTGTTACATAGTGATGTCACTTTACAAGAGTAAACAAATGAGTCGGGGAGAGGGGGGGGGATTTTAGCCTTTGCAGACCATTAACATGCACAAAAACCGTTATAACACACTATAGGAAAGGAACATGAGTTAAACATCACTAAAGAAGGAACGGTCATATCAGCAGAGGTTCTGGATGTGTTAGTCAGAACCACAGAAGCAGCATGAAGGGAGCTGTTCAAAAGCGCCAGCTGGCAGCTCCATAGAGACCTCCTGAAACCTAATCTGAGACATCCAGTGACCTTTCCACTGTGGCAGTCAGTGATAGGCTGAACAATCTCCACTCAACCAACATATGTTCTGCTAACAGAAGTACAACTATTATTCAGGCTGCTTTTAAACAATATTTTGTCTCTACATTTGTATATAAAAAAGAAGTTTTTAATCTATTTGTATTGTATTATTATTATTGGTATAATTATCTGATGTAGATATTGTTTAATTTGTTTTGCTATGGCTATACATTGTGCTTTACCCAGAAGAAAACCCTCTTTTTTTTAATATATATATTAAATTCATTATTCATGCCTTTAAGTTGTGACAGATCATTAGCATGTGTTTTCTGCATTACAATTTGGGTAATCTTTGCAGTTTAGGGATTAATAATCTTCATTTAGGAATGTTTAGGGCTGGCTTTCTGATCGTTTACATCACGTGTCAAACTTAAGGCCCGGGGACCAAATCAGGCCCTTGGTGGATTTAATTTCGGCCCGCAGGATAATTTCTAATTCCTATTAGATCTGGCCCGCCGGTATATTGCACGCACACCTTCACTCCATCCTGAGGGTCTCCTCAGCTCAGAGCCTGAGCCCAAACATTGATGACCTTGCACCCAAGATGAGATGCCAAGTATCTGAGCTAGCATCTCAGAGCAACACACTGAGTTCAAAGGATGCTTCCTTCTGCACTTTCTCTCTCACGACAACAGGGCATGTTTGGTTTGTTCTTTGAGGGGAATAGTTTTGTTGAAGCTGTTGTTGGCCTGTGGAGAAATGTAATCATAAGAAATGACTCTGGAAAAGCTGCAGATCGAGCCATAAGAAATGAATGCAACTGATTATTTAATGTTGTTTTTATAGGCAATAATTTAAGCTTTGTTAGTTCCAGGTTTAATATGTGCAATGAGTTCATTTCAATAAGTTTTGTAATAAACATTGAACCAGTCCGGCCCTCGACTAGTACCCATTTTTTTAGTTTTGGCCCACTGTGTGTTTGAGTTTGCCCCCCCTGCTTTACATGTTCTACTATTCAACAGTAATGCTACGTTGCCTCCTTAATGATGACCTGTATCTTCTTTAGTCACCAATGTCTCTGTCTGGTTTTAGGCCCGGGGAATCAGAGGCTGGTCTACTTCTGCATCGACATCTGCTTCCCCAGCAACATCTGCGTGTCTGTGTGCTTCTACTACCTGCCAGAGTGAAGATCAGGGAAACAAAGTTGTCTTTTTAGCTCCTTCTACAAGAAAAAAATAAATAAATACAGAACAAAAGCTAGCTTTGACCGTTTCCTCTGTGCCATACAGACGCTAGAAACCCAGTGACGCAGCCCAACCCTTCAGAGCCTTTCCGACAGAGAGGAGATGGAGACAGGTTATCGCCAAAGCCCCGTCGTCACTCTCTTCATGAGTAATACCGTCTCTGCTGGGACACTTTGGAGATTACAGAAGAAAGGTCCCCCTTTTTCTGCCTCCAATTGTATTTCCTGTAATCCACTGCTGCAGTATAATTATGCGTAACCGCTCCAGAGTGTTTTCACCTGTTCAATAAAAGACTGTTGTGTATTTGCGGCCAATTCTGTCTTCATTTGACTAAAGAAATAAGACTTTGAACAACTTTCAACAACGTCTTTACTGCAGAATCATTTCCTGTACATTTGATATCTCCCTAATCCACATTGAGAATGGTGGTACAAGTTGTCTTTGAGTTAAGAGTATCACATATAGTTAAGAGGAATTCACATGTGAGGAATAAATCTATTCCAAGTTGCTGTAAAACTTGGTCCTTTTTATAACATAAATACGGTGCACCATTATAACAACTCAGAGTAATGAGGTTAAAAACACGGAGTGCTGCTGATTAATGCTAACATAGTGTATTTTAATCAGACTTACCATTTGCTACACGGTACAGCAGTGCTCCCGTACGTACGCTTTGACCTCCTTGATGGATTTGGACTCTATGAATGGACTTCTTAAAGAAAGAGCAGTGTGGAGAAGTCGGAACACAGCTGAGATTCATCGTAATGTTCAAACACAAGCCTCCACTTTCTCAAGGTGATCATCTCTGGGAACATTTGGTAATTATTCCCAATTGAGTCCATTGCTTTTCCTGTTATTCTTCCCTATTGTGCTAGCTCCTCCTCCTCCTCTTCTTCATCCTCTTCATCAGCCCAGCACGCTGTCATTAAAGGCCAGACACGTCACGGCCTTCTGGTGTCCGCTGTACTCCCTCTTGATCTCCCCGGTCTCGACGCACCACAGACGAGCCAGGTTATCTGAAGAGGCTGTGGATGCAAACAGGAACAAGATGGAAACTCCATTCGTAGAAATTGTAAATATTATATTATCACTTTTTTCTCAAAAGGCTATAAAAGTCACTTCCTCTGTGCTTTAATAAGATAAAGATCAAATGTACTTTATTAATCCCAATCTGTGATTTTTTGGTTTTTGCAGCAGCATAAAACAAACAAGGCTTTGCACGTAATAACAAATTAAACATCTCGAAATAGAAATAAAGCAGCATTAGAGAGTAAGAACATTATACAGATGACCGTGAAGATAACAAATCTATAAACTGACTATTGAAGGTAATATATTAACAGTGTTTAAAGATGTGGCAAGACAAGGGGAGAATAGAAAAGAGGAGACGTGTGGGATGTCATCAAAGTGCCCAAATGGCTCTCGGCCTACGGGAGTGTCCTGTTCTGATTTTCACAAGGCTAAGGTTCTTTCAAAAGTGGCATTAGTCAAGTTTTTTGGTCAAGATTCGTTGGCTTTTTCATGATTAATATAAAAAGGTACTGACCAGTGACGATATACTGGGAGTCTCCGGAGAAGGCGCAGTCCCACATCCAGCCTCGGGACGTCTCCCCGGGGTTGTTGCTCTTGATGCTCAGCTCCGTCATCAGAGAGAAGTTAGACGTCTTCCAGATCTTACAGGTCTGGTCCGCTGAGCAGGTGGCTAACAGACTGGAGGGGATTAACAGAATCAAACACACACACATATGTGTTTGATCAGCAGGGGCAGTCAGAGAAAGATGTTCAGTGTGTAAAGTAAGGAGGAGGGCACTCACGTGGAATCAGGGCTGAACTTGCAGCGCAGGGCGTAGCGTTTGTGTGCCGGGATCTTGGTTTTGGGGATGAGCTGCGTCACCTCGTCTCCTGCCCCTCCAGCCAGGTTCCACACATAACAGTTTCCCTGTTAGAGAGAAGAAGACCTTTAATATGCAGTAACCTCGAGGAACTTCAAGGGGGCAAAACCAGCGTTCATACACCTTTTCACCAATGATTTTCAATGACTTCTCCATGACCTTAACCTCCTTTACCAAAAAAGTACTCTCACTGGAACTTTTTATTTGAACATGGTAAGCTGGAAAATAAGGTCTGCATATGAAACATGTTGTTTCTACTGCCCATCTCAAACAAATCCAATAGTAGGCTTACTAGCTCCTACAGACTAAAGCCACTGTCGACTAGAGGGGGGGATTGTAAAACTCTCACCAGCAAAATACCTCGACAGTTAAATGCCATTTTACGTTTCATTACTATACGGTATGTATTATCATTATAGTATTACTATTTCAGCGATTAAATAAAATATAAATTATGTTTGATGCAACTTTAGTTACATTTCCATGACCTTTCCAAAACTTTGGGAAAAATATTGTTTTCCAGAACTTTTCCAGGGCCTGGAATTTGCATTTTGAATTTCCATGACTTGGTTTTTAATGACCGTAAGAACCCTGCAAAACATGATTTAGCCACCAAAACAAATGAGAACAATAGAATGAAGTGCTATATTTTGAATATTTTCTATTTTCTTTGAAGACAGCATAGGTGGATATAAAGGCTTGAAAATGTGTGACTGACAGCAAGGTAAGGTGCTGAAAACATGTAGCAAATATAGCAAACGTTTCATACTGATATTGACTTTTTCTTTCAATGGCTTCTGTGCCGGTACTCCCGTCTGCTTTTCAGAACTAGAGGCGATGGACTGTAGGTGGCCTATCACTTTAACATGCCAATGTATCAAAACACAGCGTGTGACGGCTGTCGCCTTGCCTTCTGCATTAACCGACCTGTGAGCATTCTGTGTGTGTATATATATATATGTGTGTGTGTGTGTGTATATATGACTGCCTTTAGGTACTATGGTTACCGCATTGGGGTGACGTTGTTTAGTTCCTCCCACCGGAAGAGGTCTGGTCGACGCTTGATGACGCTGCTTAAGCTGAGACGCTGCTGTCATTCGTGGCGCTGGATCTGTGCCAGGACGCCTCACTATTTTCGCCTTAAGTGCCCATATTGTTCTGTGCTGGAGATAATCTGTGGCCTCCTGTTGTTTACTTATATCATGAATAGATAGCTCCTTGTTCAAAGAGCTTATACTTTTGTTTATATCATTTTTATTTGAGTTTATTATTAAAATCAACCTCTTACCAAGAACATCTGGTTTCGTGTTGCTTCCCTTTTACCCTAAACGAGCTGGGGACGTAACACAGCGCCATTTGCAGACTGTTTGAGTACTGACCGAGCTGTTGACCGCTGCCATGTAACTGGCATCCGGGTCGATGTGAACGGAGTTAATGGAGACCTCTGGCTCAGGAATCAGCTGCTCGTTGTGGTCCGTCTTGAGATCCCAGATATGAATCACTCCACTCTGATCGCCAACAATCAGCTCTGCCTGAAAAACGTAACAACTCATGGTTTAATGCAAGTCTTTTCAGCATAAACTCTTAACTGTCTTACAATAATATATAAACAAATGACTGTAATTGAAGTCTCGCCTGGTTGGGATGCAGGCACACACAGTTGATTGGGGCGTTGACCTGGAATATCCTCTGACACTGCAGATTTCTTGACCTGGAGGGAGCATAAGGGATTAAAGTAAGCTTTTTTTAACACAGAGTGAATTTCCTTTAGCACAATGAGCTTCCTCTATAGTACCTAAGGTCCCATATGCGAGCCATGCAGTCCTCTCCTCCCGTGTACATCCAGCGTCCGTCCTCATGGAAACCCACAGACGTGATGTTCTTGCTCACGCCGTCGTAGTTTATCACAGGGTTAGGGTTGTTGGAGTTCAGGTCGTACATGCGGATGTGCTGATAACCTATTAACACCGAGTGGAATTTACTTCTTAAAGGAGATATTCATTTAAATATATGATGCAGAAGAAAGTTTGGGAATAATGTTGACCAACCTGCTGCTGCAATCATACTCCTGTCAGGCGTCACCTCAAGGGAATTTACTTGCTGGGAGCAATCGCTAAGAAAAGGTTTTTTTATGTCTGTAATATTTTACAGCTCTTGATCTGGTTAGCCAACTTGAGCAAGTCTGTCTTTATGCAATAGAATCAGTTACTATAGTGAGTACAGTCAAATTCTGGAAATGCAAAAGACAATAGACAAATGCTTTATTGACAGCATTGATTTGTCAATATAGATTTTATTACAGTTATGTATTAAGTATACTCTATATATAAAAATGATGATGTTACATTCCTCCATTATCCACTATATAATTATTGGGTGTTTAGTACAAAAGCACTTTGAATTGCCTTGTGTTGAAAGGGGCTATATAAATAAACTTGCCTTGCCTTACAACCCAATCCAGTGATAAATGCAAGAATACACAAACATTACAATTACAAATATTTGGAGTAGATCTATACGATTCGAGGTAATAAAACGTGTTATGGAATGACCCACATGTGTTTGTGTAATATGCATTCTGTACACAATCACCCTCATGTCACAGTAAGAGCACACTGTTGCTCTCAGTCACGGTAAGGATACAGAGTCCTGGTGCTGGACCGTCCTGGTGCAGATGCCGCTGTGCGCCTGCCAGAAGCGGACGGTGTGGTCGTATCCAGCCGTGGCCAGAATGACCGGGTCGCTGCCCACCGTGCCCGCGTTCACATTCATCTCTGCTGCTGCTGCTGCTGGCTGTCACTGCTCACAGAGGGAGGTAAGATTCAAGGGTTCAAAGGTTATATTGTCATACGCACAGCAGCTACAGTGTAGTTGTTGGGAAAATACTGAATGTCCTCTTCCAATATGAGAGTAACATGCCAACAAAGGTATCCCAACTGTAGCTGTGATGACAGGGTGTATGATTACCTAGAAGAGCATCAGGACTGTTTGAGGCAGATGATAGCTATGTGATTAACATGATGACTCAGCCTCTATGGAGATAGACATCAAGCATGCTCATTTCTGACATGGAGCTAATCTGAACTAAACATTGAATACTGCTTTCTATCCCTCCATCTTGAGACTGTGTAACTCCCTCTCTTGGATATCAGCATGTGAAGGACACTGCTCAGGAACTAGTTGATGCTCTGTATGTGATGACTACTTCCGTTCTGGAGAGGATCACAGATACATGGATCCTGAGATTCAAGCTCAAGCCTGGGACCAGTGATATTTTAACAGTAGTTATGGCAATGAAAGTCCTCCAACAATTAATTATAAATATATATAAAAGACATACAATTGTGCAAAAAGAAACCAAATGGAAATAAAATAGTGCAAGAGAGTGTTGCAGGAGAAGTAAACGATACACATGTATTAATAGAATAAGATGAGCTCCAAACAGAATGTAATATTGTACAGGAATAAAACTGTGTACATGGTAAATCGTAGTTTGGCAATTAACACCTTCAGACCCAGACTCCTCCAATTGTGCAACGTGCACTATACGTAAGACATAAAAACAAGTAATACAATACTTTACTGTAATATAAATTAATATGTGAAATGCAAACAGAGGCATGAATAAAACTGCGTGGAGATAAAAGACACAGTCAGCTGCTGCAGCTTTCTGTCTCTTTAATGTCAACTTTAAACAGAAAGGTAGTTTAATTAATTGCAATACTGTGGGAATAATACATTTAACTTGTGACATGCATGCTAACGTTAGCATAGCTAGTTGTTAAGGGTCATCGCAATGAAGGCAGTTAGGTAACAGCTATATTTCAACAGCTAAAACATTGTGACTTATTTCACTGTGTGATATCATTTGTGATAATTTATACTACCTTACAGAATAAAATGTACAAGTTTGTATTACCTTCAGTTGTTGTTGGTGTTGACGTGAAAAATAGGAACGTCCCCGGCCCTTAATCTGTCCGGTAGGAACACACACTGATGATTCAAACGTTCCGTTTTGATAACCGTCGCTTTGCCGCCATCTTGTGACGTGTTGTTTCATAGCAGGATAAATGGACCACAGTCGACTAATGAATACCTGTGGCTTTTAAATGATCAATTATTTAACAGACTCATCCAACCACTTAGAATAGTATGTGAAGGCCTTTGTAAATTACATATTAAGATTGTCCTTTTGGTGAAATCAATTCCAGTACCAATACTAAAATATCCAGTTAATTAAATGTAGTTAACACAAATAACACAGCATGTGACAAGTGTGTACTATAATCAGGATTTTAATAGGAATTCAGATAGATAGATGGTTGAAGTAATACTTAGTTACATACATATTTTTATATATATTTGTTTTTGTATTCGGGATTGTGGGGTATTTCGATCTCTGTCTGTACACACAAACTGAAAGATTGAATAAAATTAACTTTGACTAGTTCACAACAAACATGGGTAAGTGATTACAATGATATGTTATTTATGAGTGCGGCTGCTCATCAAACCATCTTTACATGGAACAATAAAGGCTGATTGATACATGAGATATTGACATGTAACTTTATTTTAATGTATAACATAACATATAAAATAGGTTAGTTCATTCAACAGTTTCAAGCAGTCATGCAAACAGTATATTCTTTAATAAATATTTAAATAAATAAGTTAAATAAATAAATATATTATGAAAAGATTGTTCTCAAAACACAAATTCCACATGTATATAAATGACCATCTATTACATTTCAATCACAACAGTTCTGTAACTATGTGTTCTGGTCATGGCTGCTGCAGCAGGGCGGACATGTGCTGCTTCACCTCTCCTGGGTCGGCCACAGAACAGTCCAGAACCACCGCCCTCATCCCACTCTTCATTTTAATGGTGGGGAGGATCTG
The DNA here is from genome assembly GCA_902827135.1 of Harpagifer antarcticus. NCBI lineage: Eukaryota > Metazoa > Chordata > Actinopteri > Perciformes > Harpagiferidae > Harpagifer > Harpagifer antarcticus. Next base: position 228,768 of record CADEHL010001081.1, read on the forward strand.
AAACGTTTCATTACAATATTTAAATATATAATAAAGCTTTATTTATAGAGCACTTTTCATACAACACATGCAGCTCAAAGTGCTTTACAAAATGACACACCACAAGTTAAAAGTAAACAACAACAAATTCCCCTCAGATAATTTGTTAAGAACTTTAAAAGGTACATGCAGCAAAATATAACATGTTATCAGGTTAATAGACTCTAGGAGGTCAAATGTATGATAATTAAAATAAAATTAATAATGGTTTCTCTGACAGGTAAGACACCAGAGTCGATGCAACATATAAAACCCCATAAAACAAAGTGAGCATAGGTACAACAGAAATACAAATAAAAAGATTAAGACCTATAAAATAAATAAAACAATATAAAGGTAGGTGAATAATAAAGACTAAAAGAACATTTAACATTATTTAACAGTAACACACATTATTTAATCAAAGAGCTACAGTACCTTCACGTATATCTTGCATCTCTCCAAAAGTAATTTCCACTTCATTGCCGTCCGCTCGTCATCAGTCAGATTGGTAAACTCCTCCGTCTGATGGAAGAAATTAAAAAGTGGTTAAGCTGCATAAGATACCAGTTCATAAGAGAAAAGTATAACATATGTTATGGATTTATTATATTTACACAGCAGCAAATTCTACTTTCCAGCGTACATGTCGATGTAAACACAAACGTAACACAGGACTCAAAGGCTTTATTGTCATATTCACAAAAAGGTTAGTTTGGCAATTCAAACCTTAAGGCCCAAGCTCCTCCAACATTGTACTGTAACATAAAAATATACTTAAAATATATTGTAGTTGTATTCAACCAGGGTAGAGTTCTTTGTGTTATACTCGACATTAGGGATGCTCCGATCGAGATCGGCCGATACTCACTCTCTACCGATCGATCGGTGCTCTCTAAACATGCCGATCGCGGAGCGAAACACACAAGAGTTAGACCTAACACACCTAGCTATTTGATCTACCTCTGGAACAAGCTAAACTAGTCATTATAAATATATGTATTCTTCACTGTCGGGTCACTCATTACTGAATCAGTGAGCTGCATGAGATACTGACAGGCTGTCAGGAGAGGGAGAGAGGGGGAGAGAGAGGGGGGGGGGGAGAGAGAGAGAGAGAGGAAAAGAGAGCGATTCCGCTCATTTCTCCCGTGTTATTATCCAAAGTGAATGTAAACTTGAATAATGTACTTCATTTGAATGTAATAATTAAGTTGATTGTTTGTGGAAGCTCCAGTGAATGAGCCCATTAACTGATTGTTAAACATCACTTTAAATGGAAGATTTAAAGTGATGTTTAAATCTTCCATTTAGGCCCCGCCCACTCGATCGGATCGGTATCGGTCGATACTGATTCCGGCGATCGGCCCCGAAATTGGCGATCGGAGCATCCCTACTCGACATGCACCAGTATTTATCCCATTGCTCTCATGTTCTTTAACTCCTACACACAGTTGATACCACTGTACATTTATATATTCAGTTTCATATTTAATATTCCATCCCTTACATTATGTATATATAATAACTTGCTTTATATTTAGTTTTTGTTATTGTTAATTTATAAATTCAACAAGTATATTTTCTACTTTCTAGTCTTTTTAATTTGTATTGTACAATTCTACGTCTTTTATGCTGCTGCAACACGAAAATGTCCCAGATTGGGATCAATAAAGTACTATCTTATCTTATCTAGAGTTGAGGATAATTGATGATCCTGTGAAGAGTTACTGACCGTAAAAAAAAGGCAAGAAGACATAGAAAAAAAACCGTGCAAGAGAAATGTTCAAGTGGCAAAAAAGGCAGAAAGAAGTAAATCATATACATCTTAAATATAATTAAGATGAAACAGAATTTAAACTTAAATAGAGTGCCACAATGGCGCGTCCTAAAACCCGGAAGTAAGTTGCGCATGGGTTCCTTTGATGTATGATTTGAAATGATAAAAGTAGGGAAGACATGTGGAGATTATCCGACTGAACAAAACGTGATCCGTCTTTTAAATGTGTCTCAACCAACAGACCTTATTTCCAGCTATTTCCCAAAATCCTATGGAGAAATGAACATTGCTTTTTTGTCGAGGGAACCCGGTTATGGCTAGAAAGGATCCGTCTTGTGTAAAACTCGCGAGAGTTTGCAAGTCACGTGGCTGAATGTTTACGTTTGGCAGGCAGCCTTTCAGTTAAGATCGTTAACATCAGTGGGCCACAGCAAATGATAGTGAGAAGCTAAACTATCTATTAATGCTGTCAATGATAGGGAGTGTGATTGTTGAAATAGGGAGTTAGCGGTCTTGCTGTTCAAAGAAGAATGACAACACTGTAGATCACCGACACTATGGTTTATTTTTTATTCACAGGCAAGTCAACGTTGTCACAGTAAAAGTCCCAAGATAGCTCCTGGTGCAATAAAATGTTCCCTTTCAGTGTTTTACTATGTCTGATGTTTCTCTATTAATATTGCTGCTGCATTAATGTGTATGTTACATGTTACTGCTGTAGATGTGTTTCCGAGCCGCTCCGATTACAACGAGAGTTACAACGAGAACGTGACGTCATATTTACACAAGACGGATCCTTTCTAGCCATAACCAGGGAACCAGGGATCCCATGTGCAGCTTTTTTGGGGGGTTTCTGTGGCTCTCTATACTGTCCAGTGGAAGAAAATACTGCATGTTGTGTTATACTCGAAATTCACCAGTATTACATGTATGCTACGATTAGAGGATGGACACCATTGGTGGAGTAATAGGAGGAAACTGGGATTAATGAAGGAAGGATTATTTAACTGGACTGTGTGACACCCCAAAATAATATAATATGGCTTCTTTAAAATTAGGAGAATATGTAGGATGACCTTATATATAACCCATATTCTATTTTCTGTGTTATTTACGTTCTCAGTATTGATTTGATTTCTATACGTTTTGTTTTTCATATTCTCATGTTGAATGTCTTGGATTTGAGACCTTCTACATGTTGTGGCCCCCTTTCATCCCATTGCTCTCACGTTCTTTAACTCCCGGATGAAAGCGCATATAGAGTTGAGGATGATTGATGATCCTGTGAGGCGTTACTGACCGTGCAGCCGAGAGCCTTCTCTGCCAGCGGGCTCCTCAGAGAGCAGGCCTGCAGCGTGCCGGTGTGGTCCGTGAAGTCCATCAGCATGTCGAAGCCCGTGGCGCTGGAGAACATCTGATCCCTGCCTGGACACATCAGGTTGCTGCAGCTCACCTCCTCCTCCGTCACCATGAACATACACCTGGTGCTGAGGAGGGTCAGGAAACAGATTAGCAGAGATGGCAAAAGTACACACCTCCTTTGCTCAAGTAGAAGTACAGGTACTCGCGTTTAAAAATACTCTGGTGAAAGTAGAAGTACTGACTAAACTTCTTTACTCAAGTAAAAGTAAAGAGGCTTTGAAATGTACTTCAGTAGAAAGTACCCATAACTGGCAGCTGTTTTAAAGAGTACCTGACCTCCCTTTATATTAATAGAACAATAATGTCATTGTTAGCTAATGAATGTTTCCATGCTGAACAACGGCAACGTTTCCATTGGTCCCTCTTCTTTAGAGAAGAGCAGGAAATGATGGATACACGGATCGTGTTCAAATCAATAGGCACGCAATGACTCTAAAGAATAATGATCACGCCACCAAACACACATTCAGACTAAAGGAACCAGCTGTTTGGGAAATGAGAGAAGTAGAAAGTACAGGTATTTGTGTTCAACACGTAAGAAGTAGAAAGTACAGGTATTTGTGTTCAACATGTGAGAAGTAGAAAGTACAGGTATTTGAGTTCAAAATGTGAGAAGTAGAAAGTACAGGTATTTGGGTTCAACATGTAAGAAGTAGAAAGTACAGGTATTTGGGTTCAACATGTAAGAAGTAGAAAGTACAGGTATTTGAGTTCAACATTGAAGAAGTAGAAAGTACAGGTATTTGGGTTCAACATGTAAGAAGTAGAAAGTACAGGTATTTGAGTTCAACATGTGAGAAGTAGAAAGTACAGGTATTTGAGTTCAAAATGTGAGAAGTAGAAAGTACAGGTATTTGAGTTCAACATGTGAGAAGTAGAAAGTACAGGTATTTGAGTTCAAAATGTGAGAAGTAGAAAGTACAGGTATTTGGGTTCAACATGTAAGAAGTAGAAAGTACAGGTATTTGGGTTCAACATGTAAGAAGTAGAAAGTACAGGTATTTGGATTCAACATGTAAGAAGTAGAAAGTACAGGTATTTGGATTCAACATGTGAGAAGTAGAAAGTACAGGTATTTGGGTTCAACATGTAAGAAGTAGAAAGTACAGGTATTTGGGTTCAACATGTAAGAAGTAGAAAGTACAGGTATTTGGATTCAACATGTGAGAAGTAGAAAGTACAGGTATTTGAGTTCAACATTGAAGAAGTAGAAAGTACAGGTATTTGGGTTCAACATGTAAGAAGTAGAAAGTACAGGTATTTGTGTTCAACATGTGAGAAGTAGAAAGTACAGGTATTTGGGTTCAACATGTAAGAAGTAGAAAGTACAGGTATTTGTGTTCAACATGTAAGAAGTAGAAAGTACAGGTATTTGAGTTCAACATGTAAGAAGTAGAAAGTACAGGTATTTGTGTTCAACATGTAAGAAGTCAAAGTTAATAGTCGTCAGAAAAACAAGTAGTGGAGTAAAGTACTGATACCAGAAACATGTACTTAAGTACAGTAACTAAGTATTTGTAGTCCACTACTTCCTACCTCTGCAGATGATGATGAAAGAATTGAGGGGAAAACAGTTAATACAGCAGCTGTTTAATAACAAATGCACTTTATGGGTTTACCAGCGAGTCTTGATGAGTTTAGAAACAGAAGAGTTCAGGTCGAGTTTGGAGATGAAGCTGTATGTGATCCCAAAGAACATTTCAGAAATCCCCTGGGCCTTCTGCTTCAGCTGGCTCACGGTGTACACGTCAGTGATGGACTCCACTGCACACACAGAGGCAAACGCACACAAACGTGAGTGCAGTCTTTTTGTTAATAGGTTGCTGACAGACAGTATATCTTATTCTTATTGATAACTCATTCCATAAAAATAGTGCGTTCGTACTCAAGTTGAAGTGCTTTCAGAACAAGCTTAAAAAAAAAAAACTTCTCTGAAGATTAATCTTTTTAAATTGATTCATAAACTAAAGTGTTGGGCATTGTAGATTTAGTTTGACAGGGACTACTTTCAGCCCGATATTTGGTGTATTTTTTACAGCACAAAGATGACTATTATGTGGGAATGCTTATTTTTTTTATATATATTTGGACAATGATCTAGGTCTAAGGCAGGCTATACAGGCAGTACTTGTAAGTAGGATCAATTCATTGTGAATTTTGTTTCCTTACATTTTGCTGTCAGAATATCACAAGGAACATTTTGATTTTAGCCATTTAGCGCAAATGGGGCGAAGCCTGCGAGCTAGTTCAGGCAGTCAACTCGAGCACCAATGATACATGAACACGTGGCGCACCTGTCCCTCTCACACAACCAACCAAACACTTTCTCCTAAACATGCCGCTCTATTTAAGCTGCCAGGTCTTCCTGCCTCTGCCTCGCTAATGCTGCTGCTGCCACTGGTGTTCACTTGCTATTGCTACGTTCATGTTCCTGCTGCTGTGTTTCATGTTGCTGCTGCTTGCCTGCCCCCCCACCACCCCAGCTTCCACCCCAGCTTCCACCCCAGCTTCCACCCCAGCTTCCACCCCAGCTTCCACCTGTAGGCTCGGGGGATAGTTATCTAATCATCACTCAATGTTCTTTGTAAATCTGAAGAGTGATGAGGCCCGAGCCTAGACGCCAAACTCAAACTATATGCTGCTTCTAATAAACATATTAAGAAACACGTGAGTTGTCTGACTGAAATAAGAAAATGTTGCATGTATCAGGGAGTAGGATAACAGTTAGAAGTGCATTTCCAATTAACACTGTGACTTGAAAGGAAATGTAAAAGACAGAAAGTAAATGATAACATAAGGGATTTAAAACACAAAGAAGGCTTTATGCTGCGTTCAGACCGGACACGATGCGATGTTTGGGGGCGGCGCGATTGCATGTAAAGTCAATGCAGAGACGCGGACAGACGCGAATTCGCTCCGACGGCGAGCATGTAGCGGTAGACGCGGCGCGCGATTGAGGCGAGAGTTCAATTTTCCGGTGTGAACGTAGCATTACACCAGCATACAGCCAGACTTCTGCTCATTCTAATACTACAGTAACAGTATGAGAATGAGGGGAGTTCTTCACAGTCACCCACCAGGCACGTCTTCTGGCTTCTCGTCCTGATCCAGAGCTCCAGACTCTGCCATTTCTTTGGCGTAGCTGAACAGCAGACTGGCCTCTCTGGTGTCTGAGAGCAAATTATGATTGACTTACAGTACACAGCAGGATCGCAATGGAAACGGTTGAAAATCTTGTTTCTGATTAAATCCACATTTAAAAGTTATATATCAGATGTTATGTTTTTATAAACTGTTGCTGTAAACTTTAAGCCTCACCAGGGTTCAGAGTGATAATAGTTTTTGCGTTAACCGTTGCGGTCATGCCGCTGCGAAAGCTGTCAAAACCAATCTTTGCATCGGCTATGAAGAGCACTGTGAATGGAGAATAAAAGTTAAAACAACAGAAAGCTATTTTAAACATAAACACAGAGTAACATCTCAGATATCCGCCTCCATGTTTCTCTCCACTACAGTATGCTAATGAGACGTGACAGACGGGAACAACAGTTAAATACAGATTCATTTTGTGGCTGGAAGTGAGCAGCAGCTGCTAACCTACCCGTCTCCTTGGGTATCAAAGTTTGCACGAGCTGAATGGCTTCTCTGTCCCAGCTGTGGGTAAAACAGAGGTCAGGGAGTAACTCGGTGGAAATCAAACGCACATGGAGTTCAGCAGGTTAATCTAAAGCTGCATCTCATCAAAGTAAATGTGCGGGTAACCTAAAGATACTCAGCGGTGATGCGAGGGGGCCAAGGAGATGGAACATGGAACGAATGCAACACAAGCTATTCACTTTTCCAAACAGATAAAAGACGCACCAGACGAGAGGGAAGGAAGACACGGAGTCATCAAAGAGTTTCACTTCCAGCCTCTGCCCTTTGCGTTGGTCTGAAGTGATGAACTGCTTCATCTCTCCAATCTGAACATGTAAACAGGATCATCAGAAGTTCATTTCACAGTATCTTTCCTTTCTGTGAACAGGCGCAGTGATATTAAGAGAAGGGTTTGGCCTCTCTCTGAACTTCTTCGAATTATGGTGAACACCACAAAGTAACCACACAGACAAAACAGACACAATGTAGTCAATTAGGCAATTTAAAAGATGTATATTTAGTTACATTAGAAAACACAGGGTATGTGCAGGAATCCTGAAGTCAGATGTAAGAACTTTTAAGACCTTTTAAGACCCTTTCCATACATTTTAAGACCTCATCGCCACTTGGAGTTCTAACCGGTTACCTTGGCGACACACTTCACCTCACATTGACTATATACAGTATTGATTGTCCGTCCTCCTTATCTTCCAACCATTTGGACTAGGGGTGTTGAAAATAATCGTTTCTACGATGCATTGCGATGCGGACGTGGACGATTCGGTATCGATGCAGTGACGGAAGATAATCGGTTATAGGTAGTAACGTTGCTTCCTGATTTTCCGGCCGCGGCTTTAATATAACGTTTTTTTTTTCTTTCACTTTAATATCAAATCGGTCGGTGACGCAGAGATCAGGGAACAGACGTGACAGCGGCACAGCGGCACAGCAACACCAAACACAGAGCAGTCTGCTTTATCCACCAACACAACACCACCAGTCCAGAACCAACAGCAGAAGGACCCGCTCTGAATCACTCCGTGTCGCTGCGGCACAGGGATTTATGTTTTTCAAAAATAATCGCGTTACAATCATCATCAGGTTTTTGGTGGATTTAATTAAGTCTTGGATTGCAAAGTATGAATGTCCTTTAGCAATTTTCAGACAATATATACGTGTGTAAAGTTAGTGAAGGCAGGAGGAAAAAAGCTTCCGCGATCACCGTCTCCTCTCCGTTCCTCCAAACCCCTCCCTGAAAATAACGAGTGACAGGCTGATAGTGACCCGATAGAAACTTTATTATTCACTTAATCACTGAGATATAATGAAGCTAATTTAATCTCATACATTCATGGGATTTATGTAACAGTAAGACAGAGAATGTAAGTGTGCACCCACATGCAGTATTTTAGTTGTTATATGCTGTTGTAAATACTCCTGTTGTCTGCTGTGTTCAGACTCAAGTCCTGTGTGTGTGTGTGTGTGTGTGTGATGCCACATTCAGGACATTCAGTGTCCTTTTTTTAACAGAAGACTGTAGCTAGAAGCTGCAGCTAGACTGCAGAAGCATTATTTTTTTGTTTGTGAGGATGGAACAACTTCACACACAGATATAGGGAGGCTAGACCTATACAATTCATTTATTTTGGTTTATAAATTAATGTCAAGACATTTATGTTATTGATTTCTGAAGCACTTTCTAAATAATAAATAGAGAGTTCATATGTATTTACTGCATGTATGCATTGATGAAAAATAAGCCATGTGCAGTAATATAGAAAATTGAGGATGCAACGCATTGGTATGAATCGTGATGCATCGGGATATCGAATTGAATCGAATCGTTGACAGGATAATCGTAATCGAATCGAATCGTGAGACCAGTGAAGATGCACAGCCCTAATTTGGACGCAGACTTGCATTTCCCCATAACGATGTTGTTCAACAACCGGCGTAAACGGACCTTCGCGCTATCAAGCAGTGAGCGTGCGATGTCCTGTTCAGATGACGTCAAATCCAACGGGATGCCATCAATAAACTACACAGAATCACACTACACACCTACGCCATGATTACATTCAGGCAGACTGTAGAATACAACCTCTTTGGACCATTTATATCCTTATTGAAAACAAGCTACAAAATGTAATACCTTGGAAAATACTGTTTAATACTTTTTAATAGCCTTCATTTTCGCTAAATTGATCAACTTGTAATACTTTTTAAGACACAGCGGACACCCTGCACCATGAAGCTTTACCAAAAGAGCACTTAAAATATATTTACGAATAATAATAAATAAAAAAATTAAATAAAAAAGAATCCTTTTATTTCGATTATGTTGTTTTCATAATCATTGCAAGCCAAAATCCTTCCCTAAATCAACGATATCTCAAAAATGTCATCACCTGTTTTAAACATGACAGATTCAACATGCAACACTTATTCAATTGCATATTCAGACGCATAGAAAATACTTCTGGGAAATGTAGGAAACAACATACAAAAGTAAAAGTAGAAGCAGCAGCTTGACAGAAATGTGGGATCATCAAAAAAAGCAAATAACTAATATAGCGAAGCTTGAATGTATTAAAAAGTATATTATTATATCGCTTCTTCAATGCTATTCAATACTGAACACCTGTGATGTTAAGGCGTCTTACCGATCTCACTGCAGCCAGTATATTTATCACCGTGCCTTCCAGCCTCTGCCCGTTGGCCACGATGTCTCCCAGAGAGTAGAAATCCCCGGGGTCTTTCACTGGGAGGTGGATCAGAGGCAACAGCCGCTCGATGGCGCCCGTATCGGCACACAGAGACACCTGGGAGTGAACCTCTGTCACCATCAGCCTGTAGAAGCTAACAGAGCAGACACAGGCCTTTGAACACCATCATCACACAGTTACATCATGTTTTACACAGCATTACACTGGGTTGTATATTAACATTATTACCCTCCGGCTGTTAAAAGCTCCAGAGAGTGACCATGAAGGAATCCTCTATGAAATCTGTATTAAAAAGTGATAATTACCTAGGTGTTGTGGGACAGAATTTGTCACCTTTCTCCGGGTCTTTGCTGGAAACTAAAGGATTTTCAACAATGACTGGAAAAAATTATGAGAAAAAAGTCATTCACATTAGTTTTATGTTTTTGTATTAGATTTAAAGTTTTTAGGCATTTTTAAAAGTGTCTTATTGCTACATTTTGTATTATATCAAGACGTTTTTGTGTAGCTTGATTTGTATTCTACAAGTAAAGACATATCAAAAGCTGGCATGACCAAAGCTTAATTTGTACTACGACTAAATAAAAGATATAAGCACTTGTGTTGCATCCCATAAAATACATTTCTATTTGCCCAAATCCAGTCATTTTTAGGAACTCTTCAAGCTTTGGGTCTTTGACAGTGACTTCCTCACCACAGTCTCCAGTGCTGAAGCTGTTGGAGAGCCCGTTGACGTACAAGTCGTTCCCCCATGCCGTGACATTAACGAAGAAGTCAGGCGAGTCCTTGATAGTGAAGCCAAACGTGAATCTGTCCACACCGATATCTGAAATTCGGATAGGTTCAGTTTGTGGAGAAATGGAGAAAAAAAGCTTCCAGAAGAGGGGGCTGGTGTACAACACAATGAGGTGCAGTGATGTTAGGAGAGTGTGACATTGAAATGAACAACTTTATGTAAACTAATATGACAAAAAATACTAACTTTTTCTGTCAGGGAAGCTTTTGACATCAGATTTCCCAATGACGATGCCTGCCACTTTCTGAAAAATATTGAAAAGACAATGAAAATTACAATATTGGATATTTTAATCAGTGGTCAGTTAACAAAACTAATTCAGAAAAACAGGCCACAAATATCCATAATTTAAGACAATTTTTCAAGGCGTTTACACACTGGCTTTGTTTAAAGGGATATTGTAGAAACACATAGATATGAAATAGCTGTATATCTAAACTCACCGGATGAGAGAGGTTGGGATGCAGCTCAGAGATGGCAATGAACGTCTGAGCAGCCATTTTATCAAATCATCACTTAAATCCAGTCCAGTTTTTAATACATTTACAGTCACTGTAATGAGGTAAAGCAAATAAAACAATACAAGGTGAAAGTTGTGGTTTAATTCCAACTAGAACAAAGTTATTAAAGCATTTCTCAATTTCTTCTCAATGGCCTTATTCTGACTATTAAAACAAACAGACAGCAGTTACTTGCTAAGTTTGGTTAAGCAGTTAGCTAGCAAGGCTAGTAAAGTTAGTATTAACACCTTTAAATTACCTGAGGGTTTTAACTATGTCTGAATTTAATATTTAGAATATTTTTAGTTTAGTTTCAGTTATACCTAAGACCTTTTTTTCTTAATTCGTCTTTTCTCTTTCACTTTACCTGCTTTGTTTTCCCAAACGGATATTTGTGTATCGCGGCAAAACTGTTGCACGGCACGCGACGGAATCTGCAGATGCTGCGTTCAAATGCAGTCGGTAGAAAATCGTAATTTCACGTTGTGTTCATCTAGGAAAAATGTACTGTTCAGTTGTTTTTTCACTGTTTGTAGATATTGGCTGTTTATGTTTATTTTGTATCTAGTTGTATCTTCAATTAATCTGCAATTGTTTATGTGCTGCTGTGACAATTTGTTTTCTCCCAAATTGGGATTAATACAAGTATATCTTATCTCCTCTTAACCAAAAATCATCATCAATCTTTTATTAGGAGCTAGTAAATGTTGAAAAAAGTCTGAAATTAACACTTCATAACAAAAGATGAAGTCACTTCCATCTCCACTTTATTACCATTAATTACTATTATTTACTGATTAACCAGCTACTACTGTATAAAGTTTATGCAATCTCTTTTGTGATGACAAGAGACCTGCATTCATCCAATGTTTTGTTAGACATTAGGTGACGTTGCCTAGGATCAAATCCACAATTTCAACACACATTCAGTACAGTAAACATTATGAACAGCTGCGCAAACATGCAGGAAATGAGATTGAACAATAGAACTGCCATCACTGATAGACTAATTGATTGGAAGCTGTCACTTACACACATTCACATCACAGAGACACACATCATATATGAGTCATCTCTTTAAAAGTCTCTTCTTTGATAGGTTTCATTGCACCTAAGACTAAGATATCATGCACCTTTATAATCCACCCCTGTCACCATCCACAGCATGGCATTTATTTCTCGACGGATTTGCTGAGCTGAATTTGACAGTTTCCTGTTTTGTTTTGATGACACAAAGCTGTGTTTGACATGTGATACTGTCTCACACACCGAAGCAGGAATCAAAAGGTGTAACCCAGTAAACCCTTATTTAGCTTCGCTTAGCCTTGTTCCTCTTCCCTGGTGACTAATCCCTGTGGTTTGGATATCTCATCCCTGTGACTAATGTTGTTTTTCAGGCAGTAATATGTCTGGTGATATAATTCTTCGGTCAATGTGTTTTTAATCGCTGAGAGGAAAAAGTGCAGTAGCAGCTATAAAGGCTTTTTCAGCACAATAACAGAACAGATTAATCCCCAACAGACAGTCTGGTGTGTTACGTTTCATCGATGTATTGACAGACTTTGTATAATGTTGTATAATGTGAACTGATTAAGTACATGGTAGCTAGGCAGAGGCATCGATTTGTTATTTGCACCGGTGCATGGCTATTCAAATAATACCAAATTTCAAATTCTAATTTCATTAGGTTTTTCTCACTATAGTTTGTGAGTCCATTAATCACAGCAGCACTGTAAAGCATCATCAGATAAATCAAGTTACTTTTGCTTCAGTGATTCATCCATAATGAATTGGCCTCGGTTTATCTGTCATCAATCATGCCTTCTCTTCCGATATTTGGTTGGGTTTTTCCAAATGATTTGAATAAACCGTTTGAATTTCTTTATGATAAGCAGACATCAGCATTGCTTGTCGCTTCTGATGGTGTGACTTTATTCAGGGGCTATACAGGAAGTAACTGCGCGGCTTCAAACAGGCACTGCAGGAATCTGTTGTGATTGGATGGCTTTTTTCTAGTGCAGGTCGGCTCCCTGGAGGGCCTGCAGCTGTCTGACCACTGCCCGGCTATTAATCTATCATTTGAGTGTGTGTGTGTGTGTGTGTGTGTGTGTGTGTGTGTGTGTGTGTGTGTGTGTGTGTGTGTGTGTGTGTGTGTGTGTGTGTGTGTGTGTGTGTGTGTGTGTGTGTGTTCTGCCCTTATGCATACCAGTGCATATACAGTGTGTAGATCTACCATGTTCATTAACACATGTATTATAAACACAGTGCTGTTTTTTCAGTCTCAACCATAAATGAGGCTAGTATAATGACTGCATTCAGAACTGACTTTTTGCAGGTGTAACGCTCAAATACCGGGTAATTAAAGTGTACAATAACACACCTTGTTAAGCTGACTGTGTTAAGCAATATGCAGCCTGTCCATCTTGACTAAACTAAGCAGTTTACTGCTGTTCTTCTTTGGGAATTCATTATGTTGCCACTTATCCATCAATCAATGTCTTGTTATACATTTGCTGCTTCTTAAGAAAACTGCAATTCAGCACTATACACACTGGGAATAATAACACACACTTCATCTGGACTATAGGGGCTCATGCCAGACATTGAAACGCAACATTCGTAAAAATGTTCATTAAGAATGTGACCATTTTAATTGCTTGAAGAAACCCTATTATGCTTTTTGGGGTTCTCCCTTTCTCGCAGTGTGTGGTTTTGGTAAACATGTCACAGTAGAGGCACAAAATACAATAATGAAACCTTAAAAAAATAGCATGATAGGGCCCCTTTAAGTTCTCCTTTTACATGTGCTATATGCTAATTATGATTTTTCCATAATAGTAATTTAGCACACAATGCACTGATATACAGTATATTAAACTATACTATGTCATACCGGAACAGTTCAATTAGCCCCACCTCAACATTTAAAGCTGTTTTCATATGCATGTATCATCCTTCCCTATAATCTAATAATATAAAAAAGATCATAAAAATACTGACCGAAGCCATCCTGTATCATCCTTCTAAGACTTTAAGAGAACTATGCTCATGGTACCTACATTATTTTTACTTTTTAATGCATCAATTTGACTCATAAAGGAGTATTTTTACATTGTGGTCTTACTAGTAAAAAAGATGAATACTTCCTCCACTGCTGTTCATACTTAGCGAAGGTCCACCGGACCTCCATGAGGGCACCAGACAGGATATCTGTGGTTCAGCTGCACTTCCCTGTGTAAAACAAGAGAGGAGAAGAGGAAGCAGAGACGTTGGTGACTGCTCAGATGCATGGCAACACAGGGCTAAGTCTTTTTACATCTGCAGGGATGACAAGGAAGTGACAGCTACATATTTCCGCCAAATTTCCTTTCTGTGTGTTCCTTCTTTGTCAAAAAAACTACGCAACGACCATTTCTGATCCGGAACTGGTGTTTACAGTATATCCACATGTGATGTCCCAAATAAACTCAAACAGGAAGTGTGTATTTAGTCGTGGTATTTCGCAATCCAAAGGGATTCAGTTTGCACACACACATAGACAAAATAGCTATTGTTGATAATGAAACACGTTTTTTTTTTAAAAATGGTACCAATCATCATTATTTGATTGAAACCCAACCATTAAAACAAATCATTCTGAACGGTGAGCAATATCTTGGCACGGTCTACATCCAAGTATAGCTTTAACAGTGGTTGGCAGCAGTTTGGCAGTCTTTTTTGGCTTCCAGAAGTGGAAGACGTCCAAGTATGTACACTGTAATTTCCCTGCCACCTGTGTGACGAACTGCACTGTAAAGCTGTCGCACCGCGGAGTCTGCACACAGCCATTGAATCCAGCTGGGCTCCGGTCGAACAATGCCGTCGGTTTTCTCATCTCCGTGTCCAGAAAGAGGAGGGTGGGTGCATGACTGTGGAGGGAAACCTTAAATGATGTTAATAACGTGCTGTTGAAAAGCTGCACCAGGACAGAAATCAGTGGCATGCATGATGTCAGCTCCAATTATTACTGTATGCCACCATATTGAGGTAATGGGAGGAATACTGAGGCCAAGTTGTTGCCATGATTCTCTGTAAGAGAGGCAGGAAACATTACATTACATGACATAAAATTAAACGAGGGGAAAGTGACGTGTCTGTTGCAAAACATGACTAAAATGAAACAACTCTTTTCAGTTTGTTTCACAGTGAACATTCCCACGCTGTTACTGAATGTAAAAAGGAATTATGTTTTAGTTCAGCTTGTGGTTTAAGTGCTTTTATTTCATTGTCTACACAAAACAGGTACCACCACTTACACGCCCTACTGAGGCATGATTTTTATCTTCCTGTTGTCTGGCTTGTACAGTTTTGGACTTAATCCAAATGTGTGGTGTCCTTGTATCGGTAAGAATGAAAGCGGGGATGGGCGGTTAAGTTCAGTATGTGGCACTGCTTCTCAAACCCAACAAAGGAGATGGAGGAGCTGCTCAGCTGGGAATCAATCAATTGTAGATGTGTTGAAAAAGCTCCAGAAAGACAGTATTATTGCTATTTGATGTAAGTGTAATGGGCAAATTATTTAATAGCTGTCAAAATGTTTACTCTGGACAAAATTGATTGACTGTGGATCTTTTTTTTTCAAATCTATGTTGTTTTTAATATATTTTACTTTCTACATGTACACGCAAACCAATCAGCTTCCAATGTTATTATGTTCTGATCTGAATATGGAACATACGACGGAGTATTAGGGCCACACTTAGAAAAAAAAAACAGAGAGATTTCGAGATTAAAGTCGTAATAATACGAGAATAAAGTCAGTTACGAGAATAAAGTCGTAACATTACGAGAATAAAGTAATAATTACGAGATTAAAGTCGTAGTTTCATAAAGTCCGCGACTTGAGAAGCGGACTTGGAGGAGATTGTCTCCTTTCTGCAGGAGGAAATGGCTGGTTCTGGCCGACTACATTACATTACATTGCATTTAGCTGACACTTTTATCCAAAGCGACTTACAATAAGTGCGTTCGACCAACAAGATACAAACTTGAAGAAAACAGAATCATATAAGTACATCAGGTTTCATAGAGCCAAAACATTTCAAGTGCTACTCAACTGGCTTTAGATAAGCCAGTGCTTTATTAGTATATAAGTGCTCTGTTAGCAGTTCTTTGTTAGTAATTCTATCGCTTGAAGTGGAGTCGAAAGAGATGAGTTTTCAGTCTGCGTCGGAAGATGTGTAAGCTTTCTACTGTCCTGATTTCAATGGGGAGCTCATTCCGATTCCACTACAAGGCTATCGTTCGACTCCTTCTGGATCCAAAGCCTTGATTACAAGTCTCATCGTTTCTTGTGAAACAACAAATCCCCTTTGAACAGCTCGTAGATGTAACCAACGATAGCCTTGTAGTCGGCCAGAACCAGCCAGTTCCTCCTGCAGAAAGGAGACAATCTCATCCAAGTCCGTTTGGTTCTTTCTTCGAAATAATAGACAGTTTCTTGCACAACCTTTTCAAAGTTCTATTACTTATGATGATAATCTGATGCTAATGTGCCAAAAGATCAAGTATTTCGTTATTTGAGAAACCTAAACTAAAGTACTGCTTCCCAAGATGCTCCACATTCCTCATTGTATTGCAGGACGCTGCTGTTGTCTCTTTCTCAAGTCACTTATGAAACTACGACTTTAATCTCGTAATTATGACTTTATTCTCGTAACTATGACTTTATTCTGGTAATATTACGATTATTAAGTGTGGCCCTAATACTCCATGGTAGGAACATGATGTATGTTATGGGATGTTTTTTGACAACAGCATATAAGATTGTTTGTGTGAAAATGAGCGTGCAATGCATTTTCTGATCCACGCTATGTGTTTTTACTTATGTGCATATGTAGTTTCCAGTATTTAGTCACAGGAAACCACACAGTTAAAACGTATTATCCACTCAAAATAAATTCATCTTTGAAGTCATTTTTTTTCCTCAAATTGAGGCGAGAAACACATTTCTTCAATTATTACCGAGTGATATATGAAACAGAAGCGTTCATTTCTTTGCAGCATTTGTTTCACTGAACAATGAATCATTATACTCTGGAGCATCGGCCTAAATGTGCTACAAAGCAGGACACAGTTTCACGATATAATGGTGTTTATGAGTTAATTGTTAAATTACTTCAGCGTTGCTTTGTTTAGGTTTTACGCCATGTGGCACTGATGTTCTGCATCATCTGTATGGCCTCCACATATGCACACAAGTGGCTTTTCTATTATTTATAATGTGATATTGTCACGGGAGAGTTTCCTTACAAAGTGAAATAAACAATGTTTGAATAACAGTGACATCAACTAGTCGAGTGCTTACTGTTTGGCATATAAAACTCATTATGTCGTATTATTGGATTTATCGTAAAACTTGGACTTTTAAAAGAAATCCAGATTAAGGCATGAATCATTCATAGGCTCCTTTTCTTTCCAAAAGTGGATAAAACACTCAATTGATTTCTTCATATAAGCTACTTCCATACATAGAAATGTTCAGTGAGAAGTTCAAGGATCTTATAATATAAAACTGAATATGATTGATCCGTTTTTTAGGCCTTATCCATAGTTTACGATCATGATGTGGTTCTGTGTTTTAATGTTCTCTGTTTTTCACTTCCATCTTTCCTTTATACTTCTAGTCATGATCGGTTTCATAGGGATGAATAACAAAGGCAAGGCAAAGCAAGTTTATTTATATAGCACTTTTCAACACAAGGCAATTCAAAGTGCTTTACAAAAAACGAAAGACATTAAGAAAATGGCATTTAAAATCATTCATTAAAAAGAAAAGATAATAAAATAAACATTAAAAGAAAAAATACATGGATAAAAGTTACAGTGCAGTCTAAGATGTAAATAGTTCAATTAAAAGTAGCGGCAAAAAGAAAAGTCTTCAGCCTGGATTTAAAAGTAGTCAGAGTTGCAGCGGACCTGCAGGTTTCTGGGAGTTTGTTCCAGATATTTGGAGCATAATAACTGAACGCTGCTTTACCATGTTTAGTTCTGACTCTGGGGACAGAAAGCTGACCAGTCCCTGAAGACCTGAGAGATCTGGATGGTTGATAATTTAGCAGGAGGTCAGAAATGTATTTTGGGCCTAAACCATTCAATGCTTTATAAACCAGCAGCAGTATTTTGAAATCTATTCTTTGACACACAGGAAGCCAGTGTAAAGACTTCAGAACAGGAGTGATGTGATCCACTTTCTTAGTGTTAGTGAGGACTCGAGCAGCGGCATTCTGAATCAGCTGCAGCTTTCTAATAGATTTTTTAGTGAGACCTGCGAAGACACCATTGCAGTAGTCGAGTCTACTGAAGATAAAAGCATGGACAAGTTTTTCCAAATCCTGCTGTGACATTAGTCTTTTAATCCTAGATATGTTCTTTAGGTGATAGTAGGCTGATTTAGTAACTGTTTTAATGTGACTGTTGAAACTCAGGTCAGAGTCCATGACTACACCTAGATTTCTGGCTTTATCTGTTGTTTTGAACATTGCAGACTGAAGCTCAGCGCTAACTTTTATACGTTCTGCCTTGGCTCCAAAAACCATTACCTCAGTTTTATCTTTGTTTAATTGGAGAAAGTTCTGACACATCCAGTCATTGATTTGTTCAATGCACTTACTCAGTGTTTGAATTGGAGCGTCTCCTGGTGAAATTGTTACATAAATTTGGGTGTCATCCGCATAGCTTTGGTAACTTATTTTGTTGTTTTTCATTATCTGAGCCAGTGGTAGCATGTAGATGTTAAAGAGAAGAGAAGAGGCCCCAAGATGGAGCCTTGAGGAACCCCACCTGTCATATTTGTCAACTCAGATTTGTGTTTACCTATAGAAACAAAGTTTTTTCTGTCCTTTAAGTAGGATTCAAACCCATTTAGAACTGTCCCACCCAGTGTTCCAGTCGGTCTAGTAATATGTTGTGGTCAATAGTGTCAAACGCAGCACTGAGATCTAATCTAACAAAGACATCCAGATCCATGGATGGTTATCAAGGTTATTATGCACATTAACAAGAGATCTGTCTGTGCTTTATGTGCTACAATCAATACCCATATCTGTCTCTTAGATATGAAGCTACAACCAGTAGCCAGTTAGCTATAACAGTTAGCACCAAACTCCTCGTGGCACCACAACTTGACGTTTTTACACATCATTTTGTTTTATAAAACCATTTAAAACCATACAGTCCTTGGTTTTAACACATGACCTCTACAGGTGCCTTTAGGAAGACTTGTTTTCGCTTCTAGCAAAGCAAGGGTAGCTGTTTCTCCCTGTTCTTAGTCTTTGCGCTAAGCTTTGCTAACCATGTCCTTGCTGTGGCTTTGTTGTCTTGTCCATCATAGAGCTAGCAACAGGTTAGCATTTAGCACCTATTCAAAGTAGAGCAGTCTCCTTGCAAAAGAGAAACAGAAAAATATGGTATTTATTTTTATTTGGACTTCAAGCTAAATTAGACAAACTTCTCCTTGTACATTTTTCCACCGCAGAAGTAAAACAAAACGTTTCTCTATTTCAAATACCATAACAAATTCGATAAAAGTGAGTTATCTGAGAAACAATGCTGCTCTTTGCAAATTGAACGTGATTGTAAGATGGGTGCATGACAAATGCATTAAAGGAATAATTCTGCAATGCCACTGCAGATTATGCAAAGATAATGAGTCTTGCATTGCATTGCTGCAGCGAGTCAATGGACGCCTGCCTGTAAGAGGGAGCCATGTCGCTCTGTACCCTGTTGGATGTTTGGAGGCCTTCTTCAAACCAACTCTGCCATTAGAGGGAAAGGCCTATGTCTCATCTGTCTCTCTCTTTGGGATGGTAGCCTACTAACATTACATATGGAAGACATCATGCTGTTACAGCTCTCTTCACCGAGCACTAATAACAGTGTGGCTATGGGTTTAATAAAAAGGAATGGAACGAATTATGGCCTCGTCCCAGCCATCATGTACTGCAGCGCTTTAGCAGCAGCCAGTTCAGACTAGCAGAGACTGGGAGGGAGGGGGAGGGGGGGATGTCACTGGGAAGAGCCAAGCTTCCCAGCAATAACCAGTCAGGCTCTAGGGTTCGATGTTGTGGTGGAGAGGAGGAACACACAGAGAGATATATAGAGAGACAAGGCCTTTGGGCAGCACAGACTCTGCCAGGGGTAATGAAACGTCAACAGCAGTTTCACAAAGGACGTTAAGCCGAGTCTTGATTAAAATGGAAGTAAGAGTATGTCATGCTCAGCGAAATAAGTGAACAAATGGGAACGCAGGGAGTCTCTGGGGATTTAGCAGTGAAGAACCCGCTGAGAATCAGAGGAAGATGTAGAGCTGCAGGAATGAAAAACCGGAGACATGAGAATTTAACTTTCACTGAAAGAGTGATTGATGAAGTTGGTGACTGAATATAATAGTCAGAAAGAAGAAAAATAATGGTCTCTACTTGTTGCTTTTATTATGTCTAAAAATCTCCAGGAGTTCTTTAAAGCAGTGGTTTCAATTTTAGGGATTGGGACCCCATAGGGGGGGAACAAAATGAAAAAGGTCACAAGATGAGGATGGGAAAGAAGCAAAAACATATTTTTAAAATATGTAGAGTCTTCTATAATCCTTGTTATTGTTTAAAAGTATATACTAGGTAGTTTTGCATCACTAAATCAAAAACGTACACACATGCATGAGGCATAAATACACACGTAAGGAGAAATATATTATATTATGAATAGGAGGAAAAGGACAAGCACTCACAAATGTTCTTAGCAGTCCACCTACACACACAGATGTGTCATGCTCCGTCGTCTTTAGTGTTTTTCCGTCGGACTGTTGCTACCATTTAAAACAGTGCAGGTTGTAAATCCTTTCGTGCATGCCGCTTCTTATTTGTAAATCAAAAATTATATTCTAGGACATCTGAAAATAAGCTCTGTAAATGTAACTTTTGCATCTCAAAAGTGAGGTAGACAAAAAACACCTCATGGTCTAAAAACAGTTTAGGTTGATAGAACTGTGTTCGATTTTCATTCATCTAATTATTTGGTGAAGGCAAAGTTATCATTGTATTTTATTTAATTTGCTTCACACTGGCATTTCACCCTTTATGGGGGTCAGCCGCAACTTTATCACCACTTTAATTGCCTCTTTTTGTAAATATGAAAAGTCAATCTAGCTTGATTAAGAGAAAGTCAGAGCGGATGAAGACACCAGTCGAGCAGTTGGAAGTGAAAGTGGGTGCCAGCTCTTCCTGGGTGGGCAGATAAGACCCTAACCCTGGACTCAGTATGCAGTGACATGTCCGTCCTTAAATCAGCTGCCAGCGCAGGAGATGACAGTTAGTTCAGACCTACAGCAATGCAGGGAATCCTAATGGCTCCATCAGGACTTTGCACTGTCTGTTATGTTGTGTTTCCTCAGAATTTTGACCTGTATGTCACCGTTTCAGCGCCTGCCTGAGATTGAGTCTGTGGAGGAAGCAGAATTATATTTGACCGGTGAGTGTCTGGGCTATTTTGGAGCTTAATCCAACCATTTTACAACCGTCTCTTTCATCCTTTTACTGCGTTTGGACACTTAAATGGACTCTAGTGGTAATTCTGTTGACATAAAATGACTAAACTAAGTGTTAAGACAATGATGAGACGGGACCAACATCATTAAACATGAACTGTCCGTGTCTTTATTAACATGACATATTCTAGACAAAAAAGACAAGATTGAAATTAAGTTTAAATAAAAACTATACCAAACTCTGGCTGAATTTTCTAGCAGGTTTATTTGTAGCCGGGGACAGTCTGGGCTATACTGGAACTTTAATTCAACTATTTTGCTACCATCTCTTCCTTCCTTTACTGTGTTTGGTCACATGATACGGACCTCCATGCCAGCGCACCGTCTCTTTCTGTCTTTATGACAGGGGTCTGTTACATTGAACCTACACAGACGTCTGTTATATTTGGATTAGAAGACCCCAGCTCGCCTGATTTGCTCTCCCGCTCTCTTTTTGGGACATTTACTTTGACCTCTAAGTCGTTTTCCCCTTCACTGTCAGTGACGTTATACCCCGGACCACCAGAGTTAGGCTTCTGGTATTTCACTCTGACTTTGGGACTACATACCTACCGTATACTTTATGTAGGAATAATTACATGTCAAAGGATTTTTATTGAATGCGCTTAATGCTGCTCTGTCTAGATTCTGCACACTGTCTCAATATCATGTCGCCAAATACGGCAGCTTGTACAGTGCCCGTACGTTTTAACATTTGACATAGCCGTAATTATGGCGGGATTTAAGGAAAAACCATTAGAAGCGATAGAGTTCATTATGGAAAAAGGATTAGGGGGATGTATCACAAGCCTTTTACCCAGTTTGAGGCGTTGGGCCGCTTACCAAGCAGCCATATTGAAGGATGTGGAAAAACGTGTTGAAAGTGTTTTGATAATGAGAGGACAGATAATATGCAGGAGTCGTCGTGAAGATGGTCGAATAAAACTGAATATTGATGGGCTTGAAAGCTAATTCATCTTTAAAAGATCATTTGGGAAATTTCCCTGCTTGTTTATATCAATAAAAACAGATATATGTGTAAATGTCTTTCAGGAGTAAGTGCCAATGCAGTGCTGATATTAACAACATAGTCCCCGTGTAATTGATTTCCTTTAGACCATGACTCCTCCTGAATTTCAGACTGGAGAGTAGCTGCTCTGAATGCAATGGCATGTCATGTCGGCCAGAGATACATTTGTGTAGTAAAAAGATATATTAACACAGACACACATGCATGCATGGACGGTTACATCCTTGTAATTGTGGCTCCATCAATATCATATTACCTGTTCCTGTAGCTGCCTATTGATCAGGCCTGCAGCGGCTGTTCATGTGCTGGTTACGATGTGCTCTATTACCTGTGTGTAAGTGTCAGCCTCTCCGATCGTGGGGTGGGATTGACTTTGCATTATGGGAGGGCTCAGAGTGGGGGGAGTATGGTGTGTCCAGGCTTCACATCTCTGGTAAGTCTTCGGTACAGATGGACACCAGTATGCCATATGAAGCATGCTATGGTGGCCAGGCCTGCAAAGCAAAGTATGGATTAGGTTTTGACTGGTATGGATTTATCACACTAAAATGGATGGTTTTATATTGAAGGTGACATTCAATTCCAACAATTATTTTTATTTGACTGACCATTACAATACCCAAAACAAGGCATATAAGCGCAGCTATTTTGCATCATCCCTGACATGTTCAGTCTTGCATGATTTTGATATAAGATGAATTCATAAGTAAACTATAGGGCAATACCTCACAGAGATGCAAGTGGCTTTGTAATGCTACTTAGGCAAAGCAGTGCTTTGAGCTAAATGCTAATCCAACCCAGTCTCACGGCATTTCGTGTTCACCAACAAGATTTTCCCCTTTTTTTCGTGTTGCACAGCACGATTTTAAAAGCAATGTATTTCTACTGGTAATGTGTTTCGTGCCTGCAACACGTCTTTTGTTATAAAAATTCACCTTTATTATGGAACATGTGCAGCTGTAATGCTTGGTGTTTTGGTCCGTCTGACGAATAAGATGCTTGAGTTGACCATCAGTAACATCATAGCAGTCATTTCATATAATTAAAGACAAGTATATATAGAAGAATGTTAAGTGTTACGTAAGGTCATTTGGATTAATGGCAGAAATAATGGCTATGTAATTTTTCTCTATGTTAACTTCTGGTTTGTTTTACCCCTCAAACCAAAGGATGTCAGTCTGACAGAGCGACACAAATAACAAAAACTTTAGCCTACAACCATAATGGCAAGAAAACAAGATGATAAATAAGTTTATTGAAGAGAAATTATGACTTTATTTTCAGTGCATTCATATTTTATATTTGTATTGTGAATGATAACCACATCTGTGTGTAGTTATTGGTGGTCTTCTTGTCTTGTGTATTGTGAAGGGAAAGAAAAGGAAAGACGGAAAGTGTGTGTGGCCAATGATTTCTATTTTTCTTGGGTCTTCTCATCTCATTTCTCTCTCTGGTGATGAAGGCCTGACCTGGACATTCCCTTTTTCTCCTTTCCCGTCAAATGGCCCTTATCCATTCTTTCTTATTCACCCTTTACTTAACTGTGCTGTCTCTTTCTATCTCTCTATCTTCCTCTCCTCTACAGAGACACTAGTCTGTAAATCCTACGCTGGTGTGTGTGTGCGTTCGTGTTTTTTCTCGTGTGTGTGACAAGCCTCTTATTGAACGCTGACAATAAATCTCTGACCTCCTTGCAGCCTCTGAGTAAAGCACTCTGATATTAAATAATGAGACTCGGGGAGGCGATCTGGTCCCCTGTCAGGCCCCCGAGGGCATGAGATGCGATATTGTTCCCATCTCTGGCTCCAAAGTTGGAATTAACTGCAGCCCGGCTCCCAGCAGTACACAGGAAGAGGACACTGCCCGCAATGTGCTCGGGTAATCGCTGGAGATAATAAAGCTTGATGATCTTTTCTCATACCGACGGATAATATTTGCTCAGAGAGCTACTGACATTCTCTGTGAACAAAGTGAGTCAGCACAAGTTCGCCTACGCTATAGGACATTTTTTTAAAGGAAGATAAAACTAACAGGCTATGGTTTTGTAAGTTATTTTCATTGTGGTCTTGCATGCACTGGAAACATTGATATAATGTGGAAATGTAAAGAGTGTAAGTGAACAACGAAATGTAATTACATTTTACATTATTAACAAAAAATATGATTTAGTGATGTCTTGCCTTATTCTGCAATCTGTCACTTTTGGGCTCAATATACAGTTGCAAGAAAAAGTATGTGAACCCTTTGGAACGACCTGGATTTCTGCATAAGTTGGTCATAAAATGTGTTCTGATCTTCATCTAAGTCTTCAACTAATACCACACAAACAATTATATGTGTTCATGTTTTTATTGAACACACCATGTAAACATTCACAGTGCAGGGTGGAAAAGTATGTGAACCCCTAGGCTAAAGACTTCTTCAAGAGCTAATTGGAGTCAGGAGTCAGCCAACCTGGAGTCCATTCAATGAGACGAGATTGGAGGTGTTGGTTAAAGCTGCCCTGCCCTATAAAAAACACACACCAGTTTTGAATATGCTATTCTTAAGAAGCATTGCCAGATGTGAACCATGGCTCGCACAAAAGAGCTCTCAGAAGACCTACGATTAAGAATTGTTGACTTGCATAAAGCTGGAAAGGGTTACAGAAGTATCTCTGAAAGCCTTGATGTTCATCAGTCCACGTAGACACATTGTCTATATGGAGAAAGTTCAGCACTGTTGCTACTCTCCCTAGGCCGTCCTGTAAAGATGACTGCAAGAGCGCAGAATGCTCAATGAGGTGAAGAAGAATCCTAGAGTGTCAGCTAGAGACTTAAAGAAATCTCTGGCACATGCTAACATCTCTGTTGACGAATCTACGATACGTAAAACACTGAACAAGAATGGAGTTCATGGGAGGACACCACGGAGGAAGCCACTGCTGTCCAGAAAAAACATTGCTGCACGTTTGAAGTTTGCAAAAGAGCACCTGGATGTTCCACAGCACTACTGGCAAAGTATTCTGTGGACAGATGAAACCAAAGTTGAGTTGTTTGGAAGTAACACACAACGCTATGTGTGGAGAATCCAAAGGGTTCACAACTGTATTCTTGCAACTGTTTATGCCTTTACAATGACATTACTATTATTGGATACTAAATCAATCATCTAAAACAAAAAATACAATTTTAATAGAAATAATTGACTATTACGCAGCGTCCACGCGGCGGCGTGCGTTGAAGCTTGCCGGCGGGCGTGTCTGAAGCTCGACCAACAACCAATCACATGAATCTCCCGCCCCGGACACACAAACATGCGGTTTGATTGGCTAGAGCTTGTACTGGCATATGATTTGATTGGCTGACGCTTCCGTCGAAGCTTCAAAAGTTGAACATTGCTCAACTTTTGAAGTGAGCAACGCGATGCTCCCAGAATGCAGTTCGGCAAAGTGTGACGTCACCCCATTCAAAGTGATTGGGCAGAAGCGTTGAAGCTTCAACGCACGCTGTCGTGTGGACGGGCCGTTACAAAACCCAAAGAGTAAAATCTAAATCTAAATGACTGAATAAATAAAAAAATGCAAGTACAAATAATTATAGTTTTCCTACTCCCCTGTTGCAAGGTATGAGCTTTTAATAATTTCTAATATAGGTTAAAACCTTTAATAAACACTATTATTATTATTACTATTATTATTAATGTATTTAATATGAATAAATATCATAAAATAGGGCTTAAAAGTTGTTAAATGACTGCTTCATAATAAGAAAAATGTACAAATAATTGATTACTTTTGTTGAAAAAGCTTTTAGCAACATACTTTCCTTCGAGCAAGAATTTCAACTTTTCCTCTCAGAAGTGTTCTTGGAGCTGCTGAAAGACGATCGGGTCCTTGAGGACATTCTCCGTATCCTCAGCGGGAACGAGAGGAAACTCCATCTGACCGGAGAGAGCCTTCAGAGCGGAGACCTGACTCCCCAGACATCTGTTACGTGGAGCGGCGTCTAATTTACCTTTTGGTGCAGAGGGGAACACAAAGGACAGAAGGGAAGTATAGGGTTGGGAAATAGAGGTCTGTGTGTGTGTGTGTGTGTGTGTGTGTGTGTGTGTGTGTGTGTGTGTGTGTGTGTGTGTGTGTGTGTGTGTATGTGTGAGTGAGTCCATCTTTGCAACTGGTATGCCTGATACAATACAGTGCAAAATAAGATCTGTGGAAAACACACTTACATGTTTTGTTCAGGATTATCTCCACATAAAAACTACTTTTATAATTTTTGAAGCTGCAATTTAAATTATAATCGCCAGAAATGATGAAGTAAAGTTTATACAAAACTAAACTAAATCCGGTCACATTACTTCAAGTGACAACGGCTAAGCTAAAAGCGGCTTATGTTTGGCATTTTGATCTTTTGTAGTCTGATTAAGGCAATTGTTGGCAAACGCTGTATTTAAGACATGTAAAAGATATAAGTATTTTATGTCTTAAAAAAACGCGAAAAAATATCTCAAGCTTGTGTTAACCAAAGGCCTTATTTTAAGGCCTCTAACCAAAAACACGTAAAGAAAGACAGTTGGCTCGAAACAAAGTATAAGTGGGAAAATGTTGACTCATTTTGGGGATTCATTCCTGTACAATTCTCTTCAGATGTAAGTTTGCATAGAAAGACAAGAAAAACCTCTGGTAACAGAACATCCAAAAGCAGAGAACTTCTAACTACAGTAAAGACACACAACTGAAATGAGTACTTGGCACCATGGGTAAATGTACAGTGTGTGTGTGTGTGTGTGTGTGTGTGTGTGTGTGTGTGTGTGTGTGTTAAAAAAAGTTTAAAAGTAAAAAATGTTAATGGCATGTTACAAATGTAATTACATAAGCCAACAATTAAATACAAATAAATGTTTCTTGATTAACTAAAACATTATTGACAACATTTAAAAATTTGATTCAAATAAAACTAAATGAAACTAAATATTTCTATATAAACTCTAGCATTACAATCAATTAATATATTTCGGTGGATTGATTTAATTAAAGCTCTAGCATATTTAAAATGTCATTCATTTTCACAGTTGTGTCCTATTTGTACTGTCCATGTAAAGCTGAATGGTTTGGGTTATGGAAAAAAACTAATTATATTTTTCCATGCTCCATTTTAATTCTGGCTTCTAGTGAAAAGGCTAACAATAAGAATATTAATTGTGAGCTAAAATGTGAGAAAGTTGTGTTGCTTGAATTCCTTTAAAGTCCTTTTATGGACACAATAACTCCATCATTAATAATGAATAGCAGCAGCTCATTATCAAGAATAACTGCATATTCCCAGTAGGACCAATATCCCTCCCCTTAGAATTTGACTGTTGCATGCACTTTAAGGGTCAAAGTTCATCCATAGATACTCACTGTGGGTCAGCTTCATTAGGTGTTAATGACCCTCCCTGAGGACAAGTTGTCAGCTGTGCTTTTCTACCTATATTTTAAAACCCCAGCTTCTCTTTCATAATAAAAACCTGTTTCCTGAGATCTCTTCATCTGGCTCGTTCTCCTCCTTCTCTGTCTCCTTCGCTTCCCAAGACGTTGAAATTACTGAACCACCAAACATCTTGGATCCGAAACAACACGAAACCTCATTAAACTGGCTCTGCTGAACATATGGTGGAATCAATGAGAGGGCCCATTCATTAACCAAACTGTCAACAGGAGGCCGTTAAAGTGGAAAAATAGCATAGCATGTTACACAGACCTTTGAGATGTACTCTCCATGCTTTTGTAATTAATGTATGTTGCATGTCTTTGTTCCTCCCTTGATCTGCTAATTAGAGAGGAGACACGGGTGCAAATGCTCTCCACTGCAGGAATGCGTCTCTTGCAGCCAGGAACCAAGTGTTTTCTCCTAATTTGAAGGTTGCTTGTCAAAGTGGAGATGGCCTCATATTAAACCAATCACAGGCTGTTTGATTTGGCATCCATTCAGGCAGTTATGATACGCAGACAACTGCCAGACTGAGAGTTTTAAGGACACCTTTTTGATGTTAAAGACTTTGATTCCAGTTCGCTTTTTGAGTTGGGGGGGGATCAAAAGTCCTCTTTTCTCTGAAGAACCTTCAGTTCAATACATGTTCTGCCAGTTCAATCCACATAAGGGTGTGTTTACATCTTTTCTAATGTAGAGCACATTTTAAAAAGAGAGAGGGAATATGTTAAGAACTACATTTATATCCTTGGTTCTTCGAAGAGTAATACTCGAAGAGCTGTTGTTCGTATCTCCAAACAACCTACATGCAAGCACAGCTTAGGAGACAATGGGAATCTGTAGATACATAAGGTCTACACCTCTCCAAAATACTGTAGGACACGACATCCAGAATGAAAATCACTCAAACTTGCTTTGTGCATCTCTGTAGTCATGTTGCATCTCTCTGTCTCTCTGGGTGGTCTTTCTGCGTCTCTTTGTGGTTGTTTTGCATTTCTGGTATTCTTCTGGTCGTTATGAAGTTGCTTTTAGTTTCTCTCTGGTTGTTTTGGGTCTCTGTGGTCTTTTCACATTAATTCAAATGTATGAAGTCCCTTTGTGGTCGTTTGGGATCTTCTTTATCAATGGTTTGTAGTCATTGTTAGTCTCTTTGCAGTCATTTGAGGTCCTTTGACAGACGTTTGAACTGGAACTGTTCTCGCTTCATGCATAGGTTCTGGTCCAGGCCCATTTACTGTAAGTAATCTATCCGTAACACTAACACGCCAACTGCCTATCAACTCCTGGATCCTTCTTAGCCAAGAGTCCCTCCTGAGACAGAGACTTAATAATTATCTCAGAATTGTTTCAGCCTGTGGTCAGCCCAGAACATCCAGTGTCCGATGGTGTATCCTGAGAAACATCGACAGCATCGACTCTAAAAATTGGAACTGGATATTTAGCGCTTAGCTATGAAGATTTTGCCAACATTTAGAAAAGTGTCAAAC
Organism: Harpagifer antarcticus; assembly: GCA_902827135.1. Taxonomy (NCBI): domain Eukaryota; kingdom Metazoa; phylum Chordata; class Actinopteri; order Perciformes; family Harpagiferidae; genus Harpagifer; species Harpagifer antarcticus. The sequence continues at coordinate 258,171 of CADEHL010001081.1, forward strand.
AAAAATGTGAGGTACGAGTTAATAAAGGATCTTTGCGTTAAGGTTTTTAGAGTTAAGGTGTCAGAATCAGGTATGTGTGGCTGACGGCAGACTTTCCCCCTCTCACACTTCCAGACTTTGAGGTCAAAGGGCAACAGATGACTCCTCTATCAAATGACCACCAGGCACACCCCACCCACAAAGAATTCCCTCTGGTAAGCAGTTGTTTCGTAAAATATGTGCTTCTTTTCAAGATATGTTACATTGAGTTGTGTTATTTCCAAGCTGATTGAAGTCAAACTCAGCTGCAATTTGGCACAACGTAAGGGGATCATTTATAATGATGTCAAACAAAGGGTTCTTCCCTGAGCAATTTCCCCACTAATGACCAATATAGCTCTATCATTCACAGTAAATGAGTCGATTACATGGCGACGTTAAGAGATCGTAATCACTTTCCCCTTATTGGTCTGAGAATAACCCTGTGCATATGAGGGTCAAATGACCATAGATGACCCTGGTGGGTGAAGGCACTTTGAACTCTGACCTCTGGGCCACACGGCTGATCCTGACCTCCAGAGAGAAGAGAGATAGAGTCCTGGAGCAAAGACCAGTTGCTCGAGCCACTTCAGGAGAGAGAAAGTGGAGTATGGACAGTAGTAGGCCTTGTGTGGATGTTAAGGACATTAAGTGTTCTGCTGTGGGAATAAAACACGCCTGAATTTAAGTGCTTGTTCACTTTGATTTTTAGAGTACAACAGTGGCAGGATGTGGCTAATTACACTAGTAATTATTTATTTAAATGTATGTTTACATACCCAATTTGATCTGGTCCTTGAAATTGTTCCGTACTAACTAGTAGCAAACCAGGCCATATTCTGACCAGTTTTGAGCAGACCCATTGTATTCAGATTAATGAGGCCATTGCACAAGGTATATTGGAAAAAATGATTTTTAGCAAGATGTGAATCAGCAGATGTTGCAATCTCCATCAACACTTTCCAACCTATGACACACAGAGGGATGTCGTCCATCTTGCACTTTAAGTAAAGGAAAACCTGGTATTTTTGGCAAGCAACTTTTTGCCTAAAATGCTCTGAATTGCACATTGGCTGGACCAAGGAAAAGGGGTTTCTGTTTAAGATTCATTATTGCCTTAATGCAACATATCATAAATGTGTTTGTGAGTGAGAAAGACAGTCCTTCACTTTGGTACACAAACTTACGTACATCTTATCATTGAATGAATTACCATGACATTTGGTAGGGAAAACGATGGTTTCTTCACAATGTTTCGTTTGAGTATTGGGATTGGTTTTTCAGAACTGATGGTCAGATTTGACCAAATTCAACAAGGCTTATCCTGTCCGTACATGCACAAGGCAGTGCTGTAGGGTGTTCTTCACTTCCCCCTGTCCTCCAGCTGTTCCATGCCTGATTGCCCCCATGCAGTGCCCTTAAAGCAGCCTGGCAAATGGTCGGGCAATCCTCAAGCAGCCATTCCTCGCCCACCCGACTGAGGACACTTGACCTCCTCCACAGGGGTCACTAGTCACTTTCATTATGGGTGTAAAGATCTGAAGGGGTGACATTCGCCCATCCATCCCAATATCCGGGTTTGGTTTAATCCGTGCGGGTTTGGGTTCTATGCAGTGAAGCCAGACGCTCACATGCACCATTGACAGGGAGGTCATTGTGTGAGCAGCACAGAAATGTATCAGGAATGGAGACTTTCTGGATAAAGGCCTGTTCTGCAGACCTGCAGCTGAACCAGCCTGTTTGCATATCAATACCTTCAGGCCTGAATAACTTCAGTCAGCTGATGAATGAGAGATTTGCTGCTATCTCAAGTCCCAGGGCTCTTTGGTGCAGAGAGAGACATAAAGGAAACTTTTCACCAGCGGGAAACTCAACGACATAGCTGGCTGGTTCCCTTTACGCACTCCTCACACATGAATGGGGCTGTGTGACTCGAAGGTATTTTATAACTGGAGAGTATGCTGGGTGGAAAATCAACACCACCCACCTGTTCAATGCTACACATTTGAGTAAATATGAATGGAGATAACGGATCATTGTCTAAACTATATTCTGAAAATGTCGTTGGCTGTTTAAGTGGCATTTTTTTACATGAAACTATTTGATATTGTAGGTTTTCTTATCCGGTTTTCAGTTATTTTGCTCTTTGGAAAAACAACAAACTACATCTACAGATATAAAGCAACATTAATTTGGAGCGATATTCATAGACACCTGGCAATTATTCAATTGCCAGGTGATAAATCAAGTAAAACATGATATTAAAACTGCAATAAGCATGCTATAAAGTTTGTAGTTCAAATGGGAATGGACGAGTTGGGTAGTAATTATAATCAACTCAACTCAACCTAAAATGTATTCCATTGTTGTCCTTAAATTAAATATCAACTTCAACATCTGCATGAATAAGAAAGTAGACGGATGAACATGGAAAGATTAAAGTCATTTACTGGTCCATCATGTGTGCTCCCTTGTGTAAAGGTCCTGCATCGATTGCAGATGTATGCAGGATATATCAGGTGTTAAATAATATTTTCCAAATGTGTGATAGCGGCCCATGCTCGACCTCTGAGTTAAATCAAAGTGACAGTGGGACATGTAGGTATAAGCACATATCCCTGCAGCCTATAAACTAAACAGGCAGTTATTGATCCGGACCACCTCCCTTCAGTGGAGGTCCCAGAGGTTGAGAATGCAATATTAATGGATCAGGGGGGGGGGGAGTTGTTGTATACCCGTGTGTGTGTTTATTTGTGTGTGTGCATGTGTGTGAGGGCATGCTCATAGGTCATGCAGGGTGACTCCATTAACCAGCGTGTTGGTAGCGGTCAGCAGTTTATGGCGGGCAGGCTCACAGGTCAAGGGGGAGCGAAAGAGGTCAAAGATTGTCCATTCCCAAAAGGTCTCCAATCACCCCAGTGAATTGATTGCTTACACACCAGAAAAGCCACTGTCCTGCGTTAACTTCACATTTAGCCCCTGCAGCCATATGACCCCTCATAGCCCCCTGATCAGTCACTACAAACACCAACCTTTGCAACTTGAAGGTGTTTTTTAAAGACTGACTGACCACTCGTTGATGCTATAGCTAGCAGCCTGTTAGCTTAGCTTAGGGTTGACTGACAACAGGGGGGAAGCTATTAGCTCTGATGAATGTAACCCAAGTGAATTAAATAATCATGAGTTATAGAGGTGCTGATAGGCATATTTGATGTATTTTGTATAAAAGTCATAAAGTCAAACTAGCTTGTTCACCCTGTTTCCATTCCTAAGCGAAATTGCTGCTAGCTGTAGCTTTATATTCAGCATAGGCTACAGATGTGACAATGGCTACTCTTATCTATCTCTTAGCAAAAAAGTGCAAACATGTATTTCTCAAATAAGTACTCGTTGGCGTATTTCAACCCAGTCTCACGGCATCTCGTGTTCACCAACACGATTTCCCCCTTTTTTCCGTGTTGCACAGCACGATTTTAAAAGCAATGTATTTCTACTGGTAATGTGTTTCGTGCCTGCAGCACGTCTTTTTCTCCGGTCGGGTCGTGGAAGACCGGAAGCTGTGTGGTTCATAAAAACATGTTCTTACTCAATATCAAGCCACAATTATTGCTTTTATTTTAAATCGTATAATTTCGGACTTTTGTTTCCGTCTGTGAGGAAAATAAATGGGGCTCAGAGCCTCAGGATACTGAAATCTGTATTTTTAAATCTTTTTTTCCTTCTAATTTGTTATTCTTTTCAAAATAACACACTGTTATTTACTCACCAATAACACGCAATTATCCTTGCTTTTATTTATTGGTTTAATTCCATAATCTCGGGCTTTTTTGGCTTCCGTCAGGAACTGAATTTCAAAATAAAAATAACCGGAAACAGATGTAGGCATTTCGAGCGATTACCCAAGATCCCCAGCTATGGTTTAAGCTCGCTGATTGGATGTTTTAGCCGCAATGCATGCTGGGATTTGGTGTTTATATTATATGAAATCCGGAAAACATTTTAAAAGAATAAAATAATACTTAATTCCGAGTGCTCTTGCTTTTCTCTTTGAAAGTCATCACATAACGGCATTGTAATACACGGTTCGGCTGCATTACATATTACAGATCTGCCGTAGTTCTTTATTTATAGAGCCCTAAACTCAGAAATGTTGACAATCGCAATGATGCTCGAAATGTCCCTAATAGGCCTACGTCTGTTTCCGGTTATTTTATTTTGAAATTCAGTTCCTGACGGACGCCAAAAAAGCCCGAGATTATGGAATTAAACCAATAAATAAAAGCAAGGATAATTGTGTGTTATTGGTGAGTAAATAACAGTGTGTTATTTTGAAAAGAATAACAAATTAGAAGGAAAAAAAGATTTAAAAAATACAGATTTCAGTATCCTGAGGCTCTGAGCCCCATTTATTTTCCTCACAGACGGAAACAAAAGTCCGAAATTATACGATTTAAAATAAAAGCAATAATTGTGGCTTGATATTGAGTAAGAACATGTTTTTATGAACCACACAGCTTCCGGTCTTCCACGACCTGACCGGAGAAAAAGACGTGCTGCAGGCACGAAACACATTACCAGTAGAAATACATTGCTTTTAAAATCGTGCTGTGCAACACGGAAAAAAGGGGGAAATCGTGTTGGTGAACACGAAATGAGACTGGGTTGCGTATTTGATCACCTTTGAACAGTGCCAGGTAAACACTTTTCAGTCTTTATGCTAAGCAAAGCTAATTGGTTGCTGACTCTAGCTTCAACTGTTGATATCAATACAAATCATTATTCATTAAAACACTACATCTCAAAATGATTTAGTCATCATTATAAGACTTTCTTTATAATGAACAATGGCTAAACTAGAGCATTTTTCATTTTTATGTAAATACATGTCTGCTTTCCTACAAGTCATCACACAACACAGTGATTATTTGCATGTTCCTCTTAATGATCTGCCTGTGTCTGGTAAAGAATCATCTGCCCGGCAGATGTACTATAGATTCCTGGCAGCAGCAACATTAGTTTGTTTGGATCAAATACAAAGAGGATGGACAGAGTGCAAAATGAGCCCCCAAACACATGTTTTAGAATAAGAAAAGTTTTAGTCAGAATTTCAAATACAAAGGTCTCAGAGAAAAACATCAGAACAATATTTTGTCTTCTTATAAATTAATCTTTTGGAAATATACAGTTGCAGGTACTGTTTGTGGTCGAAAACAATCACAGATGCTGGTTTTGTCTGTAGAGAACATTTTATACAAGCATTGAAATGGCAACATAAATATCAGCAAATTTACAGCACATAACTGATTGCATTTTAAAATTCTGGTACTGTTCCCACCATACTTAAGTTTTCATTTGAAATCAAAGACGGTCCAGAAAAAAGTTTGCATTGAAAGAACTAAAGAAAAAACACAACTTCCTACGACTGCTACCACCGTGTAAATGTGACAGAGGTGAACTGAACAATGCTGATGTGATTCAATCATTCTGAAGACTTATTTATTTTGATTGTGCTTAAATCAAACCATTTGCTTCTTCCCTTGCTGTCAAGGGTTGTAGTTTTTTTAGCAGAGCTCCCATGCTTCTCTGGAAGCTCCAACATTTCATCGTAGCTTTGCCAGGCTGTTAAGGCTCGTTACTCTTTTGCCATTTATATATTTTAGGCACATCTCTTGTTGGCACATTTATTTTCAATATTTTGGAGAGCAATAAGAGCTTATCACACTCCTGCTTCTAGGGGTGCAAAGTGCAAATATGACTTCCATCTGGCTTGTGGTTGTCATTTCGAATCAGCAACCACCGCTTCCCAAAAGCTTTGCTGAAGTAGCCCAAGGGATTGAGGCCCTCACAACCCTTGAAAAAAATGGAGTCTTCATAGCTTAAAAAATAAAGAAATGCCATATTTTACACATTAAAAGCTTTGGTAACACACAGTCTTTAAGATATCCCTGTCTGGTGTGTGGGTAGTTGGCTGAACAAGAACGCTACTAACAGTTTTTAAGAGCTTTGGTGAGTAGGCGTTCAGTCCCAGCCAAAATTGTGGCCGGTCATTTGGTAAAACTTGAGATTGAAGGGTCTGTAGAAGTCTCTGAGCCTATGCAGGACCTCAGAGGGGATTTGGGGATGAGGCCGACCCTTCGACTTCCCCAAACAGCGAGGCCTGCTGCTCCCCTCTGGCTTCTTTAAGCACGGGAAACCTTTGGTCTGGTTGAAGTAGAAGTGCTTGTCCGTCACCACCCGTTTGAGCCCCAGGAAGTCCTGGACCCGGCCCATTTCGCCCGCTGGGTCCGTCACGAGGCGTTCTCCGCTAACAAAGAGGAGACGTGAGAGCGGGAAGAAGCGCAGCCAGTTCTCGAGGTGCTTTGCGTAGATGCCGATGCGCACGGCACTCCAAGTTGTGTCGATGAGGCCTGTGGTGGCGTTGCGAAAAGCCAGGTTCTGAAAGGACGGGAGCCCGGGAGATTTGGTCAGAGTCTGGGTGTAATCAGAGACAGCCCGGGTCACAGGGTCACGAACCACCACGATGAGCTTTGTGTGGCGGCTCATGGAGAAAACACGGCGAGGGGCTTCTTTGGTGATGAAGTAACTGGGGGTCTTCTCCATGGTGATCTGGCCCTCCAGAGTGCGAGGCATCAGATTCCTGCATAACAGAAAAAAAGACTACATGAGTGTACACATGAAAAAAAAGCCAACACACAGCTTGTTCTATAGTACCAACATACATCTATATATTATTTAATTTTGTACACATTTCCCAGATTTTCTTATTATTCCCAAAGCATTCCTTTGATGACGCCTCACTTGCCTTGAAGGCTTTTTGATTTTGCTTTGTAAATAGCGGGATAAATCTGAGATTAGAGGAAGATAAACTTGACATTAGCTGCTGGCATTGATGGAGAGACCATGTCAGCGGCGACTAGGAGTGAGTCTGTGAACGGCTACTTGGAAAACCACAAGGCTATATTAACCTCAGGAAAGTAATTTCCTCTCATCCACTACTTCCTCTTAAACAGGCTCCCCCCAGCTCTCGGTCTTTAAAGCTGGGAGACTGTCCCACAGGACTGAACAAATATCCATACCACGGATACAGAGAAAAGTAATTAAAGTTAGCTACATTATTTTAAACCTGAGGTAGCTTTAAAACTCGCCAAATGTTCAATACCCATCAATAACTTCAGTTTTTAATTAGTGTGGAAACAAAACAAATGAGACATTATGGTTTAACAAGCGGACGCCTTGTTTGGATATATTTACCGAACAGTTAGCTTAACGGGAGCCACAATGACTGTAGCTTAAGCTATGGAGTTAGCCCTGACTCTGAACGAAAATAGGAAATAAATGAATGTAACATTGGCGATCTTTAGCAAGCCCACTACTTGAAAATAAATTGGAGTTACTGAGAGGGACATTTATACTCCTTTGGTAAACTGCATCTCTAGCGCCAAGCTTACAGAGTGTTATTGGGATAAGTGTAGTTATTGAATTTCCAATTGCTATTCCTTACATTACATATTACGGAAACAAAGTTATGACATAACTGTAATACGTTGCTGCCACATAATAAATAAACATTGATTGTGAATGTGTTTTTTATTGTCAACTTTCTTTTTCTGTATTAATGTTAGTATGAAAAACAGCAGTAGTAGACAGCAGTTGTAATTGTCTTATTTTGTTGCAGCAAACAACTGTATGCTCCCAAGTCTCATTCATGCATTTTAGTCCAAATGATCCAAAGAGGTCAGCGAAGTATTGTCTATTGGTAACCGTGTGTTTGCATCCAATCCTGGTTATTGCTTTTGGCCCTTTGTTTGTATTATCATCAGTGGTTGAGGTATTCTAAGCACACTCTGGCTCTTAATAGACTGCACTGCCCTCTTCCTCTTGATCTTTACCCCTACTTAGATGACTCAGAGGCTGAGAGGACATATAAGTGCCTGAAAAAATACAACAAACCCTGAACCCCTTGCAGTCGTTATAAAGTGCCTGAGCAGATTGTATATAAAACAAGGCAAATGGAAGGAAAAAGGAAAAACCTATTTGTCTTGTGTGCTTTATTTAAATCAAATGCTACTGTAACACTAACATGGAACGTAATATCCTCCATTTCAACTCAAAAGAAAGACCCTTTTGTTGGGTTAAAAAACATTCAGATCTGAGGCTTGGTTTGTTATAGAAATCTAAGCATTGAGGAAGACCAGTATTGCAACTGTGAGAGATCCCTCAGCTAATTTCCATGCTTCCCCCTCTTTCTCTAGCAGGCATGTGGTGACGGTTGGGTCGTAGTCTTCGTGGTTGGTCTGTAAGTGAAGGGCTTATGGGGCTCTGAGCTCTGTTTTGTGGTGATGGAGCCGACTCCATTCCTCTCTTTCACTTTGATCCAACACACACAGTCAGCTCCAAGTCCAGCGTGTCTCTGGCATGAAGCTCTGAGGGTAACACCAAATACACAACTTATGGTATTCATAAGAAACCCTTGAGATGTGTAACAGGGCTGGGCCTAAACAATAACACCAAACAGTTTGGAAAAACAAAGCTGTTTCTATGGGTAGTCTCAACATTGGGATGTACTACAATGAGCGTCTTAGGTCAAAACCTTTGAGTTACAACCTAGTGCTCTGAAGCCAAGTTTCTGAAGCTGTGGGCGCAGGCTTATTTCTGGTCACCACATGACGTGAGTGGCAAGGAAGCTTTTATGAATCTAAAAAGCTAGATTTCTCATTTGGAGCCAAGAGCAGTTAAGCAGCTCTGGCTCTGAGGGCCATTTGGATGCTGTTATCCAGACGTGTCATTAATCTAGATGTTGGCTCGATCCATCTACTGCTATTTTACCTGCCTGTGCTTCCTTAATGTCGCAGACTGACTCCCAAACAACCCCCGAGAGAACATGCCGGATCAATTAAGTGTTTAGAGTACAGAAAAAGGGAGCATTGCATTCTTTAATCAAAATATTTCTGGCTGCAAGCACTCCTTCAATATAACTGTCAGGGAGGCTTATTTTAAGATGAATGTCTCCCAGTATAACATGCGAGGGGCAAAACAGTGGCTGAAGAAAATAACCCTCTTATTTGATGTGTCAGAATAATTGCCTCCTACTGTATCATGTGCATCTTATCCACATGAATGCAAAGAACAGCAAACTACAGAACAACAATGTGCCCAGATATTTTTAACATTTCTTCTTCTGTGGTTGCGGGCAGTGCATCCCATGCCCACAACAACGTCTGAAAGCAACCGAGGTGCCCGTGTGTTTGGAATGTTTGGTGTTTTTTTGTGAGCGTGTCTATGGCACTAAATGGATGTTTTTGATTTCATCCAATCAGTCGAATGGAAGCCACGGCGTTCCCTTGGTGGTGGAGTGGGGCTTCCTTTGACTTCATGTTTACATTTTGAACCACTATAATCACAGCACAGCTTGAATACAACAGAAAGGCCCGGGAGGAGGCCACACAGTGGTGGAGAAAAACACAATTTTAGAGCACAGATGTGGAGAAGAAAATGAGCAGCGACGTAATCCTCTCATTAACCTGGATTTACATCTGAGAAACTTCTTATCTCATTTCTCTCGTGAGGTTAAAACATAGCGTTTGTTCTTCTTATCTGATATCAGCCTCTGTATGGTTTCCAAAGAGTCTTTACAGAAAACTAGCAACCTGTTTGTTTTTATCACACCTTTAGCGTTACCATCTGGAGCAGGAATGCAGTCGGCTTTTAAAAGTGTGCAGATGTGCGTTTATCGGTGTATACAAAAGTGTCCAGGCGCTCACTTTTAAGCTCTTTGTAGGTGGCCTGAGGTTTATTAGGGCCTGTTTAAAGCACTGCAGGCTAATAGGCTACTGTTTATGGCTAAGATATGAGGAGTGAGCTGTGTATACTGACCTCTGTAAAAAGCTGCTAGGAGAAAGGCGAGTTGTAGATTGATTGTTTGAATACCATTTTCTATTTCAGCCCAGCAAGCCATGTGGAGATAACTACATATTTGGTCAAACTTGAGGTAATACCAGAATCTATTGACAGATTTTACAACATAAAAGGTTACAGATGGGTTGTTTAAATAACATTTTCTATTATTGGCATGCAGGCCAAGCTGAGATAACTACATATTTGGTCACTACCAAGATCTGATGACATATTTACTGCATAAAAAGTTATTATGCCAAAGAAATGTAACTTTTCCATGAAAACACTAAGGAGTATAACAAGTAAAGCCAAACCACACTGGCTCGGTAAACTCTGCCACCCGGAGACAGCTATATCAAGTTAAAGCTATATAGCCTCAGCTAAAGGTATATTTAGTTGCTTTGCCTAACAATATCTGTAATTGAAATATATGAACTTAAATGACTTCTTGGTGCACTGAAACGATGCAGGCACTAAATCCAATCATGAGCGAGAACAAAACAGCTTAACGGCACGATGAGTAGAATATTTATTTAAAAACAATGTATACACGGGTAGAAAATAATCCCTCTCAATCATCACTTATAATAATAATAATAATAATAGATTTAATTTGTTAGCGCTTTTACAGGTGCTCAAAGACGCTTTACAGATATAGTGAAGGGAAAAGGAAGGAACAACAAATAAATATATAGTAAACAATCACACATTAAAAGCCAGATTGAAGAGGTGAGTTTTTGTAAGTTTTTTGAAGGTGGTGAGGTCAGTGCAGTCTCTGATGGGTTGGGGGAGTGAGTTCCAGAGGGAGGGGGCAGCGACGGAGAAGGCTCTGTCCCCCCAGGTCCGGTGATTGGTGCGGGTGGGGATGGATAGGAGGTTGGCATCTGATGAGCGGAGGCAGCGGGAAGGGGCGTGGTGGTGCAGCAAGTCTGTGAGGTAGGGGGGGGGCCTGATTGTTGAGGGCTTTGTGGGTAATGAGGAGGACTTTGAAGTTGATTCTTTGACGGACGGGGAGCCAGTGGAGGTTCTGGAGGACGGGAGTGATGTGGTCTCGGGAGCGGGTGTGGGTGAGGAGGCGGGCAGCAGAGTTCTGGATATGTTGGAGTTTATTGAGGAGGTTGGATGGTATGCCGTAGAGGATGCTATTGCAGTAGTCGAGTCGTGAAGTGATGAATGCATGAATCAGGGTTTCAGCAGCAGAGGAGGAGAGTGATGGGCGGAGACGGGCAATGTTTTTGAGGTGGAAAAAGGCGGTCCTGGTGATGTGATTTATGTGGTGGTTGAATTTGAGCTGACTGTCGAAGATGACTCCGAGGTTGCGGATGTGAGGGGGGGGGAGATAGAGTGTGGCTGTCAATGGTGAAGTTGAAATTCTGGATGTCTTTGATACGGGATGGGGGGCCAATGATGATGATGTCTGATTTGGCACTGTTCAGTTGGAGATAGTTTGTTTGCATCCATGCTTTTATTTCTGAGAGACAGTTGGTGAGAGTGGAGTGTGTTGTGGGGGTGATGGTTTTTGTTGAGATATAAAGTTGGATGTCATCGGCGTAGCAGTGAAATTGAAGGTTGTGGCGACGAATTATTTTGCCAAGGGGGAGCATATAGAGGATGAAGAGGAGGGGGCCAAGCACCGAACCCTGGGGGACACCTTGGGACAGAGGAGCAGTGGAGGAGGTGCAGTTGTTGATGTTGATAAACTGATGTCTGTCGGTGAGGTAGGATTTCAGCCAGGAGAGTGCAGTGTCGGTGATGTTCAGTGATGATTCGAGGAGGGACAGCAGGATGGCGTGGTTGATGGTGTCGAATGCTGCGGTGAGGTCGAGGAGGATGAGGATGTTAAGGTTGCCAGAGTCAGAGGAGAGGAGGAGGTCGTTTGTGATTTTGAGAAGAGCTGTTTCGGTGCTGTGTTTTGATCGGAAACCGGATTGAAATGGCTCAAAGAGATCATTGGAGCTGAGGTGGGCTTTAAGTTGTGAGGCAACGACACGTTCAAGTATTTTGGACAGAAAGGGGAGATTTGAGATGGGCCGGAAGTTGGACATGATGTCAGGTGTGAGTCCAGGTCTTTTGAGAATGGGTGTGACAGCAGCCAGTTTGAGAGAGGGGGGAACTGATCCAGATCTGAGGGAGGAGTTAATGATGGTGGCGATGAGTTGGGAGATGGCAGGGAGGCTCTCTTTAACAAATTTGGAGGGCATTGGGTCAAGTGTGCAGGTTGAGTTAATTCCAGTCATGAGGTCGGACAGTTGCATGGGGGTCACAGGGGAGAAGTGGGACAGGGGGTGTGAGGTGAAGGGGGGGGAGGCAGGAGGGAAGGTGGGGGGTGCTGATGAGGGTGTCAGATTGCTGTAAATGTTGCTGATTTTGGTTTGGAAAAACGAGAGGAAGGAGTTGCACTGTTCGGTGGTGAAGGATGAGGTGGCGTTGTCACAGGGTTTGAGAAGTTTGCTGATGGTGGAGAACAGACGCTTGGGGTTGCTGGAGCCAGACTGAATGAGTTGTGAGTAGTAATTAGACCGGGCTGCTTTGAGTGCGTTACTGTACTGCTGGAGATAGTCTTTGTAGATTTGAAGATGGACTGTTAGTGTGGTTTTCTTGTGTTGGCGTTCAAGTTGACGTTTCCTTGATTTCATTTGGCGGAGTTCGGGGGTATACCAGGGGGCGGAGTGTATGAAAGAGACATGTTTTGTTTTTGTGGGGGCCAGTTCATTGAGACAGAAGGAGAGGGTGCTGTTATAATAGTCCACAAGTTCAGATGGGTTTTCCGAAAGTGGGGAGGGGGAGACAGACATCTTGCAGGTAATGGAGGCAGTGATTGCTGAAGGTGAGATGGATTTGAGATTTCTGTAGGTTATTGTGCGTTTTTGCTTTTGGGCGGGGATGGGGATGTTGATGTCCATGATGATGGCCAGGTGATCAGAGATGTGAAGATTGAGGCTGGACAGATGGTGGAGGGTGAGACCAGTGGAGCAGACCAAGTCCAGGATGTGACCACGGCTGTGTGTTGGGAAGTTGATGTGTTGAGAGAAGTTGCAGCAGTGAAGGGTTTCCTTAAATTCAGAGGCATATTTGCAGGTTGGGTCGTCAACATGAATGTTAAAATCACCTAAGAGGAGAACAGATGGGGATATAGCATAAAGCTGAGTGAGAATGTCAGAGAGATCGGAGAGAAAGGAGGGGTTTGGCTTCGGGGGACGGTAGATGATGGCTGTGACCAGGGGAGTGGGACCAGAGAGTTTAAAGATCAGGTGTTCAAATGAAGAAACATCAGGGATGGGGATTATGGTAGCTTTTATTTCCTTTCTGATAATAGCAGCTATACCACCACCCCGCCCTTGTGGGCGAGGTTTGTCAATGTATGTGAATCCTGCTGGGGTGATTTGATTTAAAGAAAAATAGTCCAGGGGTTTTTGCCATGTTTCGGTCAGATACAGAAAGTCCAGGTTATTGTCTTTAATGAATTCATTCAGAATGTGGCTTTTATTGTGGATGGAGCGTGTGTTGAGCAGGGCTGCTCTGAGGTGGCGTTGCATTGGGGGGGGTTGTGTGGACCGGGGGAGTGGAAGGAGATTGGTCAGATTCACGTGTTGTTTGTTGTGATGGCGTAGTATGGGCGTGTGACAGGACCGAATGGACGGGATGGAGTGTGGAGACGTGGAATGAAATAAAAACTTACGGCCAGAGCCTCTGTGTGAAGGACGGTGTTTGCGGAGTATTTCATAATCCGCGAGGATGTCCATGCAGTCCGGACGCAGGCGGTTATTGAAGGAGCGGAGATCTGACAGGGAGTAGAGCGGCGGCATGATCCGGTGAAGTGGCGCTAGCACGGAGCTAGCTAATGCTGGGGACCCGGGCAGCAGAGACCAGGAGCCGGATGACCGTGGAAGAAGGAGCGGTGTGAGTCCAGATAAAATGAGAATTATAATCCACAGCATATCAGGAGAATAATTCCAGTGGTTTCCAGAGGAGAATCGTAGGAGGTGCTGACAGCCTGGTGCAGAGTGGGAGCCGGGTGACTAGCCTACTAGCTGGTTAGCTAGCTTGATAGCTAGCTTGATAGCCGCCGGCTGTAGGCGGCAGGGAGAGACGATGTCAGCGGGGAAGCCGGCTTATCGCAGCGGGATGGGAAGACCCACACGAGTCGCGGAGTTAGGGTGGAGTTGGGGTGGAGACAGAAATGTTAGCTCAGCAGACTTCAGGGAGCCGAGGAGCCTGCTAGGTCCGATAATGCTAGCGGGCTAGCGGGCTAGGGACCGGTGAGCAGGAAAAAGCCAGCAGGTAGGAGATGACAACACATTTATCTGTGTCGATTTGAGATAGAGATGCTGCTATTATTTGCTAATGACTGACGTTTAAAAAGTAGAGAGCCAGACAGGAGAGGTTCTGATCTGGACTAAATAACTATATTTGGGCGGAGGGGCGGCGAACAAACAACGCCAGCACCCTCGGCGACCCGGGAAAAAACCCAGAAGTGTGAGTTGGTGTGTGTATATTTAGAGACCCTGAACTATGCCTGGATTTCCTCTTTTCCTTTAATGAAATACACAGTTTTTGACAATGATGGGAGTTCCTGTGCCTCTGACTCCAGCTGTCAGTGTGATCTATCGCCGATGAAGCTTGGGAAGCTCTAGGTTTGTAGAATCTGCATATTCACTGTTTTCCTGTTTCATCTGAGTTCAATATAGGTATTTTTCACGTGTTATATGTTGTAAAAGCCAGATATTTTGTTGGTAAAATCATCTAAAAGTGCATAAAACATATGCATTCAACCTAAATCTAAATGTTGTGCAGACTTCACTATTAATTTAGTTATTTCTCTGTGACTTTGTAGGGAATGAAAGGGTTCCCTTACTACTAAAGCGCTTCTCAAATGTGAGTGAGTGTTTATTTGTAAAACAGTTTTAAAAAGGCACCTGCAGGTACTATAAACACGGTGGCTATTATCGCATTTTTATTTGGAAGCACAAGCTATTTTTATTCCCGTTTGTACAACACGCATGTCTTTTTCTGCACTTTCTACTGAAACACACACACACACACACACACACACACACACACACACACACACACACACACACACACACACACACACACACACACACACACATACCATGTATACATCATTTCAGGGGACATTACATTGACTTATATGCATTTCCTGGAGACTTATCCTAACCTTAACCATAACCAACACATGTCTAACCCTAACCAAGTCTTCACCCTAAAATGAATGATTCCCCTTAAGGAAGGTGAGTCCCCACACGCGACTGTGTAAACAGATGTAGGTCCCCACAAGTATAGTAATGCTAGGCCACACACACACACACACACACACACACACACACACACACACACACACACACACACTAACTAACCAACCAACCATCTGAACATGCCTTCCACATCTGGGAGCAATATAGCCCTCAGTGTGTGTATATGTGTGTGTGTGTGTGTGTGTGTGTGTGTATAAGTGTGTGTGTGTGTGTGTGTGTGTGTGTGTGTGTGTGTGTGTGTGTGTGTGTGTGGCAGATGAGGGAAGTGTTTCTGGGTTAGGAAGTTTCCCTGGGGTTCAGAGCTTCGTTTTTATTAATATGAAGACTTTTTTTTTCTTTTTTTTGTTGAATATACAAATATTACCATGAATGTGGATAAATACTGTATTATAACAATACGGTATTCTGTTTTTCACATTTGTTATTTGTTATTTTTTAATCTGTTCGAAATAAAGACTGAAAAATAAAATTAAAAAAAGCTGCGATCCAAACGGTCTCTGCTGGGCCGCCGGCCAGACCCCCGGACCCCCGGACCCTCTTAATCCGTGCCAGCCCGCGCAGCGTGGAAATGGACTCTTCCACCCTGAAGGTCAGCGGCAGATGGTTGTGATTCAGAGGGGCGAGACCACCAGGGATCGTGTAATGCAACATGTCATCATGTGCAGATTTCTCTCTCTACATGCGATGTTACCCCCCCTCTTTCCCTCCATTCACTTCCTCTATTTATTCCACTTTTCCACGACTGCTTCTGACAACTTCAAAGCCTCCACTTGGCCTCTACTGTATCCTTCAGGGTGAGATTGTTATGAATACATTTGACACGTGTGAAGGAGTTTTGAAACACATCCTGAACCACTACAGAGGGACGTATGAAGACGGATACTGTGTGTGTGTTCAAAGATCTGCAGCGTGGAGGGAGAGGTGTGACAGGGCCGAGCAGCTCCTGTGGGCTGATTGGAAGTCAGCGGGGATTCTAAGCAACTCAATAAAAGGGGAAGTAAAGTAGTGCTTCTCTTTGTGTCTGTTGGAGGTGGGCCATCACATTAGTTGGATGCTGTTTCTGGCCAAAATGTGACTTCTTGCAAAATGAAAGCCAATTCATTGCCAAGTAAAAATAGAGAAAACTTCATCTTGGACGTTTTCCTTATTGTTTCAAGCCAAAAGGAGATTTTAAGGCTAGAGTAATTAATGATAAGTCATTTCATCTGGTTTTAATTGCATAGTTGTTGAAATGCAGATTTACAGGCTTCTCCTCGATGGAAAATTCAGGTAGAAACGGTCCATACGTATATAGTTTTAGTAATAAATAGTCATGTTTTGCAGTTTGTACAGTGCTAACATCTTCGTAACACCTTTTAGAGATATTTTAAATTGCAATGTAACACCCCTTTTCATGTTTAAAGAATAACAGAAATGTAAAAATCAAACTGAATTTGTTCTGAAAATAAGCGCTTAGTTTTTTCAACACAACGCGACAATAATGCCTACATTAATGTATTAAGTGAATGAATTTGTGACATGTAATTCCCAGGTTTATGTATTTATGTTGAGGTATTTATCAAATCACGTAACTTGGACCCAGACAAGTGGCAGAATTATCTGGATTTCAATGCTTTTATAGGAGCTTTCAGAAGCCGCAGATACCCTGCTCTCCATCACATCATCTTTCAGCCCCTTACGTCATGTTTGTACTACATAAACCCATTTTGCCCACACCTGATGTTACTGTGTCTTCCCTCAACGTGTGTGGCGGGCCGTTACACACTCCCAAGGTTACTGTCTGGCTGACGCACCGTGGTGGTGAGGAGGGTTTTAACGGAGGAGGTTTTCATCACACGGGTAGGTCGGTAGGAAAGAGCTGAAGAATGTGTCTATCTGAGGGGAAAATGGAGGTGTAACGGTTAATAGAGACATCACAGGGCCTGAGAGCGTGAGTGAGAAGTGGTCAGTCAGAGTTTCCTCTGAGGAACCGGCCCTAAAGACAGAGGAAGTTCTGTGAGTGTGTGCGTGTGAGTGTGTGTGTGTGTGTGTGTGTGTTTGTTTTTCTGTGTGACTTTCAGCAAAGCTCTAATTCTACAGTGTTTGAAGCTTACGCATTAGCTTGCCATGGTTTGGAAATGTGCTAATTAGCTTTTCTTGGTGAGATTTTTGACTTGGATGAAAAGATCGATACAGTACAAACCTACGTAGCTGGAGCCCGCAGCAGATTAGCATCTCGTAGTAAACAGCAGCGTATGGTTTTACACGCAAGCCTTATACTATTTCTCTGGATAATTTGTGTATATGGACGAATATTGAAATAGACTTCTTTCCCTTTGTCGCTAGATGCTAAGCTAACTATCTGCTGGCTGTAGCTTCATATTGATATCAAGCGCTTTGAGCACCATGCGCTATATAAATCAAATGTATTATTATTATATTCACCATGCAGACATTGATATAAATCCACTCATCTAACTCTAAACCAATAAGCGTATTACTTCAAGTGACAAATCATCTTTAAGAAGTAAAAAAAAGACGGGATGCAGTGATTTTATCTTTCTGATAGCGTAACAACCTGTAATGACGGTTATGTGTGTTTGAATGTTTATGTTCGAGTCTACTGTATGTGTCCATATGAGCGGTGTGTGTGTGTGTGTGTGTGTGTGTGTGTGTGTGTGTGTGTGTGCTGATTGCTCCCACCCCTCCTGACTTATCAACTGGGAAAATCTGCAGTTGTGTTCCTGTGGAGTCCGCAGTGGCCTACTTGTGTGGCTTTATCTCCTCCCTGCCTTCCTCTGATCCCCTGAACACAGGATTCAAAGATCCAGTAGATCCTGAACCGGTGAAGTCATGAATGATGTCCTCGCCACAGTTACATAATTAGGCTGATGAATCAATATGGATATCTACAGTTAAAGTTAATCAAGAATAAAAACGTTGAAACTGACCTTAAAGTTAACACATTAAAGCTGAAGCAATCAAGACAGAAAATAAGTGGGAACTACTTTGATTATTATCTAATTTCTTGAGTATTTTCAATTTTCTGGAAAGGTTCAGTGAACTTATAATGGGCATTTATTTGTAATACTACACTAAACGCAGCAAAAAGTCGTCAGAAAATATAATAAAATAATGAAAATATATCGTATTAGCTATTATAATGAGTGTATCTTTAAATATATATTTAAAAAACTACCAAGTTTTCACTATTAAACAGCTTGACCCTAAATGGACTTTAGCACGTCTGGCAACAACCCAACTCCTGACCAATGAGAACACTCGATTACTGTCCGATGCTAAAAACCATCTTCCGAGCAGTTTCATTCTGACACTCCTTGTGGTTTCTCCGCTCATTGTTCGCAGCGTCTTCAGCAGAAAAAAAGGAAATCACTTCTGGCAGCTGCTCAGCTTTTACAACTGGAGTCGCTCCAGTCAGCGCTCTGCCATCAGTGGCATCTATCAGGCTCATCAGAGAGGACTTGGCTACGTCCACACACATCAAACACACAGGACACAGTTTGGAAGCAGCATGAACT
The DNA here is from genome assembly GCA_902827135.1 of Harpagifer antarcticus. Classification (NCBI taxonomy): domain Eukaryota; kingdom Metazoa; phylum Chordata; class Actinopteri; order Perciformes; family Harpagiferidae; genus Harpagifer; species Harpagifer antarcticus. Next base: position 276,877 of record CADEHL010001081.1, read on the forward strand.
CGTGTTGCTTTCCAGATTTCCTCCCAAAACCAGGGTCTTGTTTGATTTTGAGCTTGTCCTCAAACTCAGCTCCCTGCTCTCTGTGCCAGGGTTTCAGGCCTAATTAATCTCATTTCCTCCCGAAAGCCAGCGCAGACATCAGCGACAATTAAGCAGTTCAGGTCGGGTAAGACCAACAGACGGTTTTTTCTAGGAAGGTTTTATAGCACACAAAGAAAGGTGTGTTTCTCTGGGTGGCTGCAGGTTCTCACGACCCCACACCCACCCAGGCAGTCAGACATTAAACAGAGATAGACACCAGTGAGGGGTTCACTGCTGCCACACACACACATAAAAACACACACGGTCAATAATTACCTGCCTCTCCAGACAGCAGTGATGGTTAACAGGGTCCATCAAACCAAGCAGCATGTGTGAATGTAATGTGTCAGTGTGTGTCTCTCTTTATGAGAGGATATTAAAATATGGGCAACAAAAAAAATACAATTCTAGTGTTTAAGGAACATCAGGAATAAGATTGATATACAGGCTAGCATAGTTAAGGGTAAACACAAGGACAACAATGAATATAAGTTTCGTAAAGGTATACAGAATATCAACAATAAAATTGGGTGAAGCTGATTAATACAAATATGAAAAATTATGAACATTTAAATATATATATGTTACAGGTTGTTACTTTTTAGCTGATTTAGTTCTTAAATTGGGGTCAATTATTTTTTTATCTAGTAGAAGGGATGTAGTTGTTGATGTAAAAGGGAAAGCAGATTGATATTGCATTGAGATTCTTTCTTTACTGTAATGTGAAACAGTACCAGAAGACAGTCGAATTACAATGTTTTGAAATCCATAACTTTCCCTGAAATCATCGTTTGTAATGCCTTGTATTGTAGAGCTGAAACTTATATTACTGACTGCTGTTTTGATATCCTTATATGTTTATAAGTTATTTATGTTTACTATGTTGTTTTTTAAAATTCTAATTAAAGAGTGCTTGTCTACTCTTCTCATTTTTGCCTTGTATCTGTACTGTCCACTTGCTGTTTCAAGATAGACTTGCCCGCTGTGGGACAAACAAAGGATTTCTGGTTTCTGAGACAGACGCTCTTGAGAGACAAAGGAGCTTTATTTCACTAAATGTAAAGTTACCATCACAAGAAAGCACGGGGTGAAGTATCTTGATGCGCCTTTAGTAGTCCACTGTACGGAAAATTGTAGGCTTTCCACAGAAGACGCACATCAATAACATCTGCTTATGCATACATTCATATGTTGCGTGTTTGATTTCGATGCAAGTGATTCATTGCAAGCTAAAATGGAGCTACAGGAATTTGAATTGGACAAATCGAGTTATCATCTTGTAAAATCCTTCCTTGTGTCACTATCGCTCAACTCTGTTCAAACAAAATAAGGACCTTCTTATATTCAGGGAATTGCATTAAGAAGGAATTCCTTAACTGCTGACTATTGAATGAATGACAATTAGTGACCAAAAAAGCTCTCTTCATGTAAATATGAGTTTGGTTTTAAAAGTGAAACATGTGAACGTATCCATTAAGAAGCCTACTATTGTGTCGTTTAATCAGATCGCTGTTATGTAATCAGATTAGTATTGCAAATATTTGGTAATTGACTATACATCACACAATGTTACTGTTGCCAGCAATGTTATTCTTCCATTTTCCTCCTTAACTTCCCCTTATTTTAAGACTAAGCAATTACTTTGAATTGCTTAGTCCATCCTTTTCTCATTTCCTTTACGCACGGGAACCTAAAACGAAAGGCTGATGACGCAAAGCAAAGACACTCAAAATAAGAAATAAAAGCAATTGACGTAGACAAGAGAAGGTAGGGTTAGATAATTATGTTGTTGTTGTCCAATAAACAAGGAAAGACATCAAGACTTTGACGAGTTTGTGGTGGGTTAGGTAATACAAATCTAATATTACGACATAAGACATGACTAAAAACCCAATACTGATATTGAAAGGATGTTATAGGATTAACTATTGGTGCTTTAACAACATATTAACATAATGACATTGTTTATAAATCATAAAAAGTGATGTGAATATAATGACTAAGTGGGTAAAAGCAAATAATAGATCAGCTAGAACAGTCCAGTACATTCAGAAATAATTATTTATATTAGAGAATAACTGCTTTTAAAACCAGAAAACGACACCTACGATATTAAAGGTCCCATGGCATGGCCATTTCTACTGATCATAATTCCATTGTTGAGCTCTACTAGAATAGATTTACATTGTGCAATGTTCCAAACTCACATGGTTTCTCAAACAGCATCTCTGTGTAGTATGTGTATTCACTCTCTGTCCTACACGGCTTGTTGGAGCTCCTGCCCCCCCCATCCCTGTGAGCCCAGTGTGCTCTGATTGGTTGGGACGTTGCGAGGCTCGCTGCTTAATGATCTGACTTACTGGTGTGGTTTCCGGGTCGGCGATACAGCGAGAACAAGCTAAACTCATCCTGAGTACACACAAACACTCACAGCCGAAGTAAAAACAATAAGTGTGGCTTGATATTGAGTAAGATGTTTATAACGCTGTGAGAACGGGTCTGCGGAGAGCATTTCTCCGCCATCCCAACTCGTCTATTACCAGCGTTCAGGGAGCTCTATGCAAGTCAATGGGACTCCCTGTTAGTTGAAAATGTACGCTAAAGGTCCCCACCCCTCCTGGTGTGTGAGGAGCTCCGCGGATTGGTCCATTTTGGTTCCGGGAACCGCATGACGTCACTTGGAAGAAACAAATGGAAAAAGAGAAATGTCCAACGTGGCGTTCTGGGGCAGCATAGACAGGTCTTTTCTGTGTTAGAGTTGTACTCCCTACAGGGTGTACTTTGAGGGTTTGTGACTCTGCAGACCGTTTACATGCAGACAAACCTTCATAACACACAAGGGGACGGGTAATAACCGGAGAGGCATGACATGGGACCTTTAAGACATCCAAAAGCAGACACAATATCTGGCCTCATATCATTATCATATCGATACCCAGCCATAGAGGGTTTTACTTTAAACGCACACTTAGTCTGGAATTAAAAGCCAGACAATTGAAATGAAAGATCAGTCAGTGTGATAAATGACACAAGCTGTCCGTTACATCGCTCTATAACTGTGATTGAAGAGAAGCGAGGTTCACATTTTCCCCGTCTATCCTCTCATCGTGCCTCTGATCCATTATTTCTGATTGGACGAGACAAGGCATGCTGGGAGTCGAAAGGTCGACCAATGACGAGCTGTCAAAATATTGATGACTGAGTTGGATCAGGCCGTTTTTTTTAAACGAGTAAAAAATCCATACCGGTCCAACACCAATTTATCAAGTCATGTTTGATTATATCCTTATACTCTTTCCAGGTGCATTTACATATTAATTCTGCCAAAAATCCCTTTACATGTAAATAGCAGCGAGTGTCATGTTATGTTTATTAGCTCTGACAGACGTCCCGGATAGTGTTGCTCATTTTTATGCATGTATTCCTCAAATACTCGCAAAGCATTCAACCCTGTCTCATGCACAAAGGCTTCTTTCTTCCAACAACATCTATACATTTCCTATCTTTCCATATTCTTAAGAAAACCCTCTTTGCAACATGCAGCTTCCAAGAATGCAAGCAGAGAGGAATTTCACTGGAGAATCCTCTTGTGATTGGTCGAAAGGTCTGACAGGAAATAAAACCTGCATATGGAACTGGTAGGTCTGCTCGATTTTAGATTTTTCCAGTAGACATCAATGCAGGAGATTAGTCGACTAGGCGTTGCACGTTTATACTATATTATGATTATTAATATTATGGTTATTATTTAGTTTTTCACAAAATGGTTTTTGTTTTAGGGCTGAGGGAATATCATGCTACCTTTTGCTACATATAAAAGATACAATACAATCTGTAATAATGAGCCCTGGAAATATTAATACAATTGTACACGTGGAAAGGGCATGAGGAAAGTGCACGTGAGTCACAGTGCACGGACGAAGCGGTCCACTCGTCAATAACAGCACAAAATAAATACATATAACACAGCAAACGGAAACACTTGGAAATATTTTCATTGGCAAAAATTCCTATGCGAATTAAACTCATTTTGTTCTGAGATCAGAATTATTATATCAATAAATAGGTCTCTATATGTATATTTATATAAGGCTAAGCTGCTGCCTGACTCACTGGGTGCGTTTCACTTCTCTTATTTTTCATTTCCTCGCTCCTCGGTCTCACCGGAAGTTGATTTGTCTGTGCCATCTTGAGTACCGTCCCAGTGGCCTTATTTGTGCCGGAGGATCGAGGATCGAGGAACTACCAGACCATCCTCCAGTGAAATCCTCAGACACTCGCCCCGCCCCCTTACTGTATATCGCTCACTGATTGGACGATGCAGCGCATGCACTGATCTGGCTGCTGTCAGACGATCAGCTGTGCAGCGTCATCACAAACGGACGTCGCTTCACGTGACGCTCCGGAGGAAACGACGTCCCATTGCTCTTAAAACTAATTTCCCTGCTTCTCGTGGTTTCCTTGCGTCTCTCCGTGCTTCCCTGGTGGGAGGGACTAGTCGCAGGGAAACGACGCAAGTGAGGGACACAAGGAATCCATTTAACCGAAGTGAAACGCACCCACTGTCACTCACTGCTGCTTTTTCCCTCCGATTATGAAAAATAAACTAACGATGGGGATAAGTAAGCTTTGTGTTTTGCAATGAGTCGGCTTTCGAGAAGATGCGCTCCGATGGCGTGGATATCGAAGGACATTATTGTCTGCAGAGTTTGCATGTCACCTTCTTAGGGTCCATCCTTTACACGCTCAATATAATCCCAGGCTTTTGATTTCCTAACCATTGGGGAGCTGGTCATTAAGGTGATTTCTGTGAAGTTTGAGGGGTTTTCCGGTTTAATTATTGTTTTTCCTGCAACTAATAGACTAATGAAAAATTGCTCCACTAAGACTTCTTTTAGCCGGATAGTCGAACGAGACGACTATTTGAGGGCAGCCCTAGTAACTGGAATATAGAACATAGAGAGGAGACTATGAGACGAATAAATGAGTCGATAAAGACAGAGATTTAGAGACAGAGAGAAAACACATCGACTCTTCGTAGAGCCTCTCTAACAGCAGCGAGGACACGTCTGCTGGCTTTACATTTCACAGTTTGACTGACCCGAACAAGCCGATAAATCCACCGCAGCAACACTCGAGACTGTGGGGTATAAATGTCAGCAGTAACAGCTCCTTGTCAACAAGATTGAATATTCAGAAGTTAATTCATTTCTGCCGCAACAGCGTGATAAAGCCGGCCAGAGAGAGAGATCAATGGGACCTAGGTGATCGATATCGGGAAATGACATTTATATCTGCTGGATATTTATAGTGTCAAGACAAAAGGTGGAGAGATGCCGAGGATAACAGGATGGATTTTCAGGTAGAGCAGCGTGAATGAATCCGACCTCACACACACACACACACACACACACACACACACACACACACACACACACACACACACACACACACACACACACACACACACACTTCGCACACCATGGCTGTCTAAACCCTCGTTCTCCACCACGAAACCACCGAATCGTTTCCAGTGGAGGTCAGAGCCAAGGCTTTTCCACATGTAAGCATTTTTTCGAAAACAATTTGCCAAATGCTTCCTTTAAGGATGTCCATGTGTTTTACTTGGTTACGATCTAAAGACAGGGGCCAAGGCTCGCTCTCTCTCTGAGCTCAGAGACACTGATTTTAAAATGAAGAGCTCTGTCAGAGAATGAAAGTTTAAGTGATACTTTGCAGCCCGGTTTCAGATGATTTTGTTGGCTTCACATATGACGGTTCTGTTCCAAATTGATATGTGTGGATCACGGGGTACTTAACATGCAATTTCACATAATATTTATATAACTATGTGATATCTGGAAGAAATACAGGGAATAGAAAGCAGAAAGAGGAAGAAGAAAGGACAGTATGAGTTTACTGATCCTTCATAAGTCATATTGGGTCAATGCTTAATTGATACGTCAAAGATTGTAACATTAAAAATATAATATTTTCAGAAATATATGTGATGATGGAATTGATGTATGGGAGACAAAAGAAAGGCAAGAAATGAAAAACGTATCCATTACTTGTAGCTTTCTATTTCAAGCATTTATACAAAAAATGTAGCTAGCTGCTAGCTTGTTTAGCTTCGTTGCTAACTTCCTCCTTCGTTGCCAACTAGTTTTAGTTAGCAAGCAAGCTAATGTAGTGTATTACTGCCCTGTAGAACAACACATAGGTGCTTTTCTGACAATATAATATTTCCAGTTCCTGTTGAAAAATACCGAAATACTTTCTTTTTAATCTGCCATTGTCAAGTTAAGATTAAGACCAACGCAACCAACGGTCGAGAAGGACCGTTGTTCAAACCAAGTATAATTCAGCCTCAGGGAAATATTGTGGGTTATAATTGCTCCTTTGATAAGGTTACGGGACCTTCGGAGTCATGGCTACATCTGGCTAAGGACAGGGAACGGTCCTTGTCATGGTTGAATTAAAAAAGTTGACAGTCCGAAAGAAACGGTACAAAATAACGATGCTGCATATGAAGACGTTTTGTCGAGCCGTTGATCCAACTTGACTTCATACGAGGGTCACAATAACACAGCTCGAGGTCTTTGGCACCTGAACGTTAACATGTGTCGTTTTACAGCTCTTGCTAAAATGGTCAGTCTGTGTTACATTTCATATATCACAATTTCTTTTTGTTCAAATAAGTTGAGCGTCGTCCAATTTTTCCTGGTGAAGTGCATGTGCAGAAGAAGTGCCTCCTGGACGATAGATTAGTTGCTTTGAACATTTACATCTGTCTCGTATAAAAATAAAAAGTCCCAGTAAGTCTTATTGCTTGTCTGTAGGCCAGAGAAACTACTCAGCCCCTGGGCTCAATAACCTTCTCCTACAGCAGTAAAGATGGAGGTGTAGGAACACTGAAGCGTTCATCATGCTCCAGTGTTACGAGGTGAGGGGGTGGCGGGGCGGGGGTGTTGACTAATGCTTCATAAAGCCTTGTTTAACTGCGACCGGGGGCCTAATCCCTCTCAGCCACTCCGCATGTCCCTGAGCTGTCCATGTTAATGCCTGACCTGTCATTACACCGGTCCAATTCACACGGTGTTGAAACGAGCTGTCAGTGGATCAGGACGGAGCAGAAACACATTCATTAAGTTAAAAGGAGAGGAAGGGAAAAAGAAAGGTGATCACGTCATGTCTGAGTCACACACAAAAAAAGAGTTAGAAGTATAAGGTCAGTTTACCATCAACAGAAGCAGTGAAAGAAGCGAAGAAAGGTCGCTGTTTCCCGCACCTTTAACCCTTTCTAGTGTTATGTTCAGCTTTGTCAACACTTAGATAAGTTGCTTCATTCAGATGAAAATGAATGCCATCAAACATTAAGTTTTACCTGCACTTTTCTCACCAAATATCATATGTTTTTTCTATTTAAAGAAACTGTTCCTATGTAGGTAAACACCAAAAGTACTATTAAAAAATTCTGCAGTGTTATTTCCGATGTAGAGTGGAAAAACAAGCCATCATGATTTTCCGCTCGTATAACTAAATTGACTTACTGGTACTGACAAGATTCAGAGGTTATGACTGGAATGATTTTACTGAAGAGCGTTTGGTGAAAGAGTTAATTTTCCGTAAGATTAAAATGTAAGTACAAATAATGTAATACTAATAGCCAGACAGTTAACCTATAACAGTTGAAACCACTTGTAAAATATTTGATTAGTTGCTCCACAGAAAATGTATTACTTTGAAAATCTATGAATCATTTTCCTTATTCTACCAGCAAAATGCCAAACATACTCCAGTTTTGATGTCTCAAATGTAAGGATTTACTGATTGCTTGATATTAACTGGATCATTTGGGGTTATGGGGTAATGTTGGGATAAAGAAAAGACATTTGGAGACGTCATCTTGGATTCTGGGAAATGATAATGGGCATTTTTCCACAATTGTGTGGACAGAAACAGCTACAATTCAAATTGTTTCATGAATGCTTCGTCCTGTACTTGCATTTTCTCTGAATACAGATTGCAAACAGTTATTTAATTTGCACAATGTGCATATCTGTGTTGAAACTATTGCAGGGACTTCAGTTTTAGTCGTGTGTAAAGTCAAAATGAATTTGTGACTCATAACTGTATCATCCCACATACATATCCGACATGTTGAAATAGCTTGCGTGCAGCAGGAAAACCCTGACCTATCCCTCTGAAACAGCTACTGAGTGTTGCAAACACACACACACACACACACACACACACACACACACACACACACACACACACACACACACACACACACACACACACACACACACACACACACACACACACACACACATTGATGTCTGGTGTCACTTAGTGCTGTTCCACCTGAGCCAGAGCACCGATCATTACACGGCTGTATTGATCTCTCCTGCGTCTCTCCGTCTTCTCTCACGCCACATTTCTCCGCCACACGCCTCACGCCACATTTCTCCGCCACACCTCCATGTTCCTCCACTCCCTTCTACGTCTCTTTATCAAACTGTCATTTACTCCACACATCAGTCTTCCTGTGTAATGGTTTCTCCTTGTCCCTCCGTCTCTGTTTCTCTTTCTCTCATCTCTGGGCTATCAGGCACACACAATATAAAGGTTTCTAAAAAACACTTCTTCCCATATCAAAAATATTTTACAGCCTTTTTATCCGTCTTTTTATGGAATAAAAATATAGGTTATTTTTGACAATAGAAAAAAAGAAAGCCTATTTTAGCTTAACATCCAATTGGAATCATTTTACCCATAACATTAAAACAAGTCTTTGAATTTGTTTTAGCTTTCAAGGAACAAGCTTAAGACTCAAAAACACATTTTAAACCACTTTTATTTGTCTGTTTATGGATGTAAACAACGATGGATGCATGCTGATATCCCAAGATTGATATCATGTGTGAGAAAATTAAATAAAGCTATATTGACAAGATAAAAGTTGCTGTCAGTCTTCAAAAGCCAATTTTGGCTAACAACGATTACAGTGTCTCTCTGCAATCCCGAGGACGATATGGGAAAAAGAAAAATATTGACGAGACAGATATTACTGTCAATCTTCAGCTCATCCTCGAGCTAACACCTGACTGAGGGGGTCATCCTTACTGCCTCCATCCACAACAACCCCACCCTCCTCCGGCCCTCAGGGGACCAGCAAGGACACTTAGGGAGGCAGCGTGTCAGCTCAATAAACAGCAATTTATTGGCAGGGGACTACGCTGCCATCCTTGGAAGCTATCAGCAGAGCCTCTTATTGGTGCTGAGGGATATTAATGAAGAGAGGAGAGGGATTGATCACAGCACGCATAAAAATATGTGTTTGCATGCACAAAAAAACAAGCCGCACATCGACTAATAAGTGGAGAGTGTTTTTGAAACTGCTCTGTTGATGTTACATCGTGCTCAGTCACTAAAGTACACGATTATCAGACGGCAGCACATGTGAATGCCATGATAGTAAACTGTGTATGTTTGAGGTGATTCAGGTGTTCAGATAAAGAAAATACATTTGGAGACTTTATCGTGGATTCTGGGAAATGGTAATGGCAATTTTACCACCATTTTGTGACGATTAGAGAACAAAACTAGCTCAAAATGTTATTTCTTAATGTTTCATTCTGGGGTTTTTTACCTCAAAATGTATAAAGTGATTTGTAAAGTCAAAATAAAAATTAGACTTGTCTGTAAAGTCCCAGGTTGAGCTTGCATGCAGCAGGAAAACCCAGACAAAATACATGATGATAATCTGATGACAGCACACTCAAATGCCACGTACAACATTTATTTAATATTGTTTAGTGATTATTGACAAAAGCATGAAAAAACTGGCAGGAAAAAGTCCATAATTGTACAACTTTCAAAGTCCTTATAATGGAATATTATTAAAATATTGTTTATAACTGACTTTAAAGCTTAAGGCTGCGACAGATTCCAAAGACACAAAATCAAATTGAGCGTAGTGAACATCAGCCGGATCACACATCCCAGCAAACTAAGATTTCTTTAGTCGATATGTCAGTTTTTAGGCTTTTTTAATATTCAACTACTTAATTACAATGTTTCCATTTATAGTAAACACAAGTGCTTTTACAAGATTCTCTACAGAGAAACTAATTTGTACAGATCTGTCGACAAAATCATATGAGTGTTAAGTGTACTGAAAACACTTAATGTGCAACTAGAGAGAGATATAGAGTAAATGTACAGTATTATACATTGGAAGAATCTGGGGAAAACAGGGACTTTTGTTGGCACCTGTGGTTGTATAACTTGATTCAACTAGGGCTTATTTACACGTTAGGTATAATGCAATGTAGCCTTATATATCACAGGAATAATATACATGTTTTATTCTTTTATATTAAATCAACACCTCTTTTTATTCTTTAAACCCTTCAAGGAAGCTGCTCAATACATAGATAAATTAGCTCTACGTTTTCACACGTGTTCTAACGAAACACAAATCAATTCTCTGACTTAAATAACCAGACGTTTTCCTTCATGTGAAAGTGATAGTAAACAGCTCCAACTCTAATCAGGCTTTAATGACTTCTGCCCTGCACTTTGACCCTTACAGTCCCTTTCTATTCCGGTCATTTCCCCGTTTGAAAACACCAAATAACGTCTTTATTTCACCGCAACATGTAACTCTGTATCATTAAGTGAAAAAACCTGCTCACCTGTACCAGTCCAGTCCCTTATCGTAGAAGCGGTCGAAGAAGTGCGGCTCGGATCCTACGGCTCTCACGTCCGGATGAATCCGCAGAAACTCCAGCAGAGCCCGGGTGCCACCTTTCTTCACTCCGATGATGATGGCCTGGGGGAACTTTTTGCTCCCAAAGGTATTAGCTATAGAGATATTATCAGAGGAACCATCGCTGAAGTCCGACATCTGCTCGCGGAAAACCTGAGACGCGTTGTGCGTAATTTTCTCCTGCTGGGACGCTCCATCGTTTAAAGTGATTTTATTCTGATGATTACTTTGTTGGTCATATACAGGCCTGGGTAAGGAGTCACAGTATCCATTGAGGCAGTAAAAAAGGTAAGTGAAGAGGATGATCATGGTAAAGAAGACGGACAGCTTGGACTGCACCCTCAGGTGTCCGAGGTTGAGCGCGGCTCTCCATTTACTACATCCCATGAGTCGCAATCCTGGGCATGAGGACACAACGCAGGAAACATGCCTCATCAAAGGACGTCATACTTTAAAAAGTCACTCAAACTGAGGACGCTTTTTAATTTAAAGAAATCACCGCGTTGGTGCCACTGTCAAACTTGCCCCGTGCGCGTAAAAAAGCTCCACATATTCCTCCGCTTATCTCTCGTACCTTGACTTCCTCTCTCATCGGAGTTTCTTTTTCAACAACTTGAGCAAAAGCTGAAAGTGTCTCTGGGTGTATTTGTGCCTCCTGTGCGCTCCTTGGCAGCTGCTCGACAGGAAAACACTCAACACCCCCTCCTGTTAGTGCGTAAAATCCACGCCCTGTTTATAAAGCACACGCCCCTTCCATCCTCAGCTCAATTAGCACCGTCTTCAGACTGATAGAAACTATAGTTATAATTATTGTATGGACATTTGACCAGAGGTGGAAGAAGTATTGAGATATTTTACTTGAGTGTCAAAATACTTCATTGCAAGTAAAAGTCCTGCATTCAAAATCTTATAGGTAAAAGTACACAAATATTATCAGCACAATGTACTTAAAGTATAAAAGTCACATTGTGAAGAAAATGTGCCTTTATTTGTGTATATAACTATATTTATATATGTGACATTTCTAAATAACATAGTTACATCAAGTAGCATTTTACTGTTCAAAGTTCTGATGGACGTTTTGTAAAATATTTAAATAATTGTACTTGTTTGTCACTTAAAGAGTTCTCCCACTAGTTTAATATATGGATGCATTTTGTAATAATGAGCTAAAGCAGTTAAATACTTGTCCTGGAATTAAATTACATTACTTCCCTTTTAAATGTAGTGTAGCAGAAGTAAGTGCCTCAAATCCTCAGTATTAGTACTTAATTAAATGTACTTAGTTACATTTCACCACTGAATAAAGCCATTACTTTAATACACTGGAAAATATCAGGAACAAAACAAAATAAAGAGGGGATATGAGTTTTTGATAGCGGACTGAGGATGCAATTTCCTCTAATTTCCCGTTTAAATCACCTCATCCACTGCCTCTCTGAGCTCCACCTGCTGTCTGTGAGCCCTCCTGACCACACACCCCCACGGAGACAGCTTTAACACACACATTTAACACACACATTTAACACACACATTTAACCTTTACACTGCTGCCCAACAGGGACAGACAGGTGTCATCAGCTCCAGTGAATGTGAGACTAGTTAACTGTGGTTATAAACATGCAGTAATCCAGACCACCTAAACAGTCAAACCAAAACAAAAGATTCACAACATTTTAGTTAATAAATATATTTAGCTGTCGTATGAGACATTAGCTGATTTAACACGTGTAAGAAAATCCTTTATATATCCTTGAAATCTACTCGTTTGTTCTTGAGTTTTTGCCAACAAAGCCTAAGGACACATATTGTATTTTCAGAAAAGCAATGACGCAGGCAGATAAAATGTCCGGATACCTCCCTCCTCGTGACACTACTGTACCAGAGGTGCAAATGAAAAGCCTAAATGCAACCTTGTTTTATGAATGTGCAACAGTCTGTGCTTTTTTTATTTAATAATGAGCCATAACATCCCAATATGTCGGATAAAATACCCCCTCAAGTGGCCTGAATGGCATAGTAACACAGTCGACCTACAGGAAAGCTCAAATGAAACATCAAATAAGATCATATTTTAATCCCATTGTTTGAACATTGTGCCCTTTTTGGGGTCTTTACAAACTTTAGGGTTTCATTGAGTTTGAAAAAAAAGAGTTATTAGGGGTCCTAATTGGCAGATGATTAAAAATGTAGGCATTAAATTGATTGGTTACCCATTTTGATATACACACATATAATCATATATGAAGCCTCTCTGCAGCAGAAAAACAAATAAAGAAATAGACCGTTAAATCAACAGAGCTTTAGTTGAGGAGATAACCAAAACTAGTCGGAGATATGCTAAATATGTGTTTTGTGCCTGGGTTGCCTTTAAATAACATATTTTAATTAATTAATATTGAGTAGGCTTACTATGGACAGACTAGCTGGTGAAACCTAGATTTAGTTTGTATCCCGCGGAGGCTTAGATATGGTGGTTTATTTGGTTAAATCATTGATACAACCAGACAGTCTCAGCTCAGATATAACCTATAACCTGACATTGTGCTTGATGTACTGAATTTCAGGTAAGATTCATAGCGCCATGTTGGTGTTATCCCATAATGAGCCTTCAGTGTCAGACTCTGGATGCTTCTGGATGCCAAACCTCATTTTCCCAAAAGAGTTTTTTGACAATAAATGTGACAAAGTATAAATCACACTTTTATTGGCACTTTGCCCCTATATGCTTGCACATAAGAGAGGTTGCTACATGGCAGCACATCCATACTGATGATCAATCTGAAGGGGAAGACAATATCTATCGACACAGGCCTCCTCCAACCTGGCAGTATGTCAATTTCCCAGAGTCTCTAAACAGAGAAGGCATCATTTACCCTTCTGTACTCTCCGAGCACTCCTCCGTATTGATCCGCTGTGATGTTGGAAAACAATCGGAGACGTGCCACTCCGTCGTCTAAGTGATCAATAATGTGTGGCTTGCTTTGTGTTTAATGTGTGACATGCAGAGCTGTGTTCTCTTTGCTTTAAGTGCAGGGTTCAAAAGATTTAGTTTTTTGAAGGCAGTTTCGCACCAAGGTGGCTCTTATGTGTTTGTCTGATTTGTTTTTATTTTTCGAGGATGCAAGCGGAAATATCAATAGCCTAGAAACTGTCACCATATTCTCCATTTTAACTTGTTTTTGTATGTACTTTAATAACTTAAACATTTATCAATTATATATTACATTTAAAAATGTGACAGTTATATATGTTACACCAAATTACATGAATTCCACTTAAGTCAAAAGCTGGGATGTTTCTCCATTAGCTTTAGCCAGAGTTTAGCATTAGCTGGAACATTTGTGTTCATCGTGATTGTATTTAGCTTCTGGGTCATTTAATTTTTGGCAATTATTAATTTAACCTAGATATAATTCCCTTAAAATGTATATATGTTTACAGTTATGGGTAAAACATCCATAGGTAAGTAGTAGCTTAAGCTAAGGGTAGAAGTGGCTATGCTAGCAGCTAGCGTGCAATGCTATCTTGCTTTAGCAGTGTCTTTAGTTATCTTATTTAGAGGCTACAGAAGCATAAACACAGTTTGTGGTTCAGAGATTTCCAAGACAGAGTGCAGTTACTTTGGTCCAGCATGGTTTTCTGCAATTTAAAAGGTGTTCAGAGAATTATACATTTAATTTACATATATGTTTTGATTCAGTAGGCCTAAAACAGACATCAAAACTGATATTAAGCCTTAGTTTTGGACCATACAGCATCATATTATTGGTTTTTAAGACAAACTTACTGCTTAGGTTTTATTTGCTTGCTATTTGTTTGGCTATACTTTCCATGGTCGGACAAAACAATAAATTAATTCCTTATTGAACACTCAAACTTGAATTTGACAAAGAGTCACATAACATGATATTTAAGTCATAATAACTTGTGCAAAGTAAGAAAAAAAACTATTTCTGGGTTCCTTTTATACTATATTGTTGAGAAATAAAGATATGAAATATAATAATAATGTATATTATACATTTAAACCAATAACAGCCATCATGTACAGTCCTTCCTAAATGACAGACTCATGTATGGGAACTTCTCTTTCTTTGACACTTTGCTGGGAAACACCTGAAGTAAGGCATTCACACACACACACACACACACACACACACACACACACACACACACACACACACACACACACACACACACACCTGTGTCTGTAAGTGACATCCTCGGTGTTGAATTCCTCCCCACCTGTGTGTACGGTCTGAGGCTGTGGGATCGCAGCAGCTGTACAAAGCTCAGCGTGACTGTTGTGCTCTGTAATCCTTCGTAAAGTCCCCTTCAAAGACACAGCGTTCTCAAAACTGAACACCCTGCATTTAGACTTTTGTTCAGTTTGAAAACAACACAAATTCAACTCAGGAGTCAGAAACAAATGTACCTTACTATATTCAAGTAGAATCAAAATATCTCACTTGGGTTATGTTAGGTGTCCTATGTATATATATGTGTTGTAGTAAGTTGGTCTATTACAGTGTATTCTATCCGATTATATATATATTATTGATATTATATATACTATTGATATTGTATCTATTCACCATATTTGTCTATTTTGTATTTTATTATATTTCTCTCTCAAGTTACTCCTATGTTAAAACATGTAAACAATTTCGGATCAAAAAAGGATTTCTATTCTAAGCTAATGAAAAGTTCCACAAACTGACTTTCGAGAAATGTAAAAATATAAATAAGATGACAGATATTGACATTTCCCCTTAATGACAATATAGCAGTCCTAGGATGAAAGACATTTTCAATTTAAATCTCATTTGTGTTGTCACTTAAAGGTTGAGGAATCTACTTTATTTTAATGTTTCAATGTTTAAAGAAGTATTTTCACAGGCTTCCCTACTTTGTGTCTCTTAAAGGGTTCCTGTTTATTCTCTTTCTCACAATAGCTAATCCCCTCACTGTTTCAGGTCAGAGTGAATACACCAGACTTCTCAAGTTGTCCAGAAGGGCGGTGCAGTCTTTGTCCCGCAGGATAAAACACAGCATTGTCCCGGTGTTCCCCTGGATCACTGAGGATACAATACATGAGACCTGCTACTGAAGAGCTGCTCTTCAAACGGCCTGTTAACTCACCTGGATGGAATGTGTCACACACACACACACACACACACACACACACACACACACACACACACACACACACACACACACACACACACACACACACACACACACACACACACACACACACACACACTAACCTGTCACCAAACCCCACCAGACAGCATGTCACTAAAGGCCTGCACGGATTAAAGGATGAGTTACAAGCAGGGGGTTTTCAGCCCAAGTCCAACATTTAGAAACATATGTTACACTTTTCAGGTTTGAATCCGGATTACAGATTATAGAAACAGATATATTAAAAAAAACAGTTTTCACTCCCAAGGTGTCAAATAGGGCAGCGTTGTCAGTGACCCAACACTTGAATCTCAGGTGCTAACTTTAGACTGAACTACAGTCCTTTCTTAAAGATAACCAGAATGTGTATCATAACCCATTAGCAGGCCAGCTGTTACTAATTATAGTCACAGGGACAACATAGAGCTTGAACACATCACAATTGTCATGATCTTAGTTTCCTGTTTAATTTTGAAATGCCTTTTCCTCTTGTGTCTTGTCTTGTTTTGCTTTCTGTTTACTATTTTTGAATTTGACAACACTGCTCGTTTTCCAGTTTGGTTTAGCTCTCCTTAAACATCTGATATTGATCACTGTGTTGCTACAGTGTGACGCTGGGACATAAACTGGTTCTGGACATAAATGTTCCTCCAACAACAAAACAAGCGGGGGCCAAACATGTTGCAGAAATTACTGGACAGACTTTCTGATAAGCAGGAACTGTAATTGAACACTGACACATGCAGGAAAGTTTGCACCACACCTCGAGAACTAGAAAACAAAGCCTTGTAGAAGACTTGACACGCCAACACAGCACAGAGGTTACACTAAGTGGCAACTCTTCTTAACCTTCTTCAAATCTCTCTCATGTTTATCTACTGATTAATGGACATCCCCCCCCCTCCCTCCTTTCCCTCTTTATTATATATTTCGTTTTCGTCTTTGTACGGTTTTATAATTATGTATTTATTATTTAGTTTTGTCCTGTTAGTCTGTACAACACTCTCTTACATGTTGGCTACATGGTCTGTTTTGGTTATAATTGTGTTTCAAATATAGTACGCCTTCAAGTGAAGATCAACGGTCTTGTCCATTGATGTCCAATAGTAGAGACTAAGCTGAACACTAGTAGCTTTGAACTGTTGAACATTTGTAACTGTGGTTCCTAATTTATACATATTTTTATACATATCTGTATATTGTATAATTGTATTTTTGTATTCGGGATTGTTGGAAACGTCATTTCGATGTCTCCGTCTGTACACACAAACTGAAAGATTGACATTAAAGTTGTCTTTGACTTTCAATGTACCAAATGTTTTATCTATGTGTCTTCAATACAAATATATAACAAAATTAAAAGAGACAGCACAGAGGCAAACCAATGAGTACAGTCCGCGCATCTGTGTGTTGCGTGAAAGCCGGTGGCAGCCATATCCTCAGCTGTAACTGCAGGGCAGCTCTGTGGCCAGCTGGTAAGTACAGGGCACGGCAGCACTGTACATTACACATGGGTGTGGCTTACGAGCTCGAAATGTTTTCAATTGAGGAGTGAAGAAGGCACGTAAAGTTCCAGGCATGCCTGCACAGGATTCTCTCTTCATTGTGTGACAAGTGGGAAGGTTTAGGGTTATAATAAAAAACTGTTTACTACTTAAAGCTGAGTCATTACAGAAAGAATCTTATCACACTGCAAATGTTACTGCAGGTCATTTGCGGTTAAACAGTGGCCACCGCCTCTAATAAACACTCAGTTATGTCACAATGGCAGTTTACAAGAAACCACAGCAGCTTTCTACTTGTGTTTATTTCTGCCGTTTTTGGTTATTTTATAGTTGTTTGAACTGTGAAGCAAGTGTGTCTTGGTTGAGAGAAAAACTGGAAGCAAACCAATGAATACAGATGGTTCATACTCGATGGAAACAACCTGGGTTTGCACTAAAACAACTATAAACGTAATCTCTGTGTAATCAAGTTATTCCCAGAATTGTATAAATGTTTGTTGATATGTGTTTACAGCAAACTGACCAATCACATATTTCCTTGTTTATTAGTCACATTTACAGTACCACCTTGCAGAGTAACAGCACAGGAGCAGATACGGCCTCAGGTGTGTCATGCTGTATAGAGATGCAGTCAAAACAACATGGAGAACAACATCTGCTTATCTCTGCACATCTCTGTCGCTACAAGATCGAGAGGATAAAGTAGCCGAAACAAAATGTTACATTTAGAGAGAGGAGGAATGAGTTTCTACAACAGTTTGAAACCATATTGTATGCATGCATTTTACTACTATACGGTTATTTCTTTTCAAACAACCATCTTAAACACTTCCTTTTACAAGATGATTTGTCAAAAATGTGTCTTTTTGAGGAGGTTTGAAAAGGTTGCATAGACCCAGAGTTTGTATTTCCGTGAACAACTAAAAACCCACACATGTTACCAAACGGGAGTTGCAAGGTCTCTTTAACGGGAATCTATCTCAAGTAGCAGACGTTACATTTTAAAAGTGTCTTTCACTCAATTTCACTTGAAAAAACCTGATACGCTTATATACCGTCAAGAGTAAGATGGAAAGATTAAGAACAGGGGTAGGGGAGCACCTTGCGTTACTTCTTTACAGATTAGACAGACGAGATCCAGCCTGTTAATTGATGCCAGTCAGCTTTGATTATTTGTACATGAGGACTAAAGAAAACAACAACTAATTCCAACCACGCTCTGTTCCTTTAACTGAAAATCTTCATGTGAAGGTCCAGAAAAACAGGTGATAAAAGAGATGTAAACACAGTAATAGAGCACAGGTGACGTCAGGCTGTTTTAACGACAGCAGCTGATCTGTGAGCCAGCCGTGAGCAATCAGCCTCTCTGATAAGCTATCGGACCGCAGGTGTAACTCAGGGTAATAATGCCACCCTGGAAAATGTGATGATTCGCACAGGTTTTGCATGCAGGCGTTCTCTCGTTGACCTTCCATTTTCCCTTTGCATCAAACTCCAACGTTAAGCCAGGAAGCTTGGCTTGCACGCTACAGCTACCGTGCGATTTACTGCGCCGTGCACAGAGGGATTTCCAAAACCATGATCTACGGTCATGGTGTCATTCATGCAACAAAAGCTGGCCTATAATCATTCTGCTCACTTCTTCTCTGCTATGAAGCTCCACGGTGGACGATAATATATATCAGGACGCGGCTGTAAATATAGACACACACCGCGCTGGCACACCATGTGATATGTACTTGCAGAAGCCAAGGAAGAAATTAAAGAATTACCAATGCCAGCCAGGAGTGCGTGTGGATCAGTAGTGGAAAGGACATTTACTCAAGTACTGAACTTAAAACACAATAATGAAACTTGAAAATGAGCATAATACATGCAATAAAATGTTAAAGGTCCCATGTCATGCTTTTCCGGTTATTACCCGTCCCCTTGTTGTTATGTAGCTTTTTCTGCATGTAAACGGTCTGCGGAGTCACAAACCCTCAAAGTACACCATTTTTTTCTTCCTGAGTATAGCGACTTAATGGCTGAGGGTGTGTGTGTGTGTGTGTGTACTCAGGCTGAGTTCCGTGGTGTCTCGCTGTCTCGCAGACCCCACGCAGCAACCCGGAAACGACACCAGTAATACAGCTCACACTGTCCGCTCCTCGAGCCTCAAAGGGCGGAGCAGCGAGTCCCACAACTAGGGTTCCAAAGGGGCGGAAACTTTCCGGTAAATTTCCGCATAGTTTCCATGGGCTTGAGATACACTTTTTGTTATATTGCATGGAATGCTCTTAACATCCCGATAGCAATGAATATCTTAAGTGCTTTGATAAAAAATCCATAAAAAAAATGTCATATGTGGAAGCTGTAGTACTGTAAAAAGCACGACCAATCATCTGAGCCGGCTAAAGTAACTGGATGGCCTTCCTGCCTGTCAGCCTTCCATCTGTGCACAAACTTATCTCGTGCCCTCATTGGTCATGTGCGCGTTCGTGTGTGTTGCAGTGGCAGATTTTTTCCGGCTGTGTGTTTTCAAATTCTAGCGCACGAGAGCTGGTTTCTCCAAAATGACCTACCCCACCTTTAAGCTGGGGAATTTTGGAAATATTCGATGCAAAATTAAACAAAAAAACATGACATTTCAACAGATTTTTAAAACACTCTTTTTTTTGAAGTAGAAAAGAACAAGTTTTAATTATTTTATTGAACAATTATTTGTTTCATTGAAGAACGAAAACAGGAATGTTGAGTTAAATGTTACTCATCCCCCCCAACCCCACTCATACAAAAATGACAAAAACAAAAATGCACCCCATCCAAAAATCCCCACAAAGTCCCATTCAAAATGTTAAATAAAAAGAGCCCTTCTCCCTCCAACAAGTCCCATTAAACATGCAAATCTTCCTTCAAGCGATCCTCTGCATTTTGGCTAAACCCTTTCAGTCAACGGTCTCTTCCTCGGCCTCATCAACATCCAACTCTGAGTCTTCCTCTGCAGTGTCACTGTCCAGCGTTGTTGAGGATGGCTCTGTGTCAGGCTCAGAGAGCCTTAGGTTTGCCCGAGTGCCAACCAGTTTTTCCACTCTCACAATTGTGAGCCTGTTGCGAACCTTTGTGTGGTCTCAATAGCCATGCAGTAAGCAGTGTGCTATGGCATGGATATTCAAGTACTTGAATGGCATCTGTTTATTTTAGTCAAGATTATGCTCAAATATACTTTTCCCAACTATATTTAAGTTCCCTATGAAGAGCCAACCTTCAATTTAGAAAATTCCCAGTTTATTCCCATAAATTCCCGGTTATTCCCGTGGAAAGTTTCCATCTTTCAAAATTCCCAGAATTTTGCAACCCTACCCGCAACGTCCCGCCAACACGGCACCCAGACCCCACACAGCATTCTCATCTGTTGGTAACACATAATCACTGATGTTCCGCTGTAACGGTGGTGGACTCATCAGAACAAAGTGGGCGAGCTGACCAATCACAGTGGGCTCATAGGGAGGGGGGTGGAGCTCCAACAAGCCGTGTAGGACAGAGAGTGAATACACATACTATACAGAAATGCTGTATGAGAAACCAATGTGATTTTAGAACATTGAACAATATAGATCTATTCTAGTACACCTCAACAATGGAATTATGATCAGTAGAAATGGCCATGTCATGGGACCTTTAAGATAATGCATAGATTACACTAGCGTAAATGTTTTTAACCGTTTGAGGCTATTAAAAATGAAAAAAAAATCAATTTCGTACAACAAAACGTTTTCAAAGATAGTCGTAAACTTGATTGATCTGTTGTTTGTTTACAACAGTAACATGCTTGACAATATGATAATGTCATCATGCAGAAAGAGTACTTTTGATACATTAAGTATACTGTGCTGATTATACTTCTGCACTTTAGTAAGACTTTAAATGTAGGGCTTTTACTTGTTACAAAGTATTTCAACTTCAACAAATTGGTGCTTTTACACAAGTAAAGGGTATAGATACTTCTTCCACCACTGGTGTGCATGCCAAGGATTTTGAAAAGTTATAACTTCATTCTCCATTTGATTATCTGACGATTTAAACTGCGGGAATAAATAGACTGTGGAGCAGGAGAAGCCTCAGGAAAGAAAAATGTGAACACTAGAAAGATCTTCAGCAAGTCTCGCCACAGAATTATACCTCTATGAGTCTGAGCCACTGAAAGAGACAGGCAGCCTAAACAAACATGACCCCCGTTACCACACACACACACACGCGCGCACACACACACACACACTCCTGATTCAGAGCATGCGTAGCTTTGCAGCGGGTCACCGTGTGGCTGTTATCTGCTCTGAAGACTGAAGATAACGCAGTCCGACAGCGCTCAGACTCCATGTTTGCTAACAGTCCGCCTGCTGTCAGGGAGATGCAGAGAAGAAGGCGAGCAGAAGGCCAGAGCAGACGGAGATGATTGGGCAGACGTAGTTTGAAACCTGCTGCTGTCAGACATGCCAGAAAGCACTTAGTGTAAACTTTGAATCGCCTCATAAATCTTTTGTTGTTCATTTGAGGCCAGTTTAAGGGTCAGTTCAAGTGGAAACATGTTGTAGCTGTGCAAATAGAAATGTGGTTTTATTTGCCAAGAATCTGTATTTGTATATATTATTTAAGACGGGACAATGCACATTAATTAACATGAGCACTTGAGTCCATCAAGTCAATGTGCAAGATTGAGAGGTTGATGGCATTAAAAGGAAAAATACAAGAGCACATAAACACAGGAAGCACATGAGCAGAATTGAAATACATTTAAGCACAGTTGCACATATAATGCACATATGCCCACTTTAAAGCCTTTATCATTACTACAATTAAAGTGGAGGAGAGTCATTTTTGTGCTCGAAGCCTACAAAGATGTAAATACCCAAATGTTGGAGGCTCTGATGTTGTCAACCATAAACCACAACACCTCCAGTTCCTGTTTGGCCAGGAAACTCCCTCCAGCATACACTTTAACCATCTAATAAAGGTGTCAAAGCAAAAGCCCAATATCAGATATTACACATTGAAGTTACACATTGTTTCATTTACAGTTTGTACATACCAACAACACATGAAGTGAAGCTAGAACACCTATACAAAAGGAATACCATAGCACTGCAATCAGGGCCATTGTGAGACATTTAGGAAGACATGCAATAAGTCAGTAAAGTCCCTTTTGCTTTCTAACTGGAGTCTCATGTGAAGCTGAAAGGTGTCGATACTCTGCATCTCAGAGTATGATGCATGGAGATGTGTGTGTGGGGTCCGCTGGGAGCTGAGGGACATCAAGATGGATGGAGGAGACTCGCTCCGTGTCCAGAGGAGGGGGCATAACGTAGCCCACATGCTGAGTGACTCTGTGATGGACGGGTGAGCTGTTGGATGACAGAATAGACTTTAACAGGTATTTAAAGCCTTTGTTAAAATAGTTGCTCTTCTAAATCTGAGTTTAGCACTACCTGAACATGTTAATAAAAGTCACACGTGAGAAGTATTGAGGGCCCAAATATGCTTTTTGGGGTTTCCCCTTTCCTGTAGTGTGTTAAATAGGTTTGTGTGCATGTAAATGGTCGGCAGAGGCTACAATCCCAAAGTTCCCTGCGGAGGGAGTTTCTCTCCCACATTTATTTGAACATTAAAGCATGTAATAATGTCACAGTAGAGACATAACATATAATTAAGACACCTGAAAATGAGCATGATAGGGCCCCTTTAAGAGGTTCTGTTTGATAAACCTTTAACACAGCGCATCTCTAAAGATTAAACAGATCGAATTACAGTCAGAGTAGAGGCATAAAATATAAATTCGACACAAACCTCTACAGTGAATCATTACCTATAAGTCGATATGGACACGGTGAGAGAAAGAGAAGTCTGACATGCTTCAAATTATATAATCAGGCACCACTGTTCCTCAATCATACTGAAAATGACTGACATCATAAACTCAACCTGCTTCTTACAGTAAACAGCAGTTAAGTGGAATATAATTGCTTTTGTGTAAAATGACATCACACCTTTTAAATGAAAGCAAGTTGAGGCCTGGGCAGGTTGTGGGACATGCTTTGAAAATCTCAATAAAACATTGTGATGTGATCTAATCTGATTTGTATCCCCAGGGTTAATTGCACTTTTTGTAATAAAAGTATCAGCTCAATGAAATGTAATGTAATATCTACCAGCATAAGACAGTGTTCCTGTACTATGTGACCACTTTAACAGGTGCTGTGTGTAAGGGAGAGGGTGGCCTTTCACAAAAACACTTACCCTTCAGTATAGGTTCACCAGATTCTTTATAATATTCGTTACAAAGGAGATAAGAGTGTCTTCCTGTCGGGCAGGATACCATTAACATGCCCTGATGCTGGTGCAGCAGTTGCCCCTATGAGTGAAGGCATTTACATTAAGGTTTAATGGTTAAATCTTAATCTAGATCCAAGGAATCACTGTCCCATATACAGTAAAACGTTTGTGTTTGTGTGTGTGTGTGTGTGTGTGTGTGTGTGTGTGTGTGTGTGTGTGTGTGTGTGTGTGTGTGTGTGTGTGTGTGTGTGTGTGTGTGTGTGTGTTTGGGTGTGTTTTGGCACGACATCCTGCTCTAATATGCCTTATTAAGCATGATGTCATCCACCTGTTTTGCGGGCCCGGGGGCAGCGATGACTGATGAGACAATTTCTGAATAATCATCTTATCTGATCTGGAGCTCGTGAGCTGAAACCCGGAGAAATTGCAGACCGTGAATGTGAAAAGTCGTTTACTCTGAAATACCCCTGAGCTTTATCCACTTAGGGGGAAAATGGTCCACCCTAAAGTCATGTTGATGAAGTCTGAGAGAGTGTTTGTGTTGTAGAGAAAAATGTCCCTTCATAAATTACACTGATTTGGTTTCATTTACCTTTTCAATCATTTGGTTGTAGGGGATTTTTACCTGGATGTTTCACATATGAAGAACAATTCTGTGGTCCTTGAATGCAACAGTGCAATGGAAACGACTCATGCAGCTGTCCTGGGATAACTTTTCTTTTATAACATGGTGTATAGGTAGGTCTTTCATGCCTTAACAAACATTTACCCCATTGAATCAAACATTAACCCTTAAAACGTCTGAGGGCAGCCGGGTTAATGCAGTGCCCGTGTGACCCGACAGAAAACCGTCTGAGATTCACATTAACCTCCAGATCAGTGGTGGAAAAAGGTGTGTTAAACTTTTACTCTATTTAGAAAGGACTTTGCTTTTACAGATTTTTCCATGTCTTCAATGGACAACAAAAAGTCCTTTACACATCACTTTCTTGCTATAGACTTCTATGGAAATCTAAATATGTAAGTGTTCAAAATTGTCTTTATTTAGGCTATATGGGTGTAAATGTATAAATATTTGAAATAATTGTTGTAATTGCTATTATAATTATTTGTATTATTATTAGTATAAATTGTTTTTAAATTAATGTATTATGTATATTATTGAATTATTATTTAAAATTAAATTGTATTGTTAGTTATTATTATTTATTTTATTATTTATTTGTATTATTTATACTTTTGTATTCACATAAAAAAAGGCAAACATGTTTCAAAGCACAGGATAGGGCATGTGTCTTTGGTTTGTTTGACTTACTACTGTCTGTAAAGAAATGTGTTTATATATTGAGCAATGTACATGTAAGGACAAACTGAGACAATAACTAGAGAGTAAACCAAACTTTACCCGCTGCATGGTCTGATGATACATGAGTCACACAGCGGGTAGCGTCAGTGACGGGATGATAAATTGTTGCTGATGTTTTGTTGTTGAGCACAAAATGCCCGGAGGAAGCTCGTTATGAGCCGCATCTCTGTTCAAACCAGTTCGGTACCACCAACGTATTTGCGGTTCAGACACACAGAGCTTTGTTGTTGCCACTCCTTTGAATTCCAGAGAAAGAGGATTGTAAAGCACTGCTGGGAAGGTTACTATCATTTACCTGCATCACGTCAACCTGGAATAAGAACAGATTATGTATAATGGCATATTCTCTTTTCCCTGAGGATAACATGTCATTTTTAAATATAGTGAGGTGTCTATCGAGAAGAACGTTTTAAAGTAAGTCTAATAAAAGCATAGGGAGGGAGTTTCAGTCTCAGCTGCAAATTAAAATCACAACAACAGGTTTTAATCATAGTGACGTAAAGGGGGAGAGACTGGAGGAAAACACATGCTCAGAAAGGCTTAGTGTAGGCCGACTAGTAAGTATACACAACTAAAGCCGCTCAAGAAAAGGACAAAGGAGAAAGATGGCTGACAAAGCTGAAGTAATCTAGCACCAATGACATTGTTACGTTTTCAAAAACTCCTCTCTGAAATAGTCGTTCTTCTTCCACGTAAATTAAAATGACGGCAACACTGATCCATTGTGTTGTCTGAACATGTTTTGTTCACGTCTGACTTTAAATTGACCAGACTTCTTTCTGCAGGTGGAAAGAAGTCCCTTGGTCCTCCTGAGCAACGGTCTCTTCTCCTTAGCAGCAGTCTGTTAGCGAGAATTAAGAGCCGAATTGACCAATCAGAATCGAGTACTCAACCAAGCCCTGTTATAACTTTAAAAACACACTCGTTAAACGTCTCACAAAGAGACTAAACAACACACGCTGCAGAACGAGAAGAAGAGAGAGCTGCTACATCTTTCTGAGGCCTTCATCCAGGCCCTAATGAGTGACTGGGTTCAGAGGCAGACAGGTTAAAGGTCACCTATTATGCAAAATCCACTTCCTCATGTCTCTTCTACATCAACATGTGTCCCCTCTTCTTCATGTCTCTTCTACATCAACATGTGTCCCCTCTTCTTCATGTCTTTTCTACATCAACATGTGTCCCCTCTTCTTCATGTCTCTTCTACATCAACATGTGTCCCCTCTGTGTAAAGAGATTCTGAATGTCTCTTTTTGTCCTGATCCATTTCTATAAAAACCTGTCTGAAAATGAGCTGATCAGATTTTGGCCACTTGATGATGTCATAACGATTTTTTGGCTTGTGTAACCATTAGCCAATCACCAACCAAGGTAACCCCACCCCCTTATCACCTGAATCTCCTCTTATACCTCATTCACACCAACGGTGTTTCGGGGCCGGTTCGGAGGTGGAGTTTGAAAAGCACCGGGTTTTCCTCTTCACACCGCAGCGGAGCAGCCTCTTAGCTGCGGAATCCGGTTCGTTTCAAGCACCAAAAAATTGTCCGGCCAGAGCAAAAGCACCACATACGTCACGCTTACGTTGAGGCGGGGTCAGGGGCAGGGGCGGAATCAACTCCTGAACAACAACAAAAAGCCCGCGTTTTATCCAGCTTGTACACAACGATGGAGAAACTTAACAAGCAGCAGGGGTCCACTGAAGAGACCAGCTACCTGCTGGGAACCTGGTCTTCTGAAGAGGTGCAGAGGAAGCTGGAGCACAATCGGCCGTTGTTGTTGTTGTCGGTGTGAGCTGTGAGGGGTTTCCGCGTGGTTTGGCTTTATGAAGCAGGCACGCAAACGGTTACGTCATGACGCAAACGATGACGCAATGACGCAGCACCAGTCGGACTCTGGGCGGTGTGGAAAGAGCCTCCGCTAAACCGAAGAACCGGTTCTCAACCTGAAAAGCTCTAGCACGGAGCTTGAACCGGAGTTGCGTTGGTGTGAATGAGGTACTAGAGCACCATTGAGTTCTTTGTAACCAAATATCTCTCAGAGGGGCGTGGGGAGGGGCTCCTTATTTTCATCTAAAGTAACAGACAGAGAATCAGCACTTTGGAAACAGGGCTGAAACAGAGGGGATTATGGGTAATGCTGCAATGATCTGTTTGGTGTTTGGAGGCAAACACTTCAGAGACATGTTTTGTATATATCTGAGACCTATAATATATTGATGATAGGGGACCTTTAAAGTACTGTAAGTTAGTCACAGTACGGTAGCAACAAATCTCACAGACTGATTTAACAACAGCTCAAGATGCTTCAAAGATTGTTGTTGTTTCTATGCTTTAATTAGACTTCCCCTCATTTATCTGACATCGCAATCTCATCTCCTTGTTTTTGCTTTTTGCTTATCACACATCCTCCTCCTGTAGAGTTTAGACGGGCAGAGCAGAAACCAAGGCTGTGGGTTTGATTACCAGCGGGACCACCTATGTTTAAAATGCAACCGCTCGCAGCACAGTAACAACATCCACAAATCGGACGACACCGTGTTAAAGAATAAACCGTGGAGCCAAGACAACACAAGAGGAAATGTACTCAGCCGTAACAACCTCAATGCAAGGTCAGGCTCCAGGGCTTTCTTTGAATACCTCTGGCATCGTGCTCAAGCGCCTTTAGATGGATGTGTAGTGGCTCTCCAGAATATTGAAATTGTTGATGCTTAGAGTGCAACCACTTTTACGAATGTTATGATGACCCCTCGTAATTGCACACTACAAGAAGTCAATGTTTGGAGAGAAAATACGCTGCGAACTCTGTGGCCATGCTAATGAAATAGAGGACTTGTTTGTCTCACAGTGTGTGTGTGTTGGCGTGTGTTAGGGTGTAGTAAGTGAACGCATGTCATAATGTGGGAGAAATTGATGAGAGAAATGTGTGTGACCTGAAAAAGGAGTAGTGTGTTGATTTGCACACACTGTTTTCTGCGATTGTGTGTGTAAAGGTGCATCGGTAGGGTAGGTAATTCACTTCAGAAACACTTGTTATATTCCATGGAATGCTCTTAACATCCCGATAGCAATGAATACATGAAATGCTTTGATAATAAATACATTAAAAAAAAGTCATCTGTGGAAGCCGTGGCGCTGTAAAAAGCACGACCAATCATCTGAGCCGGCCCGGCTAAAGTAACTGGATGGCCTACCTGCCTGTAAGCCTTCCATCTGGGCACAAACTTATCTCGTGCCCTCATTGGTCATGTGCGCGTTCATGTGTTGGAGGAGGGGCTCTGTGAGGAAGTCTGAAGGAAGGGGCAGACTTTTTTTCGTACTTTCAAATTCTAGCGCACTCGAGCTGGTTTCTCTATTCTTACCTACCCTACCTTTAAGTCTCTCATGTGGTATTTCCTTGTTTCATTTATCCTTGCATGGTTTAATTACTGGCGTGTTGTTTCCTTACTGGTGTGTAAAGGTGAATCACAAGTCTCTTTTTTGATAATTCCTTGTTCCCTGTCTGCTCGAATGGTTTCCTTACTTGTGTGGATAGGTGCATTACAAGACTCCTTAATATTTCCTTTTTCCCACTCTCCTTAGGCGCATTCACACTGCGGTACTTTTCCCACAAAGGTTCATGCGAACTTAGTTCATGAGAACTCTTTTATCGCGTTCACACCAAAAAGAGCCGGTACTAAAAGTAGTTCATGTGAACCTTTTTACCCGCTCGAAAGTCCCTGCTAGAGAGCAGGGACTTTCGAGCGGCTCTTTTGTGAGAAAAGAGCTATATTTCTGATTGGCTGGGCGGATTGCAAACCACGCCCTGTAAAACTTCCAAAAAGTTTTGTGAAGCCGCCATTTTATTATCCTCGCATTAGCATTATTAGCATTAGCATTAGCCCAGCGCAGAAACGCAGAGAGACTAACTTATGGCAACACAAAATAAAACATGGGAGCGGTGGAGATGAGGAGGTGTCGGCGTTCTGGCGATTTACTCGGAAGGCTTCAGTAGAAGCTGCTGGGAGTCCCAGCAGCTTCTACTGAAGCCTTCCCCAACTCCGGGGACTTCCGGCCGGGGACTTTGGGCCGCAGTATACGCCGTGAAGTGGTTTGTAGCCTGCCAGTAAACCCAAAGCAGAAGAAGAAGAAGTGAAGTCAGCGGCTTCATTTGCCTAATCCACCCCCAGGGACTTTTTCCGGTGTGAACGCGATCTGTACTTAGTTCATGCGAACTAAAGAGTTCGCATGAACTAAGTTCGCATGAACCTTTGTGGGAAAAGTACTGCGGTGTGAATGCGCCTCTTGTGTGGCCCAAGTCTCTTATTTGATAATTCCTTGTTTCCTCTACCTGCATGATTTCTTACTTGTGTGTAAGGGTGCAAGTCTTTTATTAGATTTCCTTGTTTAATTTCTCCTTGCATGGTTTCCTAACTGATGACAAGTCCAATTCTTTATATTTCCTTGTTACCTCTTTCCTTGCATGGTTTCATAATGGATGTGTAAATGTACATCAAAAGTATATTAATAGATATTTCCTTGTATCTTCTCTCCTTGCATGGTTTCCTTACTGGTATGTATCACATTTAATATGTCCTTGTTTCATTCTGGTCTTACATGGTTTCCTTCCTGGAAAAGATGCAAAAGAGGGAAACGTATGAAGTGGTTTGGGATGCACCCCGTGTTGTGCGTGTGAGTGCTTCCCCTGTAATGATAGCTCTCAGTCCCTCACCAGGATCTCCTCTTAACCTCACAGTCTTTACCCAGAGAGGATGGCCTCCAGCTGGAGAGCCACAAGCAGCATTCATAATTAATGCATGGAAACAAACACGTACAACTTGTGTTCATATCAAGCAAGCTTCCACATCTGCAGAGGAGGTGATGTGATTTAGCAGGATGTTAGCTCCATCTAGAGGTCAGTATTGGAAAATAACTCATTTCAGAAACCCCTGGATGTGGTTACTATTCCTAACAATGCTCAAGGATATTATTATGTATTCATTTTCATTATAATAACATGAAAAAGGACAAGACAAAAATCTATCAAACTATAATTTATTGTTTGTTTGTGTGAATTATTGTCACATCCTGTAACAGTTGAAGACAAATCAAAATGTAGAGCTTATTAAATCCAATACATATTGACTCTAAGGTGAGATTTTAAAAGTAAAATGCACAAACAAAAAATCTGTTCAAGTCTTAAAGTGCATCAAATAAAATAAAGTACATAATGTTGCAGACAAAAACAGTTCACAGTTTCTTCGCTAAAAAACAGATACCCCAAACTGACTAGAAATGTGGACTTGTTCAGTGCATAGATAGTCTGGCTACATTAAAGGTGAAATAGAGTCAATAGTACCAGCAATATAAAGCAGATTCTGCAGCAGAAAAGTACATTCTTGCTCAAAATTATCTACTGATAAAATCATGGAGTTAAATGTATTTAAATATGAGGTAACATTGTAGTTGTTAAGGAGTATTTTCAGAGGTCACAGGTTGGTCAAAGATCCTTCAGTGGACAGGACGTCCCTCTCGGGTTTTATCCCGTCCACGTCACACACTGACCGACCCGTTCACTGATCCTGGAGCAGCAGCTGGAGAGACACCCACACCTCGCTCTTTACTGCTTGTCCTTACCTGGAACAGAGATAAAAGATAAATTAACTTACTCACTGGAAGTCAGAAATATGTTGATTCACAATTACACCAAAGCTAAAAACTCAAGTAAATATGTACATTATTATATTAAGGCGCATTGTTGATATACAGGTGATGCTAAGAGAGACACAGCACTGTGCCAGTAAGAAAGAAGCAATGCAAGTTCGAAAGTATTTTATAAGAAAGCCACATTATTCAAATGTTCAGGGACAAGCTGTGCTCGTGAGAAAATGTCAGTTTAACCAAATCACACAAAACCACACATTCTCAGTCATAATTAGTCACGTACATACTGGTTGTTTGCTTTCAGGTCTCTCTTGTTGCAAAGCTCAATGAATGCAGATACATCACTCATCATCATTCGTGCTTGGTACAGAAAGAATGAAGGGTTTTCATTATTTTTAACTCTAGGCTAAAAATACAGCCTCACTCATATCTGTGATCACCTTACCTTTGTTCGGGACAAACTTGAGCGAGGTACTGAATATTCAAAATCGTGAAACTCCTTCCTCCGGGCCGTCATTTACAAACTCATGGCCCAGCCCGTTGCCACACTTGCCACACAGAACCTAAGAGATAAAACACACATGTTGACATTTAGACAACTGCTTGGGGTATTTCATTGGGTATGTTTAAGCATGCATTATCATCTCACTATCAGCTGGTCTGCTTTTGTTATTGATGGCACTGATCTATTAGACACTACTGTCTATCAAATTGTAATGATTGTAACGATTGTATGTATTACTTCATGAATTTTGTCCATGTATGTCTGTAAAACGTTGCTTTTGTCGGGACCCCCATGAAAACGAAATGGTGCATCTCAAGGGGTTTACCCTAATAAATAAATGTCTATATATTTGATCTGTGTGCATGGTGCAGTAAAACAGAACGGGTGGAGGAGACTCTGACCTTGAAGGCAGTGAGGCTCTCCATCATCTTGGTGACGCTGTCCTCTCGGATGGTGTCGGTGAACGCCGGCCACGGAGACGAGTGGGCGAACTTTGATCGACTGGAGAACAGCGGGTGGTTACACTGGGAGCACACATACATCCCTGCAGGAACAGATTCTTATTAAAGATATTGTTTCATTTTCTACCTGAGACACTTGCTCATGTAATCTGTGTGCCTGACTGGGGACATGTGTAGCATAGGAAGAATTTGTGTTAAAGCCTAAGACCATTCATTTTATTATATCAGGCTTTTAATCTATAGCCATGGCTTAAAAATTGTAGTTATAATTATTACATGTTTCCTTGCGTATACATAAAATAAACATTAAGTAAATCAAAGTGATCAAAACTAAAGATGCTTAAACATATATCTCTGTGAAAGTGGAAAATAAGGAATGAGGACTTGAGAGCACTTTTAAAAAGAAAATATATATATATATCACTATTTAGTTGAAAACTTGTGTCAACATGCAAGTTATATTAATGCTTTGTTTAAACCATAATAATCAATAGCAGCTGCTGTGTTATAACTATTAGTAGTAGTAGTAGTAGTAGTAGTAGTAGTAGTAGTAGTAGCAGTCATAGTAGAAACTGCAGATACATATTTCAAATAATAATGAATAAATATTCCCAATTGTTGACACACTTCCAATCCACTCAACACTCTGACATTACACAATAATCCAATTATATTTTTCCATCAAAATGAGTTAATTTGAAACCAAAAATAGTCTAAACATGAGCTCTAAATGTGAGTGTTATCCTGTATAATCCAGACTGAAGGAGGTTACATCACATCACTGTTACAGCCTGCTCACCTGGTTTGAAATGATCCTTGTAGACCTCACCTCCGAAAAAATTGCAGAAAGACATGCTGTGTGTATGAAGTGTGTATGTGTGGGTGTGTGAGTGTGTGTGCACAGATCAGCATAGAGCGAAATAAATCTCAGTTTAGTATTTCTTCCAGCCTCAGTGACAGACGACCGGAAGCTCTTCCGTGTTTCTTCCTCACGTGTGAAGAAGACAGATCCCGGCTGCAGATTTAACGAGAGCTCCGCCCCATGCAGTTCCCTCCTCCACCACCAGGGGGCGGTGTTGAGCTGCAGGTGGAGGTGTTGCGTTGAACTGCATGTAGGCATTTCACCGGCTCTAAGCCATGGATGTATAATAAGAGCTCTAAACACACTGATAGGTGAGTGTCATAGACTGTATTATGGTGAGTGTACCCTGAAACAGATTTACTATGGCTGAATTACCTCACTCACTGAAGCAACAGAGAAGTTTAACAAAACAAATCAAAAAGAGTGTGGAAAATATAAAGAAATGTTGAAGAATTACTAAATGATGGATGGATTACTGAAATGAGTCCAGGGTCCAGACCATATGTATAAAAGTTAATATTTGTTGTCACATTTGTAGAAAATCTTTATAACTTTTCGACATCAACCATAATCTAATCTCTAAAAATGTGTACTTGCTTTTTGACACACCATTTTGTAACCAAAACAACAGTAGACATAGATAGATCACAAAGAAGAAGAAAAAACACCTTGGACTATAGTGAGGCCACATTTTGAACTATTAACTATTCTTAAATCTCAATCCGAGTAGACAATACATTGCTTACATTTTAGGGTTGATTATTCAAATCAACATCACTTTTTCTCATTATCATGTAACTTTAAACAAAATGCTTTTTCAGAATATGAACCGTTTGATCTGTAACAAAGAAAGTAGCCGACTCAGACAGACAGCCTAGCAAAAACTGTGAGTTTATTAGTTAACAGTTCATGAAACCGAGCAAAATCACTCTCTGGCAGGTATTCATAATTTTCTAGGTAGAAAGTGTGAAAGATCTCTGAGGTGATATTTTTGTCCATTTCAGGTGAGTCTCCTTCATTCATACTTGCAGTAGTGCTTCATGGCCTCTGGCAGCTCCAGCCAGTCGATGGCCATCCGGTGGACAATGTGCTTCTGGATGGCCTTTCTGCACAACGTCTGCAACGATGAGACTGGAGCAACCGAGAGAGAAACAAAAAAAACACGAAAAGACAGTGGATTAGCAGAATAAAAGTAAAGAAGAATGAAGAATTTAAGCATGGATTCATTACTGAAATGGGTCCCTAGGCGAGAGTCAAATAAAACAACCACAACGAGACGCAAAACCAACACAAAAACGACCAACAAAATAATAATAATAATATATTTGATTTCTATAGCGCTTTTCTTGAACCCAAAGACACTTTACATTTGGGAGGGAGGGTAGACAAACAAAACAAAAACAAAAACAAAGACAAAGCCAAAAAGAAACAAAACAAAACAGAAAAGCAGTCAGGAGGAAGTTGATTGAGAGGGGGGGGGGGGCTTATGGATACAGAGTTGAAGAGGTGGGTTTTGAGGCGGGACTGGAACAGTGTGAGGGACTCAGACTCACGGAGGTATTTGGGGAGGTAGTTCCAGAGCTTTGGGGCTACCACAGAGAATGCTCTGTCCCCGAAGCTCCGGAGTTTGGCCTTGGGGATGGAAAGCAAACCGGCTGAGGTGGATCTGAGGGACCGGGGTGGTTGGTAGAGGATGAGGAGGTCAGTGAGGTATGCGGGGGCCAGATGGTGGAGGGCTTTGAAAGTGAGGACCATGAGTTTGTAGTCGATGCGGTGTGAAACGGGGAGCCAGTGGAGTTCTTTGAGGACCGGGGTGATGTGATGCCATGATTTGGTGTGGGTGAGGAGTCTGGCGGCTGCGTTCTGGACACGCTGGAGTCTATTGAGGGATGTAGTGCTGATGCCGTAGAGGACTGAGTTGCAATAGTCAAGGCGGGAGAAGATGAAGGCGTGAATGAGTCGCTCAGCTGCAGGGCGGGTGAGAGAGGGACGGAGTTTGGCAATATTGCGGAGGTGGAAAAATGAGGTTTTTACAACTTGACGGATGTGGGGCTCGAGGGAGAGGGTGGGGTCAAATATAACGCCAAGGTTGCGTGCCTGGGTGGAGGGGGAAACAGGGGTGCCATCAATGGTGACTGTCAGGTTGGGGGTTTTGCTGAGGGTGGATTTGGAGCCGATGAGGAGGAGTTCAGTTTTATTGCTGTTGAGTTTGAGGAAGTTGTGTTGCATCCAGGATTTTATTGCAGTCACACAGGATTCGATGTGGGTGAGGGGGGGGGTTGTTGGGGGATTTGGTGCTGAGGTAAATCTGGGTGTCGTCGGCGTAACAGTGAAAGTCCAGGTTGTATTGGCGGAGAATCTGACCAAGGGGGAGGATGTAGATGATGAAGAGGAGGGGGCCGAGTACTGAACCTTGGGGAACACCTTGGGTGACTGAAGCTGTGGCAGAGGAGTGGTTGTTGAGGGAGATGAAGTGGGATCTGTCGGAGAGGTAGGACTGGAGCCACCTGAGTGCAGTACCTTCGATACCGATTTCCTGGAGTCGGGTAAGCAGGGTGGTGTGGCTCACGGTATCGAAGGCTGCACTCAGGTCGAGGAGGATGAGGATGTTGAGGGAACCGGTGTCAGCAGAGGTACAGACGAGGAAGATCCACGACATGGCAGGAGGATGTGAACAGCGGGACGGGATAGATGTACCCCAGAGATGAAGACAGGAGGCAGAGAGAGTCCACAGTTGTTGCGTGGGACGGAGACAGACAAGTAGGCGATGTAGCAGATAGCAATAGCCACCCGGCACTTTGATGGCTGAGTGAGGGCAGCCGGCAACGGCAGCCGGCAACGGAGGCAGAAGTCTAAAATAAGTTAAAATTAAAAACAATGTGCAGTGCAGTAAAGATGTGCAATGCAGGGCAGTAGTCCAATTTGAAGGTTTTGCAAGAACGAATGTTAGCTGAGGGTGATAGAGGGTAACAGAGGCGGAGAAGCGGCGAACAGTCAACGCCAGCGTCCTCTCCGGCGGGAAAAAGTGCGAAACTCCTACAAACTGACAGTTACCAAAAAATTAAGACACAAAGCAAGAAGAGAAAGGGAAAAATTACGACAAAGAGATTTAAAATGACCATATACAAAGCAACTAGAAAGAGACTCCAAACGACTCCGAGTAGATGCAGTGCAACTTCAAATGGACCCAAAGTGACTTCAAATAAACACGAAAAGGCCACAAAGAAATGCAAATGAACTACAAAATGACACACAGTGATCCCAATGAGACACAACACAACTACAAAGAGATGTAAAGAAACTAAAGAGACACAAAAAGACTGCAAAGAGTCACACAGTGTCCAGGATGAGACACAAAGCGACTTAAAGAAGACCAGAGAGACTAACAATGATGCGAAAAGACTTAAAATACATGCAGGGCATCTACAAAGAGACTAAGAGAAGAAAGACAATGACATTGACATTTGAGATGCAACGCAGCTTCAAAGAGACTCAAACCGACCACAATAAGTACAAAAAACATCCCTGAGCCCTTTTTCTGTCTCTGAGACACATTACCATGTAAACCATGGTTCCACTGTGACACTCACATCCATACTCCACCTGGACGATTCGGACACACTTGGTAGCAGCGAACACGTCCACAACAGCGTGGAGCGGCTGGATGGAGGGGATCCCCTTAGCAGAAGCTCCCATGTCCTCCCCATTGATCACAACGTGCATATCAGCCAGGCCTGGTCCTCTCTGCGTGTACAGCACTCCTATCCGGCTGCGTCTGGCTGTGGGGGGAAGAGCGTTCGTCCTATACAAGTCGTCTAAAATGTGGCTGTAGCGTCCAGGCCTGCTCCGTCCCACCAGCTTGTCTCTGGGGATCCGAACATTGTCAATGTACAAGTGAGAGTCTGTGAAGAAGGTCTGTGGTCTCAGGTTGTGATATCCTTCAGCTGCTTCTTCTCCAGGCTCTCCACGACCGAGCCTTTGACCTCCATCTCCAGGATCTTCTACCACTTTGTTGTGGTTTCGAGTGATGGCGAACACCCAGCTGTCCCCCGAATCAGTCAGGTCTGGGATGGAGTATTCAGGCACCACGTCTAAGTTTCCAGGGTCTCTAGAAGTCAGGCCGACTCGTAGGTTGCCACACCAGCCCACCTCCTTTTCCTCGATCTCTATGAGGAAAATCTCCCCGGGCTTCAGAGGGTGTTTGCTGAAACACACTCCATTTGCAAAGCTCTCCACGCGAGTAGCCCGTGTTCCCGAGAGGTCCAGACTCACGTTCAGACCGTGGATCGGGTGGAACTCCATGAACTGGTCGGGAATGGCCTCCATTGTTTTGTTGAATAGCTTCTAAAAACAACACAACAAATGGAGACTTTCCAATCAAAAAGTCTTGCAGAGGTTTCGGACTAATGCCGGCCAACACATGGTCTTCATAGAAACACAACAATGTGCACACACACACACGATACAATCTGTGCTTATCTGTGGGCCACTCAGGGTAGCTTCTAGAGGGCTATTTTTGAACAACTGCATGTCAACAGATGGCAAGGTATGTGTGTGTTGAAGGGGGGTGGCCAACATGCACATGCCCACAGTCACTCACACCAGACATGCACACAGACTGAGGTGAGTGGGATTATATCATAATAATAATAATTTGTATAGCACTTTTCATAAACCAGATGCAGCTCAAAGTAACAGCAACATATGTTACAATTCAAAGGGAAAGGAGGAGGTATAAGGTAATAAAAATAAAATAATAATAATGATCCCTCTGGGTGAAATAAAGGAATACTTAAGACAAAATGAATAAATACAATAAAATAAAAAGACCTATAAAATAAAATAAAAACTATTAAAAGAATAACAATAAAATATGAATAAATTATAATAATCATTAAGATTATATTACCAATTTAAAAGAGGATGTCGCTATAAAACTATAAAATAACTAATATAAATAAAAACCTATAAGATAAATGAATAATTAAAACAATATCAAAATAAATAAATAATACAAATTAAAATAAATTAATTAAACAGGATGTCACTAGTAAAAAGCCAATATAAAAAATAATATAAAAATCCCCCCGGGTCCCGACGTTCATTCATTTCCACCATCCCCATGCCCTGAGGTAATAATAGCTGCGTAGTTTTCATAATACCATATGCCAGGGAGCACTACATATAGTCGTGTCACGCAAATACAGTCTGGATTTCTTTCTTATGTAAAGCTGCAAGTAAAGTAATATCCCAGGATAGAGAGTGCAGTAGAGATGTATTATGATAATGGAGTTATAGCTCAAGAGTATGAGGAATTATGATTTTAAAAGATAACCCTGAGCAGATATTTTTATACTCATTATATATGAGTGGGAGTAAAGGCTTCTGCACATTGACACTCATTGTTACTGTAGTTCATATTCTTTCAGTCTAAATGTGTTAATTACTTTTATCACGACGTCATATTAACTATACAGTATGCTAATGGGAAGCTACCCCATGCTTGTTATAGCCCTCATTAGTAATATAAAAATGTGAAGATGAAATAATTTGCTTTGAGAAGATAATGAATGCATGGTTTTGTTGCAGGATGTGGTACAGAGATCAAGATTTGGTGAGACAACAGTGATACAAAAAAAAAACATCCTTTCCCTTACAAATGAAAAATTGTAAATAAAATACTTTCTACTCACTTTGTGCATTCAGTGGTGGTTTTGCTGCTTACATTGTGTTTTATTTTTCTCATACTGCATCCTGCAGCACCTCTTTTCACCCTCTGTCTGAAACCAGAGCCCAGTCATTACATTACATGTCATTTGTTAGACGCTTTTATCCAACTCAACTTACATACATTCAATACTGTGGACACATCCCCACAGGAATAATTTGGGGTGAAGTGTCTTGCCCAGGGACACAAGAACATGCTGACTGCAGTGGGACTCGAACTTGCTACCCCCTGATTCCAAGTCCAGCACACTATCCACTGAGCCACACCCTCCCGAACTGATTGGTTAACTGGCCGGCTCTGTTGTGATTGGTCAGCCGCTTAGAGATGTGCCGCCCCTTAGCCTATCACGTTCAATGTGTTGGAGCGTTTTCTGCCTCAGTGTGTCACTCTGCCCAACACAATGCTTCCTCAGGCTGATATCAGTTCCAACATGATGAGCTTTATTTTCATATCTGTGGAGAGCCCAGGGAATCTGCATGTTTGCTGCTGACCTTGAATCTCTAAATTAGCCCTACAATTACCTTCATGTGTTAAGGTAACAGCATTTGTTTTTATTATTTTGCATGTAATATGAAGCAGAATTAGATTGAAGTGCTGTCTGCATAGGATTATCAGTAACAGTACTTTAAGTGTTGTTCTCCTGGTGTATGAAGTTATATCTGCTGAATATTTCAGTTTATTTGGACACAGAAGTGCATCTTTGACTGCAGCAAACCAATTTCATTCTGTGATGTGTAGCAGTCGTCACCCAAACTCTGCTGGGTAATATACTCTCTCTGCTTGAGAAACAAAGGAGAAGACTAATGCACTTTTAAATCTGATTCTGTTTTAAACTCTTAAACCCAACAGTCACTAAATATGTATTTAGCTGTTCATGATTTCACTGCTGCCACTGCAAAGGTTTCTTTCCCCCATTTGTTAATAACACATTTTACATCATAAAACCATGCCTTGTGGGGGGGAACAGGACAGGTGCACAGCTGACACAGGAACATTCAAACTCGACACACAAAAGCCCGCTGGCAGGTTTTCACTCAGAACCTTGTTGTGAGACCACAGTGCTTTACTGCATTTGTTCATAGTTGTTAGTTGTTCAATTATTGTAAAGGTTTTAAATAACACACTTTTCATGTGCTGAGTTCTTGAAGAAGACAGTATTTGGTTCTCAAAGACCACTGTGGTTCTTCCCTTTTCATTTCGCTGCCAGGTTAGCTCAGGTATAAAGCTTTACCCCGCCCTGCCGCCAGTGGCGCTGTTTGTGTAGAATCAAAGTGAGACTTAAAATCCACGAAGAAGAAGTACTACATATTCTGAGCACGCGCAGTGTCTGGTCTTTCTAGTACAGTACGGCGAGGAGAACATGGTGAGCAGCCTTCACGCGTTCATTCACATCCACTTTTTTAATTTATAACCTGAATGCTACACGTACACACACGCTTCTCGGGTAGCCGTTCTTGCGTGTGTTGATTAGCACGCTACTGAAACCTAATATTATTTTGTGAAGCCTTGCTATTACCAACCATAGACTTTATGCTACCAACATGTCAAGCTAAGCTACTAGCAGTTAACACGTGGAAGC
Source organism: Harpagifer antarcticus (assembly GCA_902827135.1). Taxonomy (NCBI): domain Eukaryota; kingdom Metazoa; phylum Chordata; class Actinopteri; order Perciformes; family Harpagiferidae; genus Harpagifer; species Harpagifer antarcticus. The sequence goes on from CADEHL010001081.1 coordinate 316,879, forward strand.
ATTGCTGAATAGGATTTGCTCATGTATAGCCATGTGTATTCGTTAATGCTGGTAACATATTTAGCCCTTGTGTTTTACATATCCTCCACGGTATGCATTTGAACATAACATTACTGATCCCCACTTTCAATGAATTGCCAACTTATGTAACGCATATGTTGTTCCCGGTCTAAAATGGCCGCCATAGAAATTGGAAGAGTAACCCTAGATTATGTTCACCCATCGGAACAAACCTAAACTGAGAACCATGTTCATTTTGGTATAATATTGTTTTCAGTTTAAAAGGGTGGAAAATAAAATGTGATTAACAAATGGTACATTGCTGTTAACCAAACTAGTAGAGAATTTTACTTGCCATTTCCCTCTGAGGTGGTGCGAGTCCGATATGCCACTTTCTCATATAAATGTCATTTTCCAGGCCAAGATCAAGGCAAGAGATCTGCGGGGCAAGAAGAAGGAAGAGCTGCTCAAGCAGCTGGACGACCTGAAGAACGAGCTCTCCCAGCTTCGTGTGGCGAAGGTTACCGGAGGAGCCGCGTCCAAGATCTCCAAGATGTAAGTAACGTTACTCACGGTATGAAATGGTTTAGGCAGGCAGTGAATGAAGATAATTTATAAATGGTAGAATTTCAAAAAAAAAGTCCTGCGTGGATCTCTAGTCAAAGATGATATATGTTGAGCTGATGATCTGCTGATGCATTCACAACTGCTTACCAAAAGACTGAGACTTGAGATGACGGAGGTAACTTTTATTATTTCAGGGTAAGAAGAATCTACCTAGACATGTACCAGTGTACTGCTTTGACATTAGTCACATTAAACAAACCATTGTTTTGTTTGTATTATCTGAATTGGCAGCATTTTAAAAAGTGAAGTCCTTTGATTGAATGGAGTTATACATGTGCAATCCTCTTGGAACCGTGTTCTCTCATGGGGATCCAACATGTTTTGCCAACAGTAATCTGAAATCTGCCGTGCTAATCCACTTTGTCTTCTCTGCAGCCGTGTTGTCCGCAAGGCCATCGCCAGAGTCCTGACTGTAATAAACCAGACGCAGAAGGAGAACCTGAGGAAGTTCTACAAGGTAAGAGCAAGAAGCTTCCTGTTGGCAGTAACCCCCCCCCCCCCTCGTTGTGTGGATCTCAAGTCAAAGATGATACATGTTGAGCTGATGTTATACTGATGCATTCTCAACTGCTTACCAAAAGACTGAGACTTGAGATGACCCGAGTGTTCCTAAATAATTCTTATGAAGACATTACTTTAAAGTGTCAAACTTTTCGACATTTTACTTTCCTGGCCTTCACTATTGTGTCTTTGCATTTGGACCAAATATGTGTTCAGCTCCACTGAAAGTTAATGTCCTTTCTTTCAGGGTAAGAAGTACAAGCCCCTGGATCTGAGACCCAAGAAGACCAGAGCTCTGCGCCGCCGGCTCAACAAGCATGAGGAGGGTCTGCGGACCAAGAAACAGCAGAGGAAAGAGCTCCTCTACTCCATCCGCAAATTTGCAGTCAAAGCTTAGATGTGTTTTGACTTTGTCCAATAACAATGACCGATAAGAAGATGGCTGAGCCTTAGAGATCCTGTGTGCCACCACCTCTGTGGAGAGCCATAGCAGCCCACTTGGAGCCGACGCGTGATTCCTGGTCTGATGAGATGGATGAACTGTTAAGCCTCAGTTCTAAGAGAGATGCCTGGAGGAAACCTGACTGTTCATCACCTGTACCATGCTGGAGGTTAAAGCCTGGGGCAGAGACTGATACACCAAATACACCCCCCTTTAACATTCGAAACGTCAGCACAGCCAGCATGTAGTACTGAGTGAACTATTCATGTCAATGTGATATTTTCCACATAATAAATTTGTAAGGAGTCTGAAATCCTGTTTGCCTGCTCATTAATGGAATATTGAGGGGGGTGGAAGAAATGTAAACCATGTTGGTATAAAACTTTTTTTTTTATTGATTCTGTAAATTGTGGTGTTGCGTGACATCTAAATAATTTATAATCTTATATCTTGGAGAGCAGGGCTAATGAGGATTTGAACATGTGCTTAATTTCGGAGCCTTAATGCTGCATTATTAAAGGACCCATGTCATGGCCATTTCTACTGATCATCATTCCATTGTTGAGGTCTACTAAAATGGATTTATATTGTGCAATTCTCCAAAATCGGATTGGTTTCTCATACAGCATCTCTGTATAGAATGTGTAACAAAGTGTTTCTGAAATAAATTGCATACCCCACCTTTAATAGAGGTCATGTAATGAGCAATTGATTATTTAGTGGTCCTACCTGCATGATAAGCCTCCTTGATGAATGCCATCCCGAGTCTAGGGTGTCAAATACACATTGGGCCAAAATAAAAAAACTCGGTACTAGCTGAGTGCCGGACTAGTTCAATGTTTATTGCAAAACGTATTGAAATGAACTTATTGCACATCTCAAACATGCCCTGTTGTCGGGCATCTAATAGGAATTAAGGGTCTGGCCCCCGGGCCTTGAGTTTGACACGTGCTCCAGCTTGGATATCTCATCTGTCCGCTGTTTGATCCAATCCTCCAACAGTGTCAGTGTTTTCAGATTTGTCTAGAGTTCAGTTTTCCTGCTAATAGGATTTAATTTTTTTTAAGAGGGTCAACGCGTGTCAAATCCAGGTACAAAGTGAGAGTAATGTCTGTATTTTTGTATAGATGTTACAACTATACATAGCTTTGGCAATACTGTATTTAAATATGGTCATGCTAATAAAGCTATTGAATTGAGTAAAAGTCTGCTTTAATGAGCAGCCTTATTGGCCATGCAAATTGTCTGTTATGTGTTTCTACAGGTGTTTTTTGTGTAACATATTTTCAATTGCCTTAGAACTGAATGGCTTGTAAACTGAATGATGATTTTAAGTGCCAGTCAGTTTAAAATATTATTCGAAAACATTTTCCAAAATGCATCTATGATCCGTTTAGAGTAGACTATGGAAGAAAGTGTGCATTCCACAGTGCTCGAGTGTCAGAGGAATGGAAAGTTCTGATTATAGTGTATTATAATGGGCGGTACAGTCGGTCAGTCCAGGAGCCCCCCTGCGGTCAGGGATGGATTTGGATGGATGGAGGTTATTACCCTGCCGTTCTTCATGTTGTCATTTCTAGGGCTTTCAGTGTGTTTTATGTAGGCCAACATGGAGAGAGGAAGAAGAGAGTAATAAGAGTTAAATTGATTATTCTATTATCTCCTTTATTCTCATGAAACTACTTCCATATTGTTGCAATTGGACTCATTCATCCCATGTGTGTTTACTAGATTAGAACTCATAACACTATTCAACCTTCAGGCTGAACTTTAGCTGCTGTGTACAATTAGACAGCATTTACTGCAGTTGTGTGTGTGTGTGTGTGTGTGTGTGTGTGTGAGAGAGAGATACTGTTGGGGCTGCAGGACTCTTAATCTGGATTACCATGCAGCGCGGCCATGCGTATCAGTTTGGTGAGCTGTGATTCTCAGCAGCGCATGACACATCTGGATGGAGGCAGTCGGTGAAGGGGAGGTGTGAGAGAGAGAGAGAGAGAGAGAGAGAGAGAGAGAGAGAGAGAGAGAGAGAGAGAGAGAGAGAGGCAGCACATACTCAGTCCGCGGAACCTCGCGCACACAAATGGAGAGGGAACCAGCAGAAGGCATTATTTCTCCATGCACAGAATTATTTTTCCTGTAAGTATAACCTTATCTCCATTTATGTTGCTTTATTCTTTCTTTTTGCAAGACATCATCACGCATTGTTTCAGTCACTTTCACTTCTGATGCCACGTCTGCATGCCACAATTGTCTTGCATGTGCACTTGTTGTGATGTGCATGGGATAATACAGAATTTGAGTTTAATATATGTTAATATCCACTGCATACATTGGGATTCATGTGCATTTATATCATGTCTCTGTTAGTAAGTTCTACTGCCTTTTCTGTGACACTTTACATTTGTTTTCAGTTGCTAATGCTTTCACATGGTGTCACATGGGCTGTACCTAACAATTATTTCATAAATCAGTCGATTATTTACCAAATGAATCTAATTATTCTGTTCTGTATCTGTTTAACTGATTTAAACCCAGAGTTTAAATGTAAATCATAGAGATCTTAACAGAAAGTCATGAAAATACTTATGGTATATATATATATACTATCGGCAATTCTGTTTTAGCAGCTCAATCTAGTTTGTTCTTTGATTTCAATCTAGGTTGAGACCATAAATGATACTGTAGATTCATTAAAAATTACCCAGAATAAATATTAAAAGAGTAAAACAGGCATGGCTTATATTTCCTTTCACAATAGGTTTAGTAAGTCAGAAGAAAAAAAATGCCAAGCCATGTGTTGCACTTTCACTTGGATGAAAAACTATAGGTGAAAACAATCTCTACAATCTGATCAAAAACTATTATGCTCATCATTATCCTTCAATAACAAATCATACATTGGTTTTCTAAAAGTATCTTTTATGGGGGAAAGAAAGACCGACCAGTGACTACGATATATAATAACTGATTTGTGTTTCAGTTCTGTTCAAAACCTCCCACAAGTGTTCCCATGTGTGCAAATCTATTATCAATGCATGCAGTGTCCTCCTCTCCCCTCAAAAGAAACATCTGCATCTGACTTTAAGTGTGTGAATACGAGCACTGATAGCAAGGGGCTCTGAGGGATTTTGATGTTACTAATAACTACAATCAACACTGGGCCATGGAGATGAGCTTGCCTGGAAACACACCCCGCCAAACGAGGGGTGGGTTTAGCCCGTAATCCGGCTGTGTGATTTGTCAGATTTCACAGTTAAACCCTGCATTAAAGTTAATCTGAGATTGTTACTCTTCGTGTCTGATCAGAGGGTGGCACACACACACACACACACACACACACACACACACACACACACACACACACACACACACACACACACACACACACACACACACACACACACACACACACACACACACACACAGGCTGATGCTGTCAATGTGAAGGATTGATCGAACACACTCACTCAGAGCAGATGTGTGTCGTGCTACAGTCACATGGTCTTTCACACGCACCCTAATGGAGAAGTTCACAGCTCTTACGTTAGAGTTTATCATCAAACATCACATGCCTGAAATGACCTCCCACAAGTTAAAGCTCAAAAAGGTTACAGACTAGTGCATGTTAGAATATTTCACTTGTCATTCTGTTCCTACCTTTCTTTGGTTTCACTCAGCTGTCTGTGGCCTCTGGGGTTGTCACAGCTGAATTCTTACAACACATTTGAAGGTGTGTTAAGCACATGGTGGGTAAACAAAGAAATGAAAGCTGGGTGAGGGAGAATGTTCCTACATTCACGAGAACAAAAACATATTATTATTACTTAAACATATATTTTCTGACATCCAAGCTCTATAATTTTGAGAAAAAGAGTTGAGTTCTTCCACTGATGAGTTGCAGTAGTGATCCCATTGAAAAACATTGTCCCCTTACTCTTGAATATTAGCAAAAACTAATGACAATATCATCAGCCTCAGTTTTACTTGGTGCCAAGTGCTAATTAGCATACGTTAGCAAGCTAGCTCACAAACATGCTAACGTGAACAGTATATTAGACGAACACCAGACTGTTTACATTGTACTTCTGAGCATGCTTGCATACTGACGTTAGCATTTAGTAGAACCTCACAGAGGAACCCACTTGTTTTATTTTAACACTTTTCATGGATATTTAAAGACGTAGCCTAATGCCAAAATAAAAATGTAACTTGTTGATTTGGCCCTTTCACTATGAGAGAAGATTACGTTCATATCCGGTTACAATTAGGTTATTCATAACAGGTGTATTGAATTGATATATGAACATTTAGAAAAGAAAAAAATACATACAGAAGAGCAGCTTCAAAAGTAGCTTGACAAAAGGGCGACATTGTCCAGTCCTCTTAGTATTCAACAATTAGCCTGGACAAAACAATGTTAGCTTAACAGTGGTTTAGCCTAGAGGTGGGTGTGAGTTCATGCATATGTGTTCAACAAATTGCAGGTCCAATTGCTCGGAAGGTCTAATGCCTCCTGGCTGAATGAGTGTCCGTGAGGTTTATCTCCCCCTCCGTCCATCTTTGGTGGGAGCAGATTAGTCAGAAATCCAACAGCTGCTGTGGATTGGTTGAAATAGTGCCACACAGCGCTGTAATACAGTTACATAAATGCAACCAGTCAGAGGTAGGGTTTAACTTGCATAAAGAGCAGGGCACTTGACCCAGAGAGACAGAAATACAAAAAAGGGTCCCCAGTGGGCCTTTGTGCCGTTTCCCAGCCTGTGTCCAGTGATGCAGAGCTTCTATTTTCTCCAACAAAATGATATATAATAGCACACATTACCTCTTTGTTCTGCTGGTTTTGCTAGCATAATTTCTGACAAGTCAGTTGTTGGTTAGCTGGATAATGTGCTGCTACTGCAGACACACAACAAGCACACATGGGGGATGAGAAGGCATATTTTAACTCCCCTCACTTTTCATTTCAAGGTTCAAGGGTTTAAGGTTCTTTATTTAATCATACGAAGCATGTCAGGCTTACATAAATAACTCTTCAAACAGCTTGAGATGAAATCAGAGGCTTGTGACTCGGCTGACAGCTTTGTAGTGAGGGAGACTTGAAGACATTGTACTTGCTACCTTTGGGAGTTGGCGTGCTTCAGAGAGAGTCTGGTAATGCCTTCTTTTATCGTGAAAACATTACATTTCCATGTGGAGTTAGCATTTTGACAAAGCCTGAATGAAATCTCTTTGTTTCACACCGGAAGGCTGGGTCTTTACTCAAACTATGCTTTTTCATTTCATGTTCATTTGATTTGATATACTTTATTAATCCCCGTTGAGAAATTGTTTCTCTGCATTTGACCCATCCTAGTGTTAGGAGCAGTGGGCTGCCATTTTGAACAGCGCCCTATTTGCACAGAAATCACATAAATTGAATGAATTCTACATCCAATCAGCCCCGAAAGACTCTAAATCCGAGCCTGAGCTGCCCTAGTTTGCGCAACATTTGGGGGAGACAGACTGCCTTGTCTATTTTTGCTTGCCTCTAAAGCCCATTCAATATGTGGAGCAACAGCTATGGGAGATATGCTTACTTGGATCTGATTCCCAGACTAGTAATCAGATTAATGTAGCTCTTCAGAGCTAAACTACACAACATTCACCCATTAATGCGGAGTTGGCACTGGCAAGCAGTTTCTGTGATAATGATGCACAAGCCTAGAAAAGAAGCTCTTCCTCTCTCCCCATGTCTCCATCCCTTTCTGGTTTATTTGTTCTGCCTTTGAGGCTTAATAATGTAGCTGACTGCGGTTTTTTGTTGGTTCTATTTCACTCAAGGTGCCTTGGCGGTGCGATGTAAAGTCAAGAGATGGCTGAGAATAAAACTAATGGGGACAGAAGAAGTGAGGATGAAGGAAGAGGCGGACTAACTAAATCGTCCTCAAACCCGAGTCGTGGACAATCCCCAGGGACCAAGAGGCATCTTCCTCGAGGGATTGTGATCCAGCTCACCGGGACAGAGGGAGAATGGGACAGTCTGGACGACAGTGAGCTCATCTTCTCCCTCGACCACGAAGACGACTACCCCTCCATATCTCTATCCAAAGTAAGGCAGCTTTCTGTCGAGGATGACAGAAAGTTGCATTCCCAAGCTTTCCACGTTCCACTTTCCCCCTCTTCTCCTGGCTCTCTGGGAAACCTCTCCACCACCGGTTCCAGCTTCCTTTCCCCGACCGTTTCCTCTCCCGGCCATAGACCCCTCTCAAAGTCTCTCTCGACGGAGCTGGATATCAAAGAAGGTGCCACTCTCAGACCTAAACCCTTTCTCAGCCTCGTGAAGTCGATATCCACCGAGATCTCCCGCTCAGAGCCGTCGGTGTCGCAGTCAAAATCAGACTCCCGCTTGAACCTCCATCTGTGGAAGCAGCTAACCCAAAAACCAAAAACTCGAAGCAATGGCGACTCTCGCACTGCGCCGCCGTCTCCATGCGCCCACTCCCCAAGTGGAGAGGGGCGAGTGGGTTTCTTCAAAATGGAGTTGGAGGACACCAAGAGGAAACTCTCGGAGGCCGTGCACGAGCCTCTGAGCAGCATGTTCAGTAAGATCATGAGAGAAGATAGCGCAATGAGTCCCAAACACCAGACTAAAAGCCAGGGGGCTCAGCAGGTCAGCTCCAGAAGTTTAGGGCATGAAGGTAGCACTGACACAAATCTCTCCGAATCTCCTGTGAGGAACACTAAGAGAACAGACGCTGACATATTGCCAGTGTTTGACTGGCCTTCTGTTAAATCTCCTGGGAGAATCCACCATATTTCCTGTCCTTTGCATCACAACAGACAACATCAAAGGGATGAGGAGCTGGAAATATGTACAGATGGAGACGTGATGCAAGTGTTAGCCGTGGAGTCTCATAGGCAGGCGAGGAGATCACCTACCGATGAACCACCCATGGTTAGGACTTCTTCTCTTTCTCAGCCCCATCCTCTTCCACGCATGACTTTGTTCGGCGTTGCATTGCTCTCCTATGGATACTTCATCCTGCCTCTCAGTCCGTACGTCTCTGGCCTGGCTCTGGGATTAGCTTTGGGCTTCTTGCTGGGACTGTTGCTCATTAGGATGGGTACCCCCAGGTCCCGCTGCTCGGATCCTTCGTACAGACCAACACAGACTCTGCTGGGAGAGGAGATCCTGACAGGTGGCACCGTCAGCTCTGAACCTGACACCCTGAAGGTAAATCCGAGGCATTGATGAGTGTTACATTTTTTATTCTCACCTTATACTCAGGCACCTGAGTCTCAATCTAAAACTGACACATTCCTCAGCATGTCTTCTATAGATAACACACAATCAGCATTCATTGAATTTCTCATCTTTCTCCCACCTAGCCCTTGTCTCTTAAAAAAATATTTCGGGAATGATTATTATTTTACTTTCTTGCCAAGGAGATTGATATCACTCATGTCTGTCGTTTTAGTATGAAGCTACAGCCAGTTAGCTTAGCTTACAAAGACTAGGAACGGTGTAAACAACAATAAACTTAAGTCTGTTTCCATATCCAAGCAGTCCATTTTCTGTTTGGGAATATTTCCTACATGGATTCATGAGTGAATGGCAGCAGAGATAGATATTAAGGGAAATCTAAGCTGCCAGTTTATTTCAAAACACAAGCACTTCAGGGTTAAGTCTATCTGACGGAAGACGCTTTCACATTGAGCAACTGAACGAATCATGAGACGGCGCTGAATTTACATATTTGAATCGATGACTTGTTCACAGCAATGTTTTCCCATTTCTTTTCAAATTTGTTGAATATTATTGACATTACATCAACTTTGGCACCAGACAAAAATATATCCTCGCCGGTAATGTTTCTGAAAATATTAATTCAGGTACATCTTGCCTTCGTTTGTTGAGTTTTACAGTGACTGGCCTCCGTAGGTGTTGCATTACTGCCATTACTGGACTGTCTTTTCGCCCTCCTATCCAGCATTGCAATGGCATATGTGAAAAGGCACAAGATGGAAATGTTCCTACATGCAGTGTATGTGTTAGTAAAATAGTGAAAATCACTACCAGTAATTCTATTAATTTACTTAGAACTATGTGTGAAAGAGTCTTTTTTGAAAGTGAAGGGATTTAAATAGCTTGTTTACTTCAAATACACTTACTTACTTGTTTTATTTCCTACCAATTTGTTAAAAAGGAAAGTGTTAAGATGGTGTCACACTTCAACACCTTCTACAGACACAGAGTAAAGCTGTTGAAAGTGGCAGGCAATCAGTAATTAATTTACTTTAAAAACCGGCTGAGCTGCAGTGGTAATTGCTGTTCTCCCCCTGGCTGAGCTTGACACTGAAGGGGACAGTTAACAACCAGACACTGTCAGATCCAGAGGCAATTAGTGTGGGATCCAGGCGAGAGGAAGCTGTAATTTGTCAGGGCGTGAGGCAGATTGGGGGTGAAGAGTCGTGGTGATGGTTGGGAATGGGAAGTTAAATGTCTCCGTGATGAGATATTTCCCTTGTTTGGTCATTAGCAGCTTGTTGAGTCTGTGAAAGTCCGAGCCCTAAGGTTAGTGAGGTGTCTGCTAATCAGGCGACAGACTGAGAACTGTCACGGTGTTTGATTGGCACAATTTGAGACAAGGGTAGAGGCTATTTATAAAGGAACTAGCTATAAACAATACATGGTTTATTAGTTAATTAGAGCATTAAAAGGAAGCTCATAAAGAGATGGTAGAATTCACCACACATGCAGCGATCCTACACACCGTATATCAGACTGAAAAAGGTTTTATCTTGAAGCGAATGAATGAATGAACAATTTTTAAGCCCAACTAACTATGCTTTTATGTCTATAAAATGTATGGAGTTTTGTGTAAAGGATTGGAATTGAAGTCAATTTGTTTTGTGCTGAGGTTTAAACAAGAAGATGAAAGCTCATATTTATACCCTAGGTTTGTACGCTACTCATATTATTTAGCTTAAGCCAGGAGACAGTTAGCTTTGCCTGAAGACTGAAAATTGTCTGAAGATCCAAAATACACCTACCAGCATTTCTTCCGCTCATTACCAACAAATCCTAATGTTTATTTGCACAACAATAAAAAGAGTCTTGTCTGCACGATTGCTGCATAAAAGCAAGATTGCCTGGAGGCTGAAACAAAAACATATTTTCATCACAAATTCTCTCTAGCTCTATGGATGAATACTCCTCTAATGCCTCTCTTCTAATTTGTTTACTTTAAAAATAGCAATGTTGAAATCCCCAGGGATGATTTACCATATTTGAATATTTGGACATAACAAATATAGGTTTACAGTCAGATTTGCTGTATACTTCATTTTTAGATCATCACAACATGGCTTCTTCAAGATTGGTTCAATTCCAAAGTGTTTATTACTCACTTGAAACCTCTGCATGGTGCTGATTATAACACCTATTTCCTGCCTTTGTAGGGCTGGATGAATGAAATACATGAGTACGACCCAGAAACCTTCCCTCCAGCTCTGACTCATTCGGTGTTTTCCTGCCTGGAGGGCTCCTCTCTCCGTCTGGACTCTCCGCGAACCAACATCAGCCGCAGGGCCGCGTACGATGAGAGGGTCCAGGAGGCCGCCTTCGTCAAGTCACGCTCCTTCCAGCTCGCAAAAAGCAAAGTATGATAATAATAACAATACAGCGTTATTTATAGAGCACTTTTCATACAACTCATGCAGCTCTAAGTGCTTTACAAAATGACACATCACAAGTTAAAAACAAACAAGAAATTGCCCCCAGATTGTTTAAGAACTTTAAAAGGTACACAATATAACATTTGATCAGGTTAATAGACACAAGGAGGTAAAATGTATGATAATAAAATTAAATAAATAATGGTTTCTCTGACAGATAAGACACAAGACAACTGAGTCGATGCAACAATATAAAATCCCATGAAACAAAGTGAACATATAGAACAACAGAAATAAAAAGATTAAGACCTATACAATAAATAAAACAATATAAAAGTGACAAAGTTACTGTGTTATAGGAACTTTTGTTTTGTATCCGACGTTGGTTTCCCCCCCATATGAGAAGTGCAGTGAAAATCTTGTATTGTTTGGTATTATGATGACGTTCTGTTATGTAAGTCAGTCTAACTTTATTCACCCAATTAATGCATGCATAAGATTTTGACTAATTAATGCTGGGATGTTAGTAATGTCTATTTGAACTGTCTGAAATAGCTTGTTAGGCCTGAGAGAAAATAAGTGAATAAGTCAAAAAGAATGCATGTATCTGCCCCTGAGATTTGCATCCCCCTCCTAAACGTAATTGGCCGATGCTTCACCCTCCAACCAAGTTTCACGAAAATCAGGCCGGTAGTTTCTCCGTGAACCTGCTGAAAGACCAACAAACTCAACTCTTTTGCAGAGGTCATAAGGTTAGGCAAGAAACAGTCAAATGTACTTCTGATTGGTTGATTAACTAGAATGTATTAATAATAACAGAATGGGATATCTGAGTGCATTGCCCGTTAACAGATGTTGTGGTCGTTCAATTTCCGATTAAATTGAGTCGCCAAGATGCTAAACTTGGCTTTAGACTGTGACGTGTTTACAACAAGATAGTCCATACTGAAGTTGAAAGGTTAAGGATGTTAAATAAACTAAATGAAACACACGATAACTAAGGTAAGCTCACCCTCCATCATCCCCCGCATGCAACAGGTGACCTAAATACCAAAACAACCATGTGACAATTGCAGGTAGTGCTCAACAAATACAAATGAAATGGGTGTGCGTCACTCTTTAGTGTCCCCTGGTCTCCCAGCTGTGTGCGTCACTTTTGAGTTTCCCCTGGTCTCCAAGCTGTGTGCGTCACTCTTTAGTGTCCCCTGGTCTCCCAGCTATGTGCGTCAATCTTTATTGTCCCTGGTCTCACAGCTGTGTGCGTCACTCTTTAGTGTCCCCTGGTCTCCCCAGCTGTGTGCGTCAATCTTTATGTCCCTGGTCTCCCAGCTGTGTGCGTCACTCTTTAGCGTCCCCTGGTCTCCAAGCTGTGTGTGCGTCACTCTTTAGTGTCCCCTGGTCTCCCAGCTGTGTGCGTCAATCTTTATTGTCCCTGGTCTCCCAGCTGTGTGAGTCACTCTTTAGTGTCCCCTGGTCTCCCAGCTGTGTGCGTCAATCTTTATTGTCCCTGGTCTCCCAGCTGTGTGCGTCACTCTTTAGTGTCCCATGGTCTCCCAGCTGTGTGCGTCACTCTTTAGTGTCCCCTGGTCTCCCAGCTGTGTGCGTCAATCTTTATTGTCCCTGGTCTCTCAGCTGTGTGCGTCACTCTTTAGTGTCCCCTGGTCTCCAAGCTGTGTGTGCGTCACTCTTTAGTGTCCCCTGGTCTCCCAGCTGTGTGCGTCAATCTTTATTGTCCCTGGTCTCCCAGCTGTGTGAGTCACTCTTTAGTGTCCCCTGGTCTCCCAGCTGTGTGCGTCACTCTTTAGTGTCCCCTGGTCTCCCAGCTGTGTGCGTCACTCTTTAGTGTCCCCTGGTCTCCCAGCTGTGTGCGTCAATCTTTATTGTCCCTGGTCTCCCAGCTGTGTGCGTCACTCTTTAGTGTCCCCTGGTCTCCCAGCTGTGTGCGTCAATCTTTATTGTCCCTAGTCTCCCAGCTGTGTGCATCACTCTTTAGTGTCCCCTGGTCTCCCAGCTGTGTGCGTCACTCTTTAGTGTCGATAACTAAGGTAAGCTCACCCTCCATCATCCCACCCCCAGCATGCAACAGGTGACCTAAATACCAAAACAACAATTGCAGGTAGTGCTCAACAAATACAAATGTAAACAAATATTAAACTCAGGCTCAAAAGCTTGTTGTCCCCTACATACAGTATGTCTTTGCTTTGACACAACACATCTCTGCCACTGATCCTCAAAGGTATTCCTGCTGCCACCTGTTCTGGCTCGGAAGAGGATGTGGAACCCAAAGTATCCCATCTGCATCCAACTGGCCGCCGGAGCGAACTCTCAGGAGGACGAGGGAGGAAAGTGGGAGGAGAGTCGGGAAGAGGGACCGGAACCTGGAAGTCCTCAACAAAGATCCATTCCCAGGACCCTTTACCTCTTCGGACGCACAGGAAGAGAGAAAGAAGAGTGGTTTCGTCACTTCCTGCTAGCGTCCACGGATCCAGAGAGGGAAAAGGAGAGAGAGCCCGGCAGATGTGAGTCCAGATTGGGGATGAGAAAACCATGCATTAGATAAGAGAGGGCTTCCAGATAAGGCATCTATACGAATGCTTTATATGTGTGGATTATGGATTACATGCTCCAATTCTTTGCATTTTAAACCCAATCCCTTTTGAGGGAACATAAATATCTGTGAGTTGTTGTTGTTGACATGACCGGGCAAAGGTATCAAGAACAACAACTTTAGTTTTATTGTATTTTGATGATAAATGACTAAAGGGGAATATATCATTTAGTGATTTCAAAGAATAGTTTTAAATTCTGGGAAATATTATTGTGCAAAGCGTCAGATGAGATGATCTCTAATGTCTGTCATCTTTCTGGTTTTGAGTAGAAGCTGGATTAGTTTACATTAGCTTAGCATTAATACTGGACATACGGGGAGGCAGCTAGCCTGGGTCGGAACATTTGGTATAATTTCCAAAGCACACATTTGTCATTACATCGGAAATATTGTTTTGATAAAATCTTAAACTGTCAAATTAAAAGCCTATGAAAGAAAAACGTTAAGACTGATGTGAAATGTAGCTTTGAATTCTTTAGTGAAAAAGGGAAACTGGAACGCCTCACTTGACTTGTGTCGTACCGATACAATTATATGTTCTTTGTGAATGATAACCAAAAGGAATTACTTCTAAATGCTGCCAAAAGATATTGAAGTGACTGTTATTTTGTATATATTGATTGTTGAGCTTTTATTTATGTCTTAATGTGTCCATATGTATACATGTGTCTGTTGATTTATTTACATATTTGTATATACATTTATATTTGAGATAGTGGGAAACGGTATTTCGATCTCTCTGTCTGTACACACAAACTGAACAATTGACAATAAAGTTGACTTTTGACTTTGACTGTACTCTCCCAGGTGACCCAGCGTTGGCACACAGTGTTTCTGCCCAAGCTAACGTCTCGAGCAGCAGAGGCCCGAGCAGAATAGGCAGCAGTGATGAAGACGCCACCTTCATCCCTCCAGCACCCAGCCTCCCTGTCAGTCAGACCTCCAGCAGCACCAGGGGCCTTTCCCTGCTAGACTACCAGGGATACATGTCCCGTCTCCTGGCCAAGGAGGAGCTCACCCCCCTCTCCAGTCCTGGAGCCAGCAGCAGTGCAGAACCGAGCCCCACCACCATCAAAGGGAATGTAAGCAGTCATGCTAGCAGATACGATTAAGTGAAGCAAATGGAGTGAAGCTGTGGGGACATTCTTGAGCTGGACAGTGAACATGTTATATTACATCTGCAGAGAGTAAAGTGACACAGAAAAATAGAAATGACTAGTATGCAAATGCATTTTCTTAGAAGTAAATTGTACTAAACCTGCACTCAACAAGCTCTCACTCAGGTGTCTTTTCTTGCAGTGTACCTGTGATTTAGCAGAGCATCCTGGGACGAGCCAGACTGCGTGGGCCAACGCTCTAATTGGTCGAATCTTCTGGGACTTCCTGCGAGAGAAGCACTGGGCCGACGTGGTTTCCTGCAAGATCCAGAAGAAGCTGAGCAAAATCAGAGTGAGAGCGGTTTTATTTAAAGCTAATGTGGCAATTACATTTAAGGGCATACTAGGATCAGTATTTAAGTTTTAACATTTCAATTACTTATGTTTGGACAGGTAAATAAGTACACATAGTTAAATACCTCTTTAGATGAAAGAGATAGCCTGACTGATAATTCACTTTTCTAAAATGGTAAACAATAATAACAATAGAAAACAAAAGAAAAATGGCATGCAAAAATATTTTTTATAAAAAGACAAATAATTAAAATTAAATAGAGATATAAATACTTGTAAAATATAACTCATTTCTTGTTTTACTACATACAATTAGATAAAGTAGAGATCATTATCAATACCACACTTTATTCTAAAAGTATAGGCTCAATTGTTACACTATACCCCGAGTTAATAATATGGTGAATTTTAACATTATGATATTTTTCATCCTTTACAGCTGCCTTACTTTATGAATGAGTTGACTCTGACTGAGCTGGATATGGGCAGCTCTATGCCGCAAATCACCGCTACCTCCAGACCAGAAGTCAACCACAGAGGTGAGTGCAAACAGCATACAAATACTTAATATGCAAACACACAAATGCAGGAGATGAGTGAGGATGTTACCTGTTGCTCGTGTGATTACAGCTGAGCAGAGCATCAGATCAGACACTCTTATCCTGTTGTAATCTCACGGAGCAGGAGAGCCATTACGCCATGACCTTCAGCATTTAGAGCATATTGGCTTGTGGATGCATGCATGTTTGTTTGTTTATGTTTGTGTGTGTGTTGTCAAATCAGGGGTACTGGCAGTCAACATTCCCAATGATGAGTGGAAAGTGTGTCAGCATGTGACTGTGCGACCTCTTGATTTGTGTCTCTCTGCTCCAATTCACTGTTACACAATCACCCTCCAACAAATTATCTGCTCCCAAAGGGGATTTTAGATCTGTTGTAATTTGTTGTAAATTTAATTTCAGTGCCCGATAATCACTGTACAAGCTGTGTAATCTGCCCAGCTGTGTGTGTGTCCAGATCCAGCTGTGTGTGTGTGTGTGTTGCCTTGATTTTGGTAGGCTGGTGATGAACTCTTCTCACTGTTGCCCCGCAGGCCTGTGGGTGGAACTGCAGCTGGTTTACACCGGCGCCTTGCAGATGACCCTGCAGACCAAGTTCAACCTGTCCAAGCTGGGGAAAGAGGGCGGTCATGATGCAGATTGTACGACAGAAACTCGTAGCCCATGGTCAGCATTATAAACACTACAAACACATAAACATACATTCTTGTTTTCACTACATTAGAGGACAATATATTGACTTACATTCAATTTTCTGGGGACGTACCCTGTACTTCTACCTGCCTTCGCCAAATGAAATCTAACTTAAACCTCAACTTACCTTTATATAAAACTAAGTCTTTACCATACATTTTATAATTTAGGTTGGGGAGAGTCCTCATAAGGTGAGTATGTAAACAGAGTAATGTCCCCACAACATTTGTTAAACAAGCCCAACCACATGATGGCTGTTCGAACCTCCCTCTTTTATATGCTTTTCTAAATACTTTAGAAACAGATTTGTAGTGTTTGCTGTGTGTTTCCTAATTATTGTAAATCAATTTTTATGGAAAGGATGTTGGCTCTTGGCTTCCATCGTGTCAATATCACTTTTTAATGTAAAACAAAGGTTGATTCTTCAATGCATACCACCATTTTGTCCTCCATCCACCCGTTACTAACTTTTCTGTCTTCCCGTGCATCCTCCCAGCTGCAGGCCAATCTTCAGCGTGTTGGCGGACAGCGATGAGGAGTCCTCCAGCGCTGGGTCCTCTGATGAGGAAGAGCTGCTCCTATCAGAGCCTCAGGGCCCGGTGGGAGACAAGGGATCCACACCAGCTACTGATGGGTAACTGCTAAAATATAAAGTAGTGATTGATGAAAGAAATACTGCCAATGTGTCATGGTTGAGAGCAGAGCAAGATGGACCCAAATGCAGGACAAATACCTTTAATTCCAGGTTAACAGCAGGCCAGTCAAAACTAAAATAAGAAAACTCTCCAACACACAGTCCACTTCCACAAAAGACAAACAAGGCTCTGACAACAACTGACAGAAAACCAGAACTTAAATACATGCAAGACTAATCACAAGGACAAGACACAGCTGGGGAGGGAAGGAAAAACAGAAGGGCACCAGGTGAACAGAATCAAACAGGACGGAAAACACAGAGACAGGAAGTAAAAACAGACATTTTGAAGACATTTCTAAATAAAACAGGAAACTGGTGTGACAGATCGTGACACCATGTGTTTGTTTATATGTTTCCTCGGTACAGAAGGTTGTATACTACAATGATAAGTGCTAATATGACTCTAAAGATATGTTTACGTTTAATTAAAGGAACATTTGACATGTACCATGAACTGCTATTTCTGTGTGATACATAATTATAAGACATTTTACATAAACAGCTTATTAAAAATGGAGCACATTCAGATGGCAACACCTCTAAGTGTTACTTCTACCCTTCTGTGTTTTGAATGCTAATTTTTCAAAAGCAGAAAATAAACTGCGCTGACATCACACTCCAGATGGCTGCTTTCTATTACAGTTACATTTCAGACTTTCATTTCTCCTCATATTTTGACTCACACTAAATCTCCTCTTCTCTCCTCTCTTTTAATCCTATCTTCACAGGACAGGGGGCGGAAAGACTGGGAGGAAGATTTTGAGATTTGTGGACAAAATCGCTAAATCCAAGTATTTCCAGAAGGCGACGGAGAACGAGTTCATAAAGAAAAAGTTTGAGGAGATGTCCAACACGCCCCTGCTGCTCACTGTGGAGGTTCAGGAGCTGTCGGGCACTCTGGTCGTCAACATCCCACCGCCCCCTACGGACAGGATATGGTAAAAACTGAGGTTTTAGAGCATTATAGAGAGGCGAAGTCCGGCCCATCTACTTCCGACCCATGGGACCTTATTTCGGAAAAATTATGTATTGAAGTCAATGGAGAGAGAAAGATTATCTTTCGACCACGTTTGAATTGTGCCACAAATTACACATATGATGTTTGTCAATCTTAACAAATAATTTCCATGTAAAAAAAGTCACATTTTGTCGTAAAACTGTTGAAATATAAGACTATGAAAAATACGCAACTAGAAAGACTACAAATCCCAGAATCCCGGTCCCGCATGCTGGCTCTAACGGAACCGACTCACTCCCCTTGTGTGTATGTACAGCTCTCAACATGACTGACTTGGAGTGATTTTCACCTCTTTTAATACTTTCCGCCTCATTCTGAAAGACAGAAGTGAAATGTTCCAACGTGACGGCCGTCTTGGTGTGTGGTGCGAGACGGGAGATGTAGTTCATTGAGCGGTTTCACACAAACAAAGTGTTACTTCAGTTTTACGACACATTTTAATTTTTTTGACTTGCAAAATTATCTTTTAAATTGACAAACATCATATGTGTAATTCGTGGCACAATTCAATCAATCAATCAGTTTGTACAAAATATCAGTATGACAATACGATGATATTTTTTGTCACAGAAAATATCATAACAAAAAACATTGGGTGCAAAAAAATCACAGTTGAGGAGGTTGAATTGACCAGCAGTAATAGTAGTCTGCTACTTATTAATGATGTTTTCTATATACCAACCATTTAAAAAACAACCATGTTTAATAGACTGCTTACACTAAAATACTAACTCAAAATAAAACTTTTTTATTGATTTGTTGAGTGAACTTTTTGGTGTTGCAGTTACATCTCTCCGCCAACAGATGGGGGTGCTGTAGCCCCCTCAGCACCCCCCCTTCCCGCGTCCCTGAGGCACAGCATTTTGGCTCCTACACAATCAACAGCGCAACTTTTATCCTGGCTTGACACCTTATAAATCTTAGCTACACCTTTTTAAACCAACTTTATTCCAACTAACTAGACATTTTACCCTTATGTTTTGGGCCTTAATGTTCAATAGACCTCATTTACACACATCTTAACCACATTTTTCAGGTAAAAAGGAGCAAATGTAGAATTATTTTGACTATATTTAAGAACTGGCAGCACATAATGACACCACATGATCTATGCTTTTTGTTTCGTACGATCCATCCATGTTACTTTTGTGGCAATACGATTTAATAACCCCTTATTATGACAACACCATTTTTAAAAACTGGGAACATTTGAGCTGAGGGCAACGGGAAAGTGTTAGGCACGTACTTTACTATGTCTTATTTTCCTTACATCAATTGTACTCCAATGTACCAAGTACTGCTTGATGAACACTCTACAACTGCTAATTAAAGAACAAATCGGTTAATGTTCAGCAACACGTTTCCTTCGTGCCTGCTGGATGTGTGACTCACTTTTCACACCTCATCTCCTGCCAAAAGAACATTTATTTATTCTACTGAGCCTGTTTTAAGCACTGCAACAGAATGACTCTAATCCTCCAATAAACACTGCGTTATATTGACGTGTGCATTACATGAAAGTACATTTTATATCTGTGTGTCCTTCCTCATAATTCTGCACAAAACTATCACTTTGAAACTGCACAGCTCTTTCACTTTTGGATTCAGATTTACTCTTAATATTGCTTAATAGTCATTTGTCATGTACTTATTGTATTTCCTTATTTTCTATATTTACTCTTATTTTTCATATGCTTTTCTCCTACTGTCTTTATGTATGCACCTTTATCCAACAAAGCAAATTCCATGTGAAACCTACTATGTTAAAAACGAATATCTGATTCTAATGAGCTAAAAAATCAATTATTTTATCAATACTGTTATTTTTTCCTCTGTAGGTACAGCTTCTGCGTTCCCCCCAAACTGGACCTGCGTGTCCGTCCCAAACTCGGGGAGAGGGAGGTGACTTTCTGTCATGTGACCGAGTGGATTGAAAAGAAACTGCAGGATGAGTTCCAGGTAACAAAATGCTACAGTACATATTAAAGGTCACCTATTATGCAATATCCACTTCTTCATGTCTCTTCTACATCAACATGTGTCCCCTCTTCTTCATGTCTCTTCTACATCAACATGTGTCCCCTCTTCTTCATGTCTCTTCTACATCAACATGTGTCCCCTCTGTGGAAAGAGATTCTGAAAGTTTCATGAAAAAAGATTCTCTCTCTTTTTGATCCGTTTCTATAAAAACCTGTCTGAAAATGAGCTGATTAGATTTTGGCCACTTTATGATGTCATAACGATTTTTTGGCTTGTGTAACCATTAGCCAATCAGCAACCAAGGTAACCCCCCCACCTTATAACAGACAGAGAATCAGCACCTTTGAAACAGGGCTGAAACAGAGTGTCACGATCTTAGTTTTATGTCACGGTTTTGTTTGGTCTGTCTTGTCATGGTTTTATTTTGCAATTCTGTTCTCCCTGTGTCTTGTCTTCCTCCCTGTCATTAGTTTCCCTTGTGTGTCTGATTGTCTGATTGTGTTCACATGTTGCCCTTGTGTTTCTCCTTCCCTGCCCGGCTGTTTCTCGTCTCATGATTACCCCTCCCTGTATTTAGTCTTGTCTCTTCCAGTGTTCAGTGTTGGTTCATTGTTTGTCGTTCATGTCTCCCTTCACTTTTTCAAAGTGGGTGGAGACGGTTGGAGCAGCTACTCAGAATGGGGATGAGAGTGTTATTTTACCTGGACGACCGGCTGTGGCTGGCTCGCTCCAGGAAGGAAGGAAGGAAGCGGCTTACAGACGATACAGTTCGTATCTCATCTGTCAAACCTGGGTTTCATTATCAACTGGAAGAAGAGCTGTCCTCGTCCCTCCCAGGTTATCTTTTTAACTGGGAGTGGAATTGAACTCAGCCCGCATGAGAGCGCGACTCTCACAGCGGAGAGGGGAGAAAGTGACAGCTCTCCTCCGGCGCGTCACACCCCGCGGGGCGGTGACACCCCTCTCCGTGATGCAGCTGTTAGACATGATATCAGCTGGTCACGTGGTGATTCCCCTGGGTCTCCTTCACAGTGAGGAGACTCCAGAGGTGGTTTATTCGCCTGTGCATCGACCCCGTGCGTCAGAGGAGATGCATTGGTGTACATTCCTCCTTCCGTGGTTTTGGATTTGACCTACTGGAAAAATCTCCACGTCCTGTCAGTGGGGGTGCCCCTGAGCAGAGTGACGTCACACACCGCAGTGTTCACAGACGCATCTCTCGCAGGCTGAGGAACGTGCATGTCGCAGGCAGTGGGGGGACAGTGTCACATGTCTCTCCATTTAAACGTGCTGGAATTACTCTCCGTATGGAAAGTGCTCCAGCACTTCGTCCCGTTGCTGTACAATCAACATATGTTGATTCAAACAGACAACAAAGCAGCGGCGGCCTACATAAATCGCTAGGGAGGTGTTCGATCAGCGCAGCTGCTGAACACACATCCTACACAGCCAAATGGACAGCGTTCCGTTTGGTGTGTAGGGAAAAGCCTGGACCCCGTTACGGGCCCCCTGACTCGTGCTGTCGTTCCTCCAGCTGTCGCTGGACAGGAATTGGCTTATAGCCCGGTAAAAACATATGCTGCTGCCATTTCATCTTGCCACGTAGGTTTGGGGTCAGCACGGTGTTTAGTCACCCGCTGACAAAACGTTTTCTACGGGGATCACAGAGACTCAGACATGTGTAACGCGCTTTGGCGCCTCAATGGGTTTTTGGCTTAGTATTACGCGCACTGAGTAAAGCTCCATTCGAAACTTTAGATCAGGTCCCCCTAAAGTTCTTGGCAGCCAAAGTAGCTCTGCTCTTGGCTCTGACATCAGCTAAAAGGGTGAGTGATTGGTCTGCTCTCTCTGTGGCTCCGTCATGTCTCCAGATCCAAGGAGATGGCAGTTCAGCTGTTTTGCGCCCTAACCCGGCTTTTATGCCAAAGGTGATCACAAGCTCTTTTAGATCGAGAGTGATACCTTTGGATGGCTTCTTTCCTCCTCCTCACACATCAGAGGAGGAAACCACATCTCATCTCCTCCGTCCGTTGCGCGCGCTGTCATGCTATATTGCACGCAGGGGCGCCGCCAGGTATTTTGGGCCCCATGAAAATATATCACATTGGTCCCCACCACCAGGCACAGGCCACTTTGTTTATAAATTACCTCGAGGGCTGTACCAAATGGTCTAGCGGTCCGTATATGGACCGGGGGCCGGAGGTTCCCCACCCCTGCTTTAATATAATAACATTAGTATTAATATCATAACCAAAATGTCGGTGATTAACATTTTGTTTACAGACTGATCACTCAATGCTTCAAACTGTCCATCATCCTAAATAGACTAAAAGCAGTTTTTTGTTTTATATAGATCATTGGCTATGTGGGAAAATACTGTGTTTGAAATGTATAATTTAAATTAGATGTTAGCTTTTTGTTATATATATATATTTTGTATTCCAGTCTCCCTTCAGATATGTTAAGTGGCATGTCATTCAACACAATGCTGCTCACCTCCTTCAGTTGGGAGAAAAGCTGGTTCAGGTTCAGCCTTATGGGGGGACAGGGCTGCTGAGCCTAGAGATGGATCTGTTGGTCCTGGCACCAAGGGGAGGGACAACTGATTTAGTATGAATAGGCGCTAAAAATGTGCCTGCATTTATTAAAGGTAGGTAGGTAAGAATGGAGAAACCAGCTCGAGTGCGCTAGAATTTGAAAGTACACAACCGAGTACGCAGCCTTCTAAGGTTCGGGCCCCACTGGCTCCGCGAATAGCTGAAGAAAAGCTGTTTGTGTGGGAGCAGATTGTAGGCACTAGTTCCTATTTATAGGGAAGTGAGTCCGTAGGTGGGGCCCACGTCATAGGTGGGCGTGGATTAAGTCTGTCAGTGCTGCACACGTGCAGAGGGATTACCCAATAGCGATAGCCTTAGAGGGCTGCGCCTATACTCATAGAAGCTGGGTTACAGTACGTAACCCCATTTTTTCCACAACCCTGACACAGAGGGGATTATGGGATACTGCAATGATCTGTTTGGTGTTTGGAGCCAAACACTTCAGAGACATGTTTTGTATATATCTGAGACCTATAATATATTGATGAAAAACTGTATAATAGGGGACCTTTAATGCTTTAACTTTCTCAGCTTTGTCTCACAACTATGTATTTTTATTCCTCCAGAAAGTGTTTGTGATGCCAAATATGGACGACATATACATACCCCTGATGCATTCTGGGACGGTCAGCCCTGGAGCCTCTCAGTCCCAGCGCTCCCACTGCTCCTCCACAGAGTCCATCGAGAGGATGCCCCCCGAGATCTCAGGGTCTGACTAGTGCCTCGTGTTGATGATCACATATAAGGAGCATTGTGGGTAATATTCAGAGGAAAAAAACTCTGAATTTTAGAGATTAAACCTGCAGTTAGTAAAAATATGGTTACATTTGCTGAGACTGTCACTTAATTATAACAGATATTCTTTGAACAAGTCATGTTCCTTTTTAAAGTCATACATTTGCCAGAAGAAAGTTGGACAAGTGTTAAATATACAAGAAGAAGAGAGATAGTCAGATAATATTACCAATATTTTACTTTATACATTTATGACCCTAATTTTCAAACTTTTAAATGTATTTCTTCAATATTACCCCCCTTGCGGTCTTTACCCTGCAAATTGGATCCCTATATTATAAGTGGGAACAGGGGAGAAGCAGAGAAAATGAGAACATCAAGTAACATTTTGCTCTAAAGGTTTCAAAAGCTCTCAAACCGATTTATACTTTGAGTTTTTTAAGGTCTGATGTTTAGCGCTGCAGGTGTTTGGGTGGCTAATGGAGAATCTGGGGTTTGTTTGTTCAGATTCCTGTGCATAGTGTGCAAACAAAGAACTACAAGTGTTACCTTTTACAAACGTTTACATGGAAATGATCCCTATGAGATTATGTAAATATCTGTATTTTTTTTGCTGCTTTGATGTTTACAGCTTAATGTAATTTTGGATATAAATGATGGACTTTATTAAATAAAACCTAAGTAAAACATTTGCCATTTTGTATCTCCTCCATGACAGCTCATGAGAAATGTTTATGAGACAAGAAACACACATTACCTCATTAGATGATTATGGTAAGAAACGCTCATGAAATAAAGAAAAAAAAATCAATGATGCAGAAGTAAAGCAGGAAAGGAATGATCCCAACTAGGGATGGGTATCGAGAACCGGTACTAAGTCAGGACCGGTACCTGATTGGATGGTATTGGTATACCGTTAAGCCGCTGGACAAACGGTGCTGCTATTCTTAGTTTAAACAATTCTGGTTGGTTGGGAACCCTCATCCCATGTGACGTATCCGGTTTGATTACCACTCTGATTGGCCACTGTGAATGCCGCTCCTCATCTCTCCTAACAGCGCTTTTATTATTGTGAGACTCCCGGGGGCAGAAAATAGCGGGGGCAGACGCAACATCTGACATCAGACATCAGAGTAAAAAAGCTTTTGAAAATAACCGAATATTTCGATTAAAGTCAGAATATCATATTTGTAAATCTGACTCTGAAAGAGTCAGTGCCTCACCAGCCATGAACCTCACCGCACGTCACTGTTCAGAGCTGATTGGCTGTAAGTACGTGTGCCGTGAAAAGTATAGTGTGTGAAGAGGAGACGAGAGAGTTGCAGTCACGCGTCCTAAAACCCGGAAGTAAGCTGCGCATGACTTCCCTCCACAAAAAAGCAATGAGATTTCTCCATAGGATTTTAGAAAATAGCTCCAAATAAGATCTGTGGGAAACGTACCTGTTAGATAAATGCACGTTTTGTTCAGCCGGATAGTATACACATGGCTACCCTACTTTTATCATTTTCGAATCGTAAATCTATCGATTAGATTTATGATAGACTTTTGAAACTACAAGAAGATAAGGAGGATTTTTACAAAAAAGTAATAGAGATTTTTGTCCAGAAAGATAGGCAAATGGACTTCATCTTCAAGCCAAGGTAAGACCACCATTTTATTGAAAATGGGATCTTACTAAGAGAGAACAATTCAATATTGAAATGATGCAATTACATTTTTTGGGTATCCTTTTGTTGAACCGTCTGTTTAAAATTAATTGAAGGATCAGACTAAATAAGCTTTTGAAAATAATGTTATATTTTGATTTAGGTCAAAATATAATATTTGTAAACCTGAAGACTGAAGAGTCAGTGCCAGTGCCTCACCAGCCATGAACCTCACTGCAGAAGCTTATAGACATCTAAGTTTTTTGTGCCCCACCACTTTGTACATATAAAAACGCCACTGGCCGAGTGTGTGTGTCATTTTCAGTTTCGGAAGATATTACTCACTCCTACATCTCAAAATGTTGTTTTTCTGCTCTATTAATTCTTATAATCCCATATAAAGGACATCTTAAGTAGTTTAATAGTAATAATAATAATACATGGGATTCTTATGGCGCTTTTCCTAATGCTCAAAGATGCTTTACATCAAATCAGAACAGAAACAATACAAAGAAAACAAAAAGCATACACAAAATAGTATGTTAACAATAAGTCACAATTAAAGGACATTCAACTGTTGAACTTCTGTTACGAATATATACAATGTCGAGTCTACAAGCAAACATAAGAGGGCAGCAGAGTACATCTTAATCCAGCATTCACATACTTTTATTTCCATAAAAACTATGTCAGATTATATCTAAATTAATAAATAATATATTAATAAACTGCCTACATTCCTGCAAGATTACAAAAATCTCATGCTTCTTCCTGAAGGTTGCTGGGAACTGCAACACACACACACACACACACACACACGCACGCACACACACACACACAAAACTGGTTTGGGGATCTCCCAGAGTCTCTCAGAGCCTCTTTTCCCGTCAACAGCACGTGTATGACTTGGTTTTCACCTCAGGCTTCCTTATGCCTACCCGTAAACACAATAAATCCATTCTTTGGGACGATGACTGTTCCGCCTAAAGCAAACGGAGGACTTAGTTACAGTACTGAAGGATTTATTTACTTTTACTGCGTGCCAAATGAATGATGATAAAAGTAATATTTATCTGATTCTCAGCCCATTTTATTGAGCGAGCAAACAATATAATTAATGGATCAAGTGGCATAACTAACTTCGATTAAATCTCAAATAAATATTATCGGTAAAATATTACACTTGTCCTCAAATATTAAAATGACACATAAAGCACAATTATTGACACTCAAACTTTACACCGCCTTAAACTATTTGCAAAACACAAACACACATCTCTCTACATTTGAAACACTAATCTAACATGATATCGCAATTTCACTAATGTTTGCCTTTTTTCAGGCTCATTTACAGTAAAGACTAGGATCCCGTCCAGCTCTTTATCAGGTCTTATCTCTTGACTTTTGTTGTTATTCTGCACTGCATAGATTAAAATGAACTTAACTAGACTTGCCTGTCAAAACATTCCAATGAGTCAATTGATCATAGAAGGCTGTCAAGTGCACAGACACACAGTAAATATAACATGTAAGCACACACACACACTTTGAATAGGCAACAGGTTAGTGTGTGTCTGTCCTATTGTCTCCACACATTTTTCTTTTGCACTGATTGTACAATATTTATTGGACGTTCTATTCAGATTTTCAGTTCAAAACAAAATCTTTGGTAATGCGTGGATTGGATGGAACAATTTGGAGTATTAGATATTTTGTATCAGTTTTCAATAATGTACTTAACTCTGTACCGCTTTCTTACAATATCTCTACAAAAACAGACAATTCAAAATATTAGAAAAGTACAATTTGTTAAATATTTTTAAGACGTAGCGAAGCATAGCAGGTTCTATCAGATTTGACATACCACGACAAAATATATATATTTTGTATGTATTGTGTTCAGTCACGCAAGCAAGGAATGTCCAAAAAATGGTTTGTGTCAAATGTAACCCATTGCCGTTTACATGAATTGAGTTGAATGATTCATCACAACCAAGGGTTCAGGGGTCATTCGGTAACGCTTTGATTGCTCTACTGCAGGGGTATTCAACTAAAATTCAACGAGGTCCAGTTAGAGAAAATCTCCCCATGCAAAGGTCCGGAACATCAAAATGTCTAAGTTGCTTTATGAACTAATGTGATATACATTGAAGTAGCTGTAGCTTTATCAACGTCTGCATGTAATCAACAACTGACTGCCAATCAAATAAAGAAAGTATAATTCATAAACAACAATATTTATTGTCAATTAGCATTGAACTATACAGATAATAAAATACTGTGGATATGTGTAATGTTCCTCTCGGGCTGCATTTAAAAATAAAATAGGAGAAAATAAATAAAATAGCTTTTGAAAATATGTGCATCTTAAAAATCTGGGCTGAAATGGTGTCAGGGCCATTCTCATACACACATGCAGGTTCTCATTGGTTAGCCTGGAACGATATTTAGTTTTAATTTTGATCCATATTGGGCTCTGAGACTGCTTATTTTTTGTGACCTCAGTTCTGACTTGAGAGGGAATGTTTGGTCAAACACTTTGTGTTTTGTCTCATAGTGGCGTTTTGGCACTTTTAATGAGCGCCACGGTCTCTGAACAAATGAGACACACTGGCTCTGTGCTCCCAGTGGGCAGGATGAACATGAATGAGTCCGTCCACTCAGGGTTAAAAGCTCTGTTCTCACTGTCCACTTTCCTCTTCTTGGAGAGCGCCATGTGTAATTATTTGTCTCTCCCTGTCTGCCGCTAACACGCCTGTTCACTCTCCTCTCCGCTTCTCTCCCTGTATCGCTAATTATTCCTTTCACTCACTTTCCTCTCTGCCGCTCTCTCATCTCTTCTTCTGTGTTTCTCTCCTTGTATCGTTCACTCGTCTCTTTCGCCCCCTGTCGGCAGCGGTTAAAATAGAATCGCCCCGTCAACATTGAAATCCCCTATTAATGTATTGATTATAGGTCCGGGTCCGTATAGGTCGGCGTCTGGGTCCGGACCGCGGTCCGCCTGTTGCCGACCCCTGCTCTACTGTGTCATAATCTTCCATTCTTGCACACTCTGTACATCCGGTTCACCTTACTGATATTGATTGTTTGACTTTAGAATACATATCTTTCAGGTTGTTATTTTGTCATTATGTTTAATATTTTATTTACCTTTGAGTGCCCGAGATCAGCCTCTTAATTTACCCAGGGCCTAGTGCTTGGCGTTGGGCATGAAAATTCAGGAAACTAGTATTTTATTAAATATCTGAACTTTGGAGAGGAGTTGGGGGGGACACGACACATCAAATCACATCTACAGATCAAGACGAAACGAATGGAAGTACTCCTAGCGTGTGAAAATGTTTGTGAAAAACGTGTGCAAAGTCTCCGAAAACGGAGCAGTCGCTGTGATGCTAGCTTTGCGGCTAGCGGTTAGTTGTTATTGTTTGAAGTTGTTGCTATGGAAACAACATGATGGAGAATAAATTAATATCTTCTACATATAATAACGGACAAAGTAAAGAATGAAGTGTCGGCTCTGTTTAAATGTTCGGAATTTGACCGTGATGGCCCTCTTGAGTTGCCGTAAAATATGACGAATATGACGGATGACCGATGCGACGGAAATACACCCGAACACATCTGGTACCCCGAACACATCTGGTACCTACACCGGTTGATCGTCTGGATTGCTTCTGAGGAGGGGGCGGAAGTGTCCCCCCCCCTAAGATAACTCAGATGTCACCGCTCACCTGCCAAAGGTTCCACCTTGGCGCTACTTACTCGTACTGCTTCTCAAACAGTACAGATAAACCATAAAATGATATGAATGTCACCAAAATAAATACAGATAATGTTGGGCTTTTCAAAACAATAAATTCACTGTTTAGCAAAAATAAATAAAAGTAAATACACAAATAATTGTACCATTTTTGGGGTGTACCACACATGCAAATTCGCTAACAAGCTTCCGTGACAATGACTAAATCCTGAGACATGAAAGGATTTGATGCTATATGCGTTTAGTCAAGTGTTACTGTAATATCAAAGAGAAGACACCCAAATAATGATTGACATATTTATTTCTCAACTGATGCATAACTTAACATGCAAGCAGATCTAAATATACGAATATACTCACAATGTTACCAGTAATATGCTAACATGCTCAGAACGCTAACATCATTATCCTAATGTTCTCACAATGCTGACATTAGTATACT
Source organism: Harpagifer antarcticus (assembly GCA_902827135.1). NCBI lineage: Eukaryota > Metazoa > Chordata > Actinopteri > Perciformes > Harpagiferidae > Harpagifer > Harpagifer antarcticus. Next base: position 346,296 of record CADEHL010001081.1, read on the forward strand.
AATATGCTAACAATCACAATGTATACAGTCGTATGCTAACATGCTCACAATGCTAGCATTATACAAATATGCTCACAATGTTAACAGTATGCTAACATGCTCACAATGCTAACTTTAGTATAGCTACAAATATGTTCACAATGTTAACACTAGTATGCTCACATGCTCAATGCTCACATACTAACACGCTCACAATGTTAGAAGTAGTTTGCTAACATGCTCACAATGCTAACATGCTCACAACATCAGTAGCCTATGATCATGTGCTCACAATGCTAACATCAGTATGCTAACATGCTCACAATGATAACATCAGTATGCTAACATGCTCACAATGATAACATCAGTAGGCTATGCTAACATGCTACAATGCTAACAAGCTGAGTCAGATACAACTTTTACGGTGTTCTTTAGTTCAGCCTGCCAGAATAAGCAAATGAGTGCTTAATAAAATAAAAGTTTTGCTCGTATTTGGTCATAAAGAAAAGTATTTCCGATTAACCCAGCTTCCCCAAATGTCTTTCTTTTTGGTGTCTATATACGCTGGGATCCGGAGTCATGGCTGATCCTGCGGTCCTGTGTCCTGGATCGCGAGCCCTGGATCTTGAGTCGTGGCTGTGGTCCTGGATCATAGGTCCTGGATGGATATCCTCGTGGATTCATCTTCCTATTACACACACATGCATTTCCAAACATTTGGACTACCTATGTTGCAAATGTATTATCTTTTCAATTTACACACGGCATCTATTGCACGTCTGTCAGTCCTGGGAGAGGGATCCCTCCTCTGTTGCTCTCCCTGAGGTTTCTCCCATTTTCCCTTTAAACTGTGGGTTTTCTCCGGAAGTTTTTCCTTGTACGATGTGAGGGTCTAAGGACAGAGGGTCTAAGGACAGAGGGTGTCGTATTGTCATACTGATATTCTGTACAAACTGTGAAGTCCACTGAGACAAATGTAACATTTGTGATATTGGGCTATATAAATAAACATTGATTGATTGATTGATATTTGATGAACTCGAATGTTATCCTGATGATGGGGTGCACACATGAAGGTTAATGGATTATTATTACTATTAAAAGAAAACTCACATTAAAGCAAAAATACTTGGTGGCAAAGGGACATTTATATTTGTGCTATCTGTTGCTTAGCATATGAAAACACACTCGCATTTTCTCATGTTTAACTTTTGGTAGGCCTATTTGGTTTTGTGCAGCATGTACATGGAAATAAATCAGCAACACAGTGAACCCCTGCAGACATGCTGAACAAGCATGTGAGTTACACCAAGTTTCACTTTCACTGTCTCTTATCACGGCTGAATGAAAGAGATCTTATCGTGTGTCATCTATTGCCACAAGGTCACTCTGCCACTCCAAAATGTGTCTGATGATAATTAACATTGATGCAACAACATAATGAAAGCACGGCACTGATTGATGTGCATCTTTTTTGAAAGAGACATCAGGCTCCAGAACATAATAAACAGTTGCCTAGCAGCAAGAAGCCTCTTTGATAATTACACCACACTGGTTTTGCAGCATGCCCCATAAGCGAGTTTCTCAGGAGGACCGTGAGTGAAGTGATTATTGACCTCTGATCTCTCTCTAGCAGACTGTCTCCAGTTCAGGTTCAATCGTGTAAATATTTCCTGACTGGAGAACATTTCCATGGTCTCAGACACTTGTATAATGACTTCACTAGCAAACATTACTTGAAAATAATTGGTTTAAATCATTGGCATTTCCATTGTTTAAAATAATAGCATTCCAAAATGCATCTAAGATTCTACATATCTGCTCTCTAAAGTGTATTAAACTCTACATACTGTGTTTGATCTTGGTGACAGCCCTACAAATGTGCGTGACTATAAACTGTTATATTGTTTTAACAACAATGCAGTTTCGATCTTAGCAGCAAGTCATGTTTAAGCTTGGTTTTCTTTACCTAAACGTACATGATTGACATGTTGTTTTGTGTCTCTGTATTAGCGAAGCTGTGATTCTATGTAACTGGACATATAATACCCTTTACAATGTATGCATAGCTCCTAAAAGAGACACTGTCAGCATTAAGAGAAGAACACAAGTGCTGTGTATGATGGGAATTTACAGTGATTCAATATGCATGTCGGTTTCCTGGCTACAAAATCTCAGACAGAAGGGTGTCGCCCTGACCATTGTCAGGAAATTATCATATGGATGTTAGGGTTTGTAATTATCATTACATGTCACTTGTTAGACGCTTTTATCCAAAGTGACTTACATACCCAATACTGTGGATAATCCCCACAGGAGCAGTTTGGGGTGAAGTGTCTCAGGGACACAACAACATGCTGACTGCAGTGGGGTTTGAACCTGTGCCCCCCTGATCCGAACACCAACGCACAGCCCACTGCACCACACGCCTCCTCCTAATTAACATGCGGCGCTTCCCCTTCTGTCTGCCCCCCCACCCAATTTAGGACTGTAATGTGGATTACCTTCCTTCCTGTGTCTCATCTCTATAAATGACATTGCTTTTCAGTGTAACGGGGTCAGATCCTGGTACTACCTGCTAGTGCAGGACCTCTGTCCTTTCCAGCTGGAAATATCATTGATTCTGTTAAATGCTATAACTCTTTATTAAATAACACGACTTTAGTTTAAGCTTGTATATTTGTTCTTTTCTTACCAGAAGATGATTAAGTGTGGAATTTCCATCACAATCAATCAATCAATCAATCAATCAATGTTTATTTATATAGCCCAATATCACAAATGTTACATTTGTCTCAGTGGACTTCACAGTGTGTACAGAATATCAGTATGACAATACGACACCCTCTGTCCTTAGACCCTCTGTCCTTAGACCCTCACATCGGACAAGGAAACACTTCCAGAGAAACCCCACAGTTTAAAGGGAACATGGGAGAAACCTCAGGGAGAGCAACAGAGGAGGGATCCCTCTCCCAGGACGGACAGACGTGCAATAGATGCCGTGTGTAAATTGAAAAGATAATACATTTTGCAACATAGGTAGTCCAAATGTTTTGAAATGCATGTGTCTATAATAGGAAGATTAATCCACGAGGATATCCATCCAGGACACCACTGTGTTTCATGGGAACTGCTCTATAATACTCCCCCACCCAATTCACCTGTGGTCTGCATCACAACTAGTCTTTCCAGTTGCCGGTCTCAAATCTTTCTTGTGCACATTAAGCATCTTTTGAGTAACGTCTCTCCTGATTAGTTACATTTGGATTTCTGACTCTTCAGACCTGACGTTAAGCATAAAAGTGGACGCGATTGTAAAGCATGCTCTCTGCGATTTGTGAATATTTAAAAAGTAAGATCATTCCCTCTTCAACGTTAATTGAGATGTTGAAATTCCCTATTTCTTTCTCATCTGCATCATTGTATAACACTCTTTACATATCGCTGAGCCAGAAAGACATGCACCTTAAACTGGTAAAACATTTAATTTAGATAAATATAGAGATATTAGTATTTTTTTATACAAACCGTATTTCCTCACATACTTTTACATTTTACTTATATCTCAGGGAGGTGTATACCTGCTTTTAAATGCCTTATTTTTTAAAGCTTTTATTAGGTGCTTCTTTAGGCGTTGAGAATAGTTATCTCCAATGTTTCGTATTTTTATTAGGGATGTAACGATATACCGAATATCGCGGTAAATAAACGTCCCAATACCGTCGTGAGACTGACATTTTTTTTGTTTTTAAACACTTTTTTTTGTTTTAAACCTTTATTTAACCAGATGGTCCCATTGAGATCATCGATCTCTTTTTCAAGAGAGACATGTCCAACATGGCAGCAAGTAGGTTACAACATGAACATAAAACAACAGAACACAAAAGGACATCTATTTATATGGGGGTTATTCCCTATCTTTATTCAAGAGCGTGGTATTTCAATTTGAGAGCATACTTTATGTATTTATTTCCCTCAAACCCTGTCCTTGCACTCAAATAGTGCCTGCTTGCACTTAGATTTGCTCTGCTTCTGCTCAAGCAGTACGTTTGCACTCAGATATATTGCTGTTTACAGATTTGTTCTGTGCGCGCTCGAAACTTTTGTGCAACAATCCTGTCAAAATCCCTCAACCAATAAATAGGAGGCCAGGTGTCCTTGCGGGTGCGTTCGCTTTACTTATTACAGCGTCCCGTAAGGGCGGTCACTCTTTGGTTTATAAACTCCCGCCCTCCACGGCATGTACTGTTTACGAGAGAGCACGCTCGTGAACTGTCAACGGGGGGGGGGGGGGGGGGGGGGGGGGGTGTTATGCCGTGTGTGCACCTCGCGGGAGCGCGTACAGCGTAAAGCAAAACCTCCCAGACATGTATTGATCTGTACGGCAAAGTACGGTTTGGAAACTATATCATTTCCTTATGGAGGGCATGCATAACACGGCATAACACCAGAGCCTCGCTGCGGGGAAACGTTGGCGCTGTTCCGAGTATGTTCTAAGACTGCTTTCAGATTTTTCCGTCATTGTTAAAAAAAAAAATATTCGATTAACGCGACCACTGCTGTCCCAGCAACATCAGTACCAAGCAAGAGAGTTTTTTCCAGAGCAGGGGATATTGTAAATGCCGAAACATCCCAGCTTATAAATATCAGGAAATGTGGACATTCTCATATTCCTAAAAACCTGTCTGATGATGCCGAGTGAGTGACTAGTGAGTTTGAGTTGAGTAACTTGAAAAACTAAATTGAAACTTGATTTATTTTATTGCAGGGTCTGATTATTAAATGTCCTTGTTTATTTGTGAGATGCAGTGGCACAAAGAAAATGCCTACTTTGTTTGGTAGTACTATAGGTACAAAAACACTGGTTTTCTTGTTCCAGTCTGTTACTGTCACTTTGTTTTTGACAATACTGCTATCCTACTAAAATGCTGTACAAATCAGATTTATTATTTAATAAAGAAACATTTTCAGAGTAAAAAAATGTTGTATTGAAATTTTTTTAAATTATTTTCTTCCCCCTTTATTATTCAATATCGCGATAATTACCGTACCGTGGCCTTGTTATCGCGATATTATTGTACCGTGAGTTTTTGGTATCGTTACATCCCTATTTTATTGTTGCTTGTGTTATCTGAAGTTTACTCGAACATTGGTGAAGCACCTTTAAAAACATCAGATCAATAAAGCTAATTTTCGTTTTTTAAATGATAACTTATGGCTATTAATCCTGATGAATGAGGGGGAAAACCACACTCTTCTGTTTGTATTCATTAAACAAGGACATCTTGTAACTTTAGGGTACATTTGATTTTATTGACATGTTACGTATACTGTACAAGCACATCAGTATACATATTCATACAATAAACAAAACTTTCCGGTCATGTTCTTAATCAACATGACAGGAAACTTAAAATTCAGTATAAGATAGTAAAATATAACAAAGTAAACATTATTAAATGAATTATGTAGGTTTTGCCGTGAATTAAACCGTAAATAGTGATAAAAGTGATTAATAGTTTAATGATTGACTTGTCTTTTCCATCATGAATAGTTCCAAACCGTACACAAACTTCAAGAATGATACTTAAAACAGTTGAATGTAAATATTTAACTTACATTTCCTGGAAAAGTAGTTTCAAAGCTAAAAAAAATAATAATAAAAGTTCAATACATTTTCTTCACCTCCTTTAAATGCTTCACTAAAGCTACCCAAGTGATATTTCCAAACCTCAAGTGACATTTCTTGGCATCCTCTTATGCTATTACGCACGTTTTAAATCTTTGGTATGGCAAACATGTTGAACAATATTACACAACCGACTGACAGAACCTGTTATGGTGAACATGTTACATGCACACTGAATAAATCTAAGGAATGTGACTCCCTAGCGGCGGTGGATGGTCTCCGGCTGACTGTGGAACCGGGTCTTGTTAGCCAGAGCTGCCTTTCGGGTCATGGTGCAGCAGCGGGTCAGGATCTCGTCTGTTTTGGGTCGAGCAGGCACCTGGGGAACGACTGATGATGTCCTAGAAACATTGGCACTTGCAGATTCAGACCTCTTGTCGCTGGTATAGGAGCCACGCCGGTCTAAGAGGCTGAGATCAATGTTGCCGTCGCTTTGCTGAGGCGATGCAAAAGGACTTCCTCCGTCTGCCAAGTTGGATGTGGATTTGAAGACTGAGACGCTGGTATCGGTGCTCGTGTTGCTCATGCTTCGTGTTCGGGCTTCTTCTACATCCCTCTCCATCTGCGTCCGGGTCTCAGAGAGGACGTCCAGGGATCGGGCCTTGTGGAGATGCCCTCTGAACTGAATTGCAGAATCACTTCGCAGACCGGTGCTATCGCTGGATCGACGTGAAGCCAGAGCCTCCCTGCTGGAGGCCAGGTTCAGGGTGGAGCTGTGCAGCTTCCTCTGCAGGCTGTAGAGGCCGACCCGAGAGTTGTTATAGGGCTGAAGGTTCATGGAGGGGATGTAACCTGCCTTGCCATTGAATCTGGGGAGGATTGCAAAAGAAAGATAATTGATTACAACTGTTGCAAACTATAATAACATCCTGATCAAGTTGAGAACTTATTTAGCAAATTGCACAAAACCCAATGTCTAACTCTTTGTATAGACAATAGTAGGTTTGTGATGGGTTTGCTTGAAAAGACAATAAAAGAGCATTCATAAGTGCTTCAACCAGCCTTTTTTAAATGTGCTCCGTGTTCCTATTCTCTATTGTTTGCAGTGCAGAAAGATAAGATTCCATACTTGATGAGCCACCAGCCGTCGTGAGACTTCCTCAGCACCTCCACCACGGAGCCGATGGGCACAGACACCTCGTCGTGCTGCTTCGTTGTGTAACTCCTCACGGCACAGTACAGGTCACCTAGTGGTCACAAAGAAGATAACAAGATCAGAAATGTTGCAGTACAGTTAAAGACTAGAAGAGAATAGATGTATGTTAGCTTCCATTGGTCAAAGAGCACTCCCCAGTGGTGATTCTTTATTCAAACTTGGAATCATATTATAAGATATGTGCACCTGGCATGAATTTATTGGCACAGCAATGCCAGATTATGTCAGAGCAATGTCAGGCTTGGATGGAATTTTAAGAAGCACTGTAGATACACTTGACATTTAATGAATGGTAAATGTGTTCATTGTATCTATAAAATGCAAGGCGCTTTACAAAAATGAAAGACATTCAGACAAAGGTATTTAAAAAGAAAAGATAAAACATTAAAAGGAAAAAATACATGAATAAAAAGTTACAGTGCAGTTTAAGATACGAATAGTTCACACCGAAGTTCCATTTCACTGATGCCTTTCTTTAAGGTTTCTCCGAACATGAGCTGTGTACGCTTGTATGGCACATACGTCCCGAGCAGCATACAGAGAAAACCAGCCAGGACAAAGTCCCCAGACACTGATTCCCTGGGGTGACTAGCCCCAAATGTTCATTAACCAAAAACGAAACCGCTCAGTTTCAATTAAAAGCAGCGACAAAAAGATAAAAGCATTGACAAGTCTTTTAATCCTAGATATGTTCTTTAGGTGATAGTAGGCTGATTTAGTAAATGTTTTAATGTGACTTTAAGATACATAATGTAAAATAGCTTAAGTTACCCGAATTGTTAAACTTTGTAATGCTCAAGTGATTAAACTGTCAAATTGGATGAAGAAATCATTAAACAAGAATAATGCACACTTTTTGTTCTTAGAATATGATTTCATGAAGTTTATTTTAAGCATTTTAGTGTTCTAATTTTATTGCAATTTGCATTTAGTTGCATTGTGGAGTACAACTATAAAATGTACTGTATGTACATTTTAATGTTTTTCCATAAAGAATAAAGGAGTTGTGTGTACTTGTTCAATGAGGTCATTTCTTGCTACATCTATTCCTGTACATTATAATTTGAATGAAAATAACACACACCTGCATTCTGGAATACAGAGTCTTCCTCATCCTCTCCGTCCAATAACTGCAGGTAGGGAGCAGGAAACCAAGCCAAACCCTTCGAGTCGTTCTCAACCAGCCACCAACCTGGAGAGGAAATACAACAACCTTTAAGCATCACAGAAATACAGAAAGAGTAGCTCAAGTTTGTTTTGCTGATTTCCAGTAGCCATCTACATGAAAGCTGAGGCACTGACCTGCAGGATCTTTGATCAGCACTTCCAGCTTCTCGTCCATAGCGACCTTAAACGGACGATTCTTGGTATCTTTTGTCTCGTAGGCGGCCACGCAGGAGTAAGTCTGGGTGACAAACGGGTGAGTGACGCTGCCTGTAGGCTGGTGAGAAACTTCTCCTCCTCCTCGACCATCAGACATCAGGATCAGGATGCTGTGTGAGAGAGAAATCAGTCATTTAATATCCAAGAACTCATTTAAACTCTCTTGTAATTTGATCTGAAACTCTGGTGTGAGAACTGACCTGTTCTTGGTGAAGTCTGGCTGCAGGTCGTGATCTTTGGGCATGAAGAACTGAGTCACCTCTGGGGTCCGTGTCACACTTTGATCGCACTTCAGAACTTTCTCGCAGTAGCTCTCCAGGAACTTCATGCGTTGGATGGAGCGCTTGGATCCTTTCTTCTGGCTGCTCTTCCTGGCCTGTCCTGCAGAGAGGAGGGGGACATTTTTCAAGATTATTACCAGACTGTAAAGAGAGCAGCGTCTAGTCCAAACTGTAAATGTGTTCATCGATTCATGAAGGAAACAGTCATAGGGAAGGAAAACGCCCAAAGATTATTACCAGACTGGCTGAGAAATAAGGTGAAGTACTATATTTATACAGCATTTTTCTTGGAAAGTACAAAATGTAATATCCATCTAATTGCTTCAAACTAAGCTAAAACTGAAAAACAGAAGACAATACATCAGCTAAATGTTTGCAGTGTTCGTAAACTCTTATAGTTGGCTTTTCCTCTAATTATCGGCTCCAAATGCACAACTTCTGTGTAAGAAGACCATTAAAATAGACCTTTTCTAACATACATTTGAACTATTCTTACCTCTAAATTTGGGGATCACTCTGTTTTTATTTTTCTTGAAAATGTTCAAGATCAGGAATCTCTTCTTCAGCTGCCTCTGTTTGAAAGAAAAAGAAACGTTTATTATTTATACAAAATAAACACCAATCTAAGAACATGTGTGATTTATTTAGTTTTTGGGGACTTACATGGCATTTCCTGAACTCCTGGAAGGACCTGTAAATGATCCCTTCAGTGTTGTCCGACCACAACACAGAAATCATGAACATCTGTGGAGAAATATAAATAATGAAGGATGAGGGATGACATTTTTTACACAAATACAGAAAATCGCACAGTTAAATCTTCAGTTAAATCACCCCTGTTGTGTTAACTCACCTTGAGTTTAGGAGTGTCCCTGTGCACGGCTCCAATAATGCGAGCACTGATTACACCGCGTTGATCCCCAGCCATTGTGTGAAGTGTGTGTCTCAGCTCTGTGGCTGAATAGCAGCTTTATGGTATGCAGGTGAGCTGTTGCTACTGGATCACAGAGACTGCAGCAGTACATATACCCTCCAAATAATGGAGGCGGAGTCAGAGGAAGACACACCTGAGGCACCTGTGTTTTCCTCCCTGTCGTTAGTTTCCCTGGTGTGTCTAATTGTCTGATTGTATTCACCTGTTTCCCTTGTGTGTCTCCTGTGATCATCAGCACCAGCCACGCCCCTGTTTTCACCCGTGTCTTGTTGTAGTGTGGTTAAATTCCCCAGTGTTCATTGTCAGTTCGTCTTGTCTCATGCCATCGGCAGGTCTATGCTCTCGAAAAGTTTTTGTTCCTCACTACGTGAGCGATTTCCTTTTGTTCTCATTTTTTGTCATCTCATCCTGAGATTCGATAGTGACCTTTTCTGTTCATCTTGCTTTGTTGGAAAAATAAAGTATCTTACCAATACTTTACCTCTGTCTCCCGGGTCGTGCAATTGGGTCCTATATCCTGAGTGTCTGAGTTCATAACAAAAACTCCCAGAGATGAAATTCATTGATGGCTCATGTGTAGATTAACATACGAGAATTTAAACAAAGGAATCACTTTGACTGGATTTCAATGAATGATTGATAATGTTGCCAAGACATACGTTTATATTGTGGTGAATGTGTTATAATACTGTAATTATGTATAGACTATGAATACATAATGAAGTGTTCTGCCTCAGTCGAAATGTATGTTCAAATTAGCCTTCTTCTTTGTTAAATTATACATTGTTCTGCGCCTGGAAGGTGTGTTCACTTGGTTCAAAGGGATGTTCGTTAACATAAGTCATCATGTCGCACAAGCCACACAGGAATCTATTGACTGATTGGCTGCTTGCTGCAAACATTCTGCAATTCTGGACCCACTTTGCTCCTCCAGGGTGAGAATAAGGTCAAAAGGGCTTTACACCCTAGGGAAGCAGGACAATCAAAAGTAAAAATGGAACATTCATTCACCAGACAAATAATGTTGTGGTATCATTAACCTTTTATGGGATTGTTTTACAAAATACTTTTAACAATTTCATTTCATTTCCGACCAGAATAATGTCTATATAGCATAATATCAGCTGATGCACAAGTATTAAAAGTAAGCATAGGACACCAAACCAACTGAGACCCGTCTGTCCGCCGCATCTACGCAATGTACAACACACACAACTACAGCTCCTAAAACATAATCAGCCGTTGTGTATTTTATTATGTGAAGCACTAAATGGTCTTAGAAAAATATCGACTCTTTGTTTGTAGATATCTACTAAACTACAGCATACAAATACAGCGAGTAATGTAGGCCTGTTATCACTGAGTGATATATATTTTACTTTCGTCCAAACCACAGAACTGAGACTGCTCTTGTAAAGATCTTCAATGACATCCACTTAAACACAGACAGTGGCAGAACTTCAGTGTTAGTATTATTAGATCTCAGTGCTGCGTTTGACACTGTTGACCACAGCATATTACTCGACCGACTAGAAAACTGGGTGGGACTTTCGAAAACAGTTCTAAATTGGTTTGAATCCTACTTAAAGAACAGAAACCACTTTGTTTCTATAGGTAAATACACATCTGAGTTGACAAATATGACATGTGGGGTACCTCAAGGCTCCATCTTGGGGCCTCTTCTCTTTAACATCTACAGGCTACCACTGGCTCAGATAATGAAAAACAACAACATAAGTTACCATAGCTATGCGGATGACACACACATTTACGTAACAATTTCACCAGGAGACTATGCTCCAATTCAAACACTGAGTAAGTGCATTGAACAAATCAATGAATGGATGTGTCAGAACTTTCTCCAATTAAACAAAGATAAAACTGAGGTAATGGTTTTTGGAGCCAAGGCAGAACGTATAAACGTTAGCGCTGAGCTTCAGTCTGCAATGTTCAAAACAACAGATAAAGCCAGAAATCTAGGTGTAGTCATGGACTCTGACCTGAGTTTCAACAGTCACATTAAAACAGTTACTAAATCAGCCTACTATCACCTAAAGAATATATCTAGGATTAAAAGACTAATGTCACAGCAGGATTTGGAAAAACTTGTCCATGCTTTTATCTTCAGTAGACTGGACTACTGCAATGATGTCTTCACAGGTCTCACTAAAAAATCTATGAGGAAGCTGCAGCTGATTCAGAACGCCGCTGCTCGAGTCCTCACTAACACTAAGAAAGTGGATCACATCACACCTGTTCTGAAGTCTTTACACTGGCTTCCTGTGTGTCAAAGAATAGATTTCAAAATACTGCTGCTGGTTTATAAAGCATTGAATGGTTTAGGCCCAAAATACATTTCTGACCTCCTGCTAAATTATGAACCATCCAGATCTCTCAGGTCTTCAAGGACTGGTCAGCTTTCTGTCCCCAGAGTCAGAACTAAACATGGAGAAGCAGCGTTCAGTTATTATGCTCCAAATATCTGGAACAAACTCCCAGAAACCTGCAGGTCCGCTGCAACTCTGACTACTTTTAAATCCAGGCTCAAGACTTTTCTTTTTGCCGCTGCTTTTAATTGAACTATTCACAATGACTGATTTTAAATGCCATTGTCTTAATGTCTTTCGTTTTTTGTAAAGCACTTTGAATTGCCTTGTGTTGAAAGGTGCTCTATAAATAAACTTGCCTTGCCTTACACACTGCTATGCTTTCTGCACGGACCTCACAGCTGTTCTCACTGTAAACATCGCGTCGCGATGAAAGCAGTTTCTAAAATAATATCCAGGGGATGCATGCAGAGCTGTCATTGGCTGAGATAAGTCCGGCCGTGCGTAACACCTCCACCGTTGCCGGAAATGCGCCCGCGGAGGAGCCGTGGAGGACCCATCAGTGTCTCCTCGGTTAGAGCTCCTTCAGACATCCTCCTCGATGCTCGATGCTCGGTCCTCGATGTGCATTTAGAGAAATGAGATGTCCTTCAACATGGCGCGCTGAAATCTATTTCCGGGTCACTACGAAGCTGGTTCAACCTAACCTGGATATGTTTGAGTTAGCCGGTTGGCCTAATCCAAAACATACGCGCTCTCGCTAAACTGTACTACGACGCGGGTTATCAAGTGGATCGCTCAAGCCAGCCGGGTCCTATCTAGTTAGGTGCGCGTTCACATGAAAGGGGTGGTATTTGGAGCATTCGACAAATCACAAACATGGAGAAGGATACTGACAGCGCAGCGTCATACTTCCTGAATGAAAAGTCAACTATAATATTAGACATATGAAGAAGTTAAACTTTAAACATCCATGACTTAAACACTTTATCCAGGATAAAAGCCTCATAGTTGCACCTGCAAGCTGGTAAAAGAAAAGGTTTTTGAATGCGTACATTAATAGGTATATGATATCACTGCCCCGTCTAAGACACGAGTGGATCTGACTTTAATTACATTTGTCTCGAGTGTTTCGTCAACTTAATGTGTTGCTTAAATTAATACTTCTGCATACAGTATGTGACACTGTGAGTGTTGCATAGCCAGATACGGCTCAGCTGACTCAGATAAGGAAATATATGATACATTATGAAGTGATATGCCGCGGACTGTACTTAATGTTACTCTGATCCGGTTACTTATGTTGTGGCAGATATTTAAGTAAGCTTTGTTAACGCTAATGTTATAATAGTCAGATTGCTCTGAAGATGGGAGGTGATATTCTATTAATGTTCACGTTCACACAGTCGGTGATTTTTGCCGGCCGTCTTTCCTGCAACGGCAGCTTTTCTGTATTTCCTTTCTCCTGTAATATGACTTGATCGCTTTAAACTCCGCACACTGAGCTCTGATTGGTCAGCAGGCAGTGCTTTCACTGAGTTGAACTCTTAGCTTGCAACCTAACCTGGTCCCGACCAGGGGGATATACTACGAATCTAGTTCAACCTATCCTGGATATGTTTTGAGTTATCCGGTTGACTTAATCCAAAACAAAGCCGCTCTCGCTAAACTGTCCTACAACGCTGGCTATCAACTCGTTCGCTCAAGCCAGCCGTGTCCTATCTAGTAAGGTACGCGTTCACATGAAAGGGGTGGTATCTGGAGCATTCGACCAATCACAAACATGGAGAAGCGCACTGACAGCGCAGCGTCATACTTCATGAAAAGTCAACTATAATATTAGTCAAATATGAAGAAGTTAAACTTTAAACATCCATGACTTAAACACTTTATCCAGGATAAAAGCCACATAGTTGCACCTGCAAGGTGAACAAGGTTTTACAGCTGATAAAAGAACAAGTGTTTGAATGCGTACATTAACAGGTTTATGATATCACTGCCCAATCCAAGACACGAGTGGATCTGACTTTAATAACATTTGACTCGAGTGTTTCGTCAACTTAATGTGTTGCTTAAAATAATACTTCTGCATACAGTATGTGACACTGTGAGTGTTGCACACCCAGATACGGCTCGGCTGACTCAGATAAGGAAATATATGATACATTATGATGCATGTGATATGTGATATGAATGATAATGGGACACATCGACGTCTGCACTCACAGTGCCGCGGACTATAGGCTACGTAATGTTAATTTGATCTGGTTACTTATGTTGTGGCAGATATTTAATTAAGCTTTCTTAACATAATAGTATAATGATAGTTATAATAGTACGATTGCTCTGAAGATGGGAGGTGATATTCTATTCATTTTTACGTTCACACAGTCCGTGATTTTGGCCGGCCGTCTTTCCTGCAACCGCAGTTTAAACTGTATTTCCTCTGCACACTGAGCTCTGATTGGTCAGCAGGCGTGGTGCTTTTGCTGAGTTGATCTCTTATCCTGGAACCTATCCTGCTTCGGAGTACAGACTAGGTTCCAGGATAAGTCACCATGGAGATCTAGCCCGCTAAAAAGTGAACCAGCTTCGTAGTACCGGAAATCCCAGAAGTTATCTTGCTAAACGAAAATCCTGCTTCGTAGTATACCCCCCAGGTTAGCCGCACAGCATAAGTTACCATGGAGATCTAGCCTGCTAAAAAGAGAACCAGCTTCGTATGACCGGAAACCCCGAGTTTTCCCTGAAGTTAGCCGGCTAAGCGAAAATCCTGCTTCGTAGTATACCCCCCTGGTGTCCTTCTGTTTTTCCTTCCCTCCCCAGCTGTGTCTTGTCCTTGTGATTAGTCTTGCATGTATTTAAGTTCTGGTTTTCTGTCACGGGAAGACAGAAAAGTTAGTAACGGGTGGATGGAGGACAAAATTGTGGTATGCATTGAAGCATCAACCTTTTTTTACATTAAAAAGTGACATTGACACGATGGAAGCCAAGAGCCAACATTCTTTCCATAAAAATTGATTTACAATAATTAGGAAACACACAGAAAACACTACAAATCTGTTTCTAAAGTATTTAGAAAAGTATATAAATGAGGAAAGTTCGAACAGCCATCATGTGGTTGGGCTTGTTTAACAAATGTTGTGGGGACATTACTCTGTTTACATACTCACCTTATGAGGACTGTCCCCAACCTAAATTATAAAATGTATGGTAAAAACTTAGTTTTATATAAAGGTAAGTTGAGGTTTAAGTTAGATTTCATTTGGGAAGGCAGGTAGAAGTACAGGGTACGTCCCCAGAAAATTGAATGTAAGTCAATATATTGTCCTCTAATGTAGTGAAAACAAGAATGTATGTTTATGTGTTTGTAGTGTTTATAATGCTACGAGTTTCTGTCGGTAGGGTCATCTGCAGGGCGCTGGTGTAAACCAGCTGCAGTTCCACCCACAGGCCTGCGGGGTAACAGTGAGAAGAGTTCATCACCAGACCACCAAAACACACACACAGCTGGATCTGGACAAACACACAGCTGGGCAGATTACATGGCTTGTACAGTGATTATCGGGCACTGAAATTAAACAGATCTAAAATCCCCTTTGGGAGCAGATAATTTGTTGGAGGGTGATTGTGTAACAGTGAATTGGAGCAGAGAGACACAAATCAAGAGGTCGCACAGTCACATGCTGACACACTTTCCACTCATCATTGGGAATGTTGACTGCCAGTACCCCTGATTTGACAACACACACACAAACATAAACAAACAAACACGCATGCATCCACAAGCAAATATGCTCTAAATGCTGAAGGTCATGGCGTAATGGCTCTCCTGCTCCGTGAGATTACAACAGGATAAGAGTGTCTGATCTGATGCTCTGCTCAGCTGTAATCACATGAGCAACAGGTAACATCCTCACTCATCTCCTGCATTTGTGTGTTTGCATATTAAGTATTTGTATGCTGTTTGCACTCATCTCTGTGGTTGACTGTCTGGAGGTAGCGGTGATTTGCGGCATAGAGCTGCCCATATCCAGCTCAGTCAGAGTCAACTCATTCATAAAGTAAGGCAGCTGTAAAGGATGAAAAATATCATAATGTTAAAATTCCTCATATTATTAACTCGGGGTATAGTGTAACAATTGAGCCTATACCTTTAGAATAAAGTGTGTGTAACCCATAGTAAGCATAAAGTCATTCAAAAGTGATTTCATTAAAGGATACACATTTAAAATTGGTCAATGATAACATTGACCAATCCCTTTAAAAATATAATAAATAAAAGTAGTATGACAAATTTCAAGGTAGTATTAATGCTAAGCTAATGTAAACTAATCCAGCTTCTACTCAAAACCAGAAAAATGACAGACATTAGAGATCATCTCATCTGACGCTTTGCACAATAATATTTCCCAGAATTTAAAACTATTCTTTTAAATCACTAAATTATATATTCCCCTTTACGCATTTTTCCTCAAAAAGCAATTAAACTAAAGTTGTTGTTCTTGATACCTTTACCTAGACCTTACAAACTTAGCTATTTTATCTACCTCTGGAACAAGCTAAACTAGTTATAAATATGTTTTTTCTTCACTGTCGGGTCACTGGATCAGTGAGCTGCATGAGATACTGACCGGCTGTCGAGAGAGAGAGCGAGAGAGATTTTTAGATTTTTCAAACCACTTTTATTCACAAAGCAAAAAACAAAGCAGACACAATGACACACATTGTCAGTTCAGAAAACGACTGAAAATAAGATCATCATTCTCCACAGAACACAAAGCATTTTTAAGGCATGATGGTTTGAAGTGAAAAGTTAATACAGCGTATTTTTGGTATATTCATTTTAATGACAACTGATTTATAAGAGGTGTGTTGCATCATGTTATCACTAATATATGTGTGGTTTTATACATTCCTATGTGTTAATAGTTGAAGGAACAAAGTACATTTTTCCTCTTAAATATAGAGGTTTTTTATATATTCAACAATGTTCCCTTTTTCTTAAAAGTAGATTAGCGCAATAGTCTTTTTCTTCCACTTTTACATATAATCAAAAGGGTGTTTTTTTTGGCTGTTTGTGAGTAAGTAAGGTGCAGTATAACTGGTGAGTTCTGTTTTGAGTGAAAAGATTACCCGTTAAGTGTTTTTCAGAAAGCCTTGTTGCAGTTCGAGGCCATGAGTTTCTTAGGTAATCATCAATGGTCTTTGCAAAATAACAGGGGAACTCCAAGAGACATTTTCCCCAGATAGAAGGCAGTTACATTCTTGTAGTTAATGATCCATGACAGGGCCTTGAGAATTGGGTCACACAATTAAGGTCTGAAGAAAATGTATGCGTTAAATTGTGCTGAGCAATGCCTGTGGTTGCATTCTATTGACTTCTCTGCTGTATTCTTTCATGTATGGGTAAAATTGTTACAACATTGTGGAGTAGTTAGCTTAAACATGGTTTTATTACTCTGCATAAAAGGGGGGGTGCAGTTGTGCAGGACAGGAGACTAGGTGGGAGAGGGGATACTCTTTTTAAGATCTCCAGCATGTCAGAGAAGTCTACATATCTTGAATAGTATATGTGTGTGTTTAATTACTTTGTATTAATAATAACAGTCTGTAAACAAAAGCTGGAAATATGAGAAATGAAATAATTATCTTTGTAAGCAAGGGGATATTCTTTGGACACAGCTCAAGCCGCTGGAATGTTGCAGAAAAGGGTGTGTGTGAAAGTCTATGCCAGAATGTGAGATGTATTTTGCTACAGCCTCAGAGACACTTGTTTATTATCTGGCTGGCTCGCGCTGATTCGCTACCACACGCCATCTTTTTACATCTCCCAATGAGATAACCTGAAAAGAGGAGCATCTGACTCAGCTCCTCTTGTGTTTTGTAGTATATCAGCTTGTTTTGTATTTGGGTTCGTTCTCTTTTTCCTCCTGCTGCGACGACCGAAAGATCACAACAGCACGAGAAACCAGAGCAGGAGTGCTCCTAATTGTATTATATTGAATTGTATTGCATTGCATTATTACCTTTTATAATTAAAACAGATTATTGTTTAACTGGTATCCTGGTGTTTTCTGATTTACCTCCTGTTATGATTTTAAGCAGCTCGCCAAACGACACGCGGGGCCGAGGTGGGTTTTAAAACCTCTCAGCTACAACAGGCACCACATGGTCTCAAATTCTCCCACATATTTTGGTTAAGCAAAAGTAACTGTAGTCCGTTTTCAGTCTTGCTTTTACCAATCCGCTAGAAAATCAAAACTGCATCGGTATCCAATGACTCCTTAACTTTATTCCTCCTGCTGAGGTAGATGGACATTTTAGCCTGCCCCAACAAAAAATTCAAAAGCTGACTTTTGCACTTCTGCTTCTGGCTGTACCTATAACCCACAATGAACATTGACTTAGAAAAAACCACATTAAACAAAATCAACATCTGAGTGAGTAACTGAAAAAGACAAAGGAGTCGACCACATTCTGTAAAACAATGAAAAATGGTTTCCCTCTGTTCACCGAAAGGACAGCGTCAGACACTGTAGGGTTGATTACTGAAACGAACGCATTAACAGCTACCGCAGCGTGGAGAACCCTCCACTGGAGGTCCCCACCCCTCTTAGTCAGCGGAGGCTTGTATAGCGCTCTCCACTCAGGCCTCTGAGCCTCCGTCAGGCCCAGGTGGGCTCTCTACCGGGTGTCCACTCAATCCTGGAGTCTGCTCTGATTCAGCACCAAATAATAAAAGGTTTTGTTGGACATGGTGCTAAACTTCAAATCGGTAACATTGTTCAACTTTAACAAAAAACCCTCACAACTGAGATCAGGAAAACATTGCATCTCTGGAAAAGAGCCATTGTCATTTGGAGACTTCAGTCCATTTGTGAGGATCTGCAGTACTTCCTCCATCTTTTTCCCCTGTCTGTGTTTGTTTTGTCTGTTTATCTGTGTGTCGGTCTTCCTGGCTGGGCGTGGCTACCTACATTCCGATTCCCGCCAACTCACCTCCTCAGCTGCTGCTCATCTCACTGATTGCCACCACTCACCTGCACCTGCTTAAAACCCTGGTTCCCATCCTCAGACTTCGCCAGTTCTTCGTTTATTCTTCAGTGGTAAACTGTCCTGGTCCAGCGACCTTTTGATGCTCCTTGTGAAAGGAAATTATTTTTTTATGTTTTTCCTGTTCCAGATCCACATACTCCAGCGGCTCTGCCTGCCACGTCCAGCCTCCCCTCCTGGTCAGCCCAGCTCCATGTCTTCCCTCTACGAGCTCTTTGTCAACTCCTTGTCAGTGTCGTGGACAAAATAAAGCCTTTTTTGACACTTCACCACAGTCTCAGTTTAGTGCTTGCATAGCGGGTTCTCATCTCCAGTCACTTCTCGGGAATCCTAACACCGTTACAGTGAGCAGCGATCAGCACCAGCTCTGACTGGCTGAGCTGCTGTTTCCAGCTCTGCAGCAGGAGGCTGACCACCCGGACTGACCTGAGGATCAGACATGAGGCCAGGCCTGCAGCGTTGTCCAGGCGGAGGCCACACACCTCCACCACCTGGCCCAGCGTGAGGATCCTCTCCTTACAGAGTCTCTGTTGTAGAGAAGGCCCTACTCCACACACAAACCGAGATCCACGGACCACCGGCTCTCTGAGGAGCCAGAACAGTGAGGTCTCTCTTTTCTGAAGAGACCTCCATAGAACCCCGAGAGATTGTTCAGGCGTAATCCTTTCAGGTCCATTAAGAACAGCGACTCAGCCAGACCCAGCCCACCACAGCGCTCCAATAAGGCCCGAGCTACGGGTCTCCAGAACAGGTCAGCAGGTCCAGTCAAGAACCTCTGGATGAACCAGAGCCTGAAGGAAGCCCCTCTGCTTGCCAGGTGAACCAGGCCATGTCCCCCCTCCTCCTTTGGCAGGAATAGGACGCTCTGAGGGATCCAGTGCATGCGGTCCCAGAAGAAGTCCACCATGAGAGCCTGCACCCTGGACAGCAGGTTTACGGTTGGTGCATGCCAGCCGGTGAGCCAGCATGGAGGAAACAAGGTTGTTTAAAATAAGGATACGCCCTTTAAAAGAAAGTTTGGGAAGGATCCACTTCCACTTCTTTAACCGGCCTTCCACTTTCTCTATAAGCCCGTCCCAGTTTTTCAAACAAAACGTGTCATCACCAAGATAAATACCCAGGTACTTTAACCCTGCCCTTTTCCAACCAAGGCCCCCAGGTAACAACAAGCTGTCAATACTGCCCTCTCCTACTGCCAAGGCCTCACTTTTCCCTCAGTTGACTCGAGCAGATGAGATTTTGCAAAAGTTGCTCACAGTTCCAGTTAAAACATTGATGTCATCTTGTTTTTTAACAAAGACCATTATGTCATCCGCATAAGCAGACAATTTAAAAACATCCCTACAGCCAGGAAAAGAGAAACCCTGTAACTTTGACCTTAACCGGTGTAAAAACGGCTCTATGGCCAGGGAGTAGAGCATCCCGGACAAAGAGCAGCCCTGTCGGACTCCTCTCTGAGCTTCAAAAGGAGCACACAAACTACCGTTTATCTTCAGTACACTCTCAATGTCCCTGTACAAGACCTGGATCTTGGCTATGAGACCAGAGCTGAACCCAAAAGCTTCCAGCGTCTGCCACAAGTACTGGTGTTCAACTCGGACAAAAGCCTTCTTGGTCTAGAGAAATCGGACCAAGCTCACAGCCCAATGAACCGGAGAGGTCCAAAACATCTCGAATTAGAGTCACGTTGTCAGTTATCAACCTGCTGGGTACACAGTATGTCTAGTCTATGTGAACGACATGCTCCATCACTTTTCTCAGCCTCGTTGCTAACACTTTGGAAAGCAGCTTGTAGTCGGTACAGAGTAGAGACACAGGACCAGAGGTTGCGCTAGACTTTTTCGCTGCCCGTCATTTCGACAGGCAGGATCGCAACATTTCCGTCAAAATCCATTATTACCCGTCGGCATGTACACAACTCTGCCGGGGGGGGAGAGAGAGAGCACGCTCGTGAACTGTCAACGTGGGACTGTTAGCGCCGTGTTATGCATGCCCATTGCACCTCGCGGGATCGCGCACAGCGTAAAGCAAATACTCACAGTTCTGTTCGGCAAAGTTAGGTTTGGAAACTGTATAATTTGTTAATGCATAACACGGCATAACACCGGAGCCTCGCTGCAAGGAAACTGTGGCGCTGTTCTGAGTTTGTTCTAATGAAATAAAATGACGGACGGCTTTCAGATTTTTCCGTCATTGTTAAAAAAAATCCGTCATAGACGGAAAATATTCGGTTAACGCGACCTCTGCACAGGACGCCAGTTCTTAATCTCCTGCAGGTCTCCTTTCTTAGGGAGGAGAGTGAGCACAGCTCTCCTGCAACTCAGAGGCAACCTCCCGTTACTTAGACTGTCTCTGAGCACACTCAACAGGTCGTCACCTATAACCGGCCAGAGAACCTTATAGAAGTCTGCAGGCAGACTCCAGCCTCCAGCTCTGCATGGTCCTCCTCGGGGACGTTAGGAAGGCCCTCATAGAACGACTGCGCCACCTCTGGCTCGGCCTGGAACTCTGTTTTGTAGAGCTCTTTGTAGAACTCCACAGCACACTGACGAATGTCGGCGGACTCCTGAAGCAGCTGCCCAGCATTGGATCGCAGGGAGTGCATCAGCCTCCTCTGACCATTCTTATGCTTGAGACCAACGAAAAAGTGAGAGGGAGCAACCATTTTCACGATGTTCTGAAACCGGGACCTGACCAGAGCAGAAAACCCCAGCAAGTCAGACAGAGCTGAGTTTTTACTTTTGAAAACTTCAACATGTTCTCGCTCTCCTGTGGAGTCTGCCAATCCATGCAGCTCCACCACTTCTCTCTCCAGAGTTCTCAGAGATCTAGCCATGTCCTTTGTGACATTGAAAGTGTAGACTACTGTAGGCAAAGCTGCTTGATTTTCACTTTACCTACATCCCACCACTGCTGAAGAGAATTGTACTCACTCTTAGATAAACGGTAGTTTTCCCAAAATAATTTAAAAATATTTTTAAAATGGTTGTCGGCCAACAGAGAAGCATTAAAGTGCCAATATGCACTATTACACTTAACATGATTAATAAAAACTGAGACTTGTACGAGGGAATGGTCAGAGATTCCCACTGGACTGATGGAGCAGCTTCTGCTCACATTAATGTGATGGTTAAAAACATAGACACGGTCCAGCCTAGCTAGAGACAACAGGTTATCCCTAGAGTGCTCCCACGTGTACTGCCGCTGGCCCGGGTGGAAGTGCCTCCAAACATTACACAGCTCAAAGCTTTCTGTTAGTCTTATTAAGGCACTCTTCGAGGCAGCATGCGGTTCCTGGTGGTTCCTATCCAGCACAGGGTTCTCTGTGCAGTTGAAGTCACCCCCCAGGAACAGATACGCCCCACTATCACAGGTGCTAAGAGTATGTTTCAGTTTCTCAAAAAACAAAAGCATCTCTGCGCCCACACTGGGAGCATAAATATTTATAAAACATATTTGAACTTGTTCAAATTCGGCTATTTACAAAGTAACCCTCCCAACCCTGCCTCAAAGTGATCCTTCGTTAGCGTGAAGAGTCTGCTAAGCTTTATGCAATACCTGTACCCCCCCCCCCGCTGGCCCGCGATAGTGTCGATTGGATGTAGTTGGATGTAGACAAATGTAGTTGGTGATCCCTGACTTATGTTAACGAACATCCCTTTGAACCAAGTGAACACACCTTCCAGGCGCAGAACAATGTATAATTTAACAAAGAAGAAGGCTAATTTGATCATACATTTCGACTGAGGCAGAACACTTCATTATGTATTCATAGTCTATACACAATTACTGTATTAACACATTCACCACAATATAAACGTATGTCTTGGCAACATTATCAATCATTCATTGAAATCCAGTCAAAGGGAGTCCTTTGTTTAAATTCTCGTATGTTAATCTGCACATGAGCTAACAATGAATTTCAACACCTGGGAGTTTTTGTTATGAACTCAGACACCAAAGTATTGGTAAGATACTTTAATTTTTCCAACAAAGCGAGATGAACAAAAAAGGTCACTATCGAAACAAAAAATGAGAACAAAAGGAAATCGCTCACGTAGTGAGGAACAAAAACTTTTCTGGAGAGCAGAGCCATGACGATGGCATGAGACAAGACGAACTGACAATGGAGACTGGGGAATTTAAACACACTACAACAAGACACAGGTGAAAACAATCAGGGGCGGGGCTGGTGCTGATGATCACAGGAGACACACAAGGGAAACAGGTGAACACAATTAGACAATTAGACACACCAGGGAAACTAACGACAGGGAGAAGGACCAGACAATACACAAGGAGTAAAACATGACAGGGAGAACAGAACAGCAAAACACCCATAACAAGACATACAAAACTAAAAACGTGACATAACATAAGAATCGTGACAGTTTTTCTCTAAGGAAACGAGCACGCGGTTCCTACCTGACCCCGCCTCTGTCTGTGTTTCCATCCTTTTTTCTCCGTGCCTCAGGTGTGTCTTCCTCTGACTCCGCCTCCATTATTTGGAGGGTATATGTACTTCTGCAGTCTCTGTGATCCAGTAGCAACAGCTCACCTGCAGACCATAAAGCTGCTATTCATCCACAGAGCTGAGACACACACTTCACACAATGGCTGGGGATCAACGCGGTGTAATCAGTGCTCGCATTATTGGAGCCGTGCACAGGGACACTCCTAAACTCAAGGTGAGTTAACACAACAGGCGAGATTTAACTGAAGATTTAACTGTGCGATTTTCTGTATTTGTGTAAAAAATGTCATCCCTCATCCTTCATTATTTATATTTCTCCACAGATGTTCATGATTTCTGTGTTGTGGTCGGACAACACTGAAGGGATCATTTACAGATCCTTCCAGGAGTTCAGGAAATGCCATGTAAGTCCCCCAAAAACTAAATAAATCACACATGTTCTTAGATTGGTGTTTATTTTGTAGAAATAATAAACGTTTCTTTTTCTTTCAAACAGAGGCAGCTGAAGAAGAGATTCCCGATCTTGAACATTTTCAAGAAAAATAAAAACAGAGTGATCCCCAAATTTAGAGGTAAGAATAGTTCAAATGTATTTAGAAAAGGTCTATTTTAATGGTCTTCTTACACAGAAATTGTGCATTTGGAGCCGATAATTAGAGGAAAAGCCAACTATAAGAGTTTACGAACACTGCAAACATTTAGCTGATGTATTGTCTTCTGTTTTTCAGTTTTAGCTTAGTTTGAAGCAATTAGATGGATATTACATTTTGTACTTTCCAAGAAAAATGCTGTATAA
Organism: Harpagifer antarcticus; assembly: GCA_902827135.1. Taxonomy (NCBI): domain Eukaryota; kingdom Metazoa; phylum Chordata; class Actinopteri; order Perciformes; family Harpagiferidae; genus Harpagifer; species Harpagifer antarcticus. Next base: position 370,371 of record CADEHL010001081.1, read on the forward strand.
ATATAGTACTTCACCTTATTTCTCAGCCAGTCTAATCTTTGGGCGTTTTCCTTCCCTATGACTGTTTCCTTCATGAATCGATGAACACATTTACAGTTTGGACTAGACGCTGCTCTCTTTACAGTCTGGTAATAATCTTGAAAAATGTCCCCCTCCTCTCTGCAGGACAGGCCAGGAAGAGCAGCCAGAAGAAAGGATCCAAGCGCTCCATCCAACGCATGAAGTTCCTGGAGAGCTACTGCGAGAAAGTTCTGAAGTGCGATCAAAGTGTGACACGGACCCCAGAGGTGACTCAGTTCTTCATGCCCAAAGATCACGACCTGCAGCCAGACTTCACTAAGAACAGGTCAGTTCTCACACCAGAGTTTCAGATCAAATTACAAGAGAGTTAAATGAGTTCTTGATCATTAAATGACTGATTTCTCTCTCACACAGCATCCTGATCCTGATGTCTGATGGTGGAGGAGGAGGAAAAGTTTCTCACTCGCCTACAGGCAGCGTCACTCACCCGTTTGTCACCCAGACTTACTCCTGCGTGGCCGCCTACGAGACAAAAGATACCAAGAATCGTCCGTTTAAGGTCGCTACGGACGAGAAGCTGGAAGTGCTGATCAAAGATCCTGCAGGTCAGTGCCTCAGCTTTCATGTAGATGGCTACTGGAAATCAGCAAAACAAACTTGAGCTACTCTTTCTGTATTTCTGTGATGCTTAAAGGTTGTTGTATTTCCTCTCCAGGTTGGTGGCTGGTTGAGAACGACTCGAAGGGTTTGGCTTGGTTTCCTGCTCCCTACCTGCAGTTATTGGACGGAGAGGATGAGGAAGACTCTGTATTCCAGAATGCAGGTGTGTGTTATTTTCATTCAAATTATAATGTACAGGAATAGATGTAGCAAGAAATGACCTCATTGAACAAGTACACACAACTCCTTTATTCTTTATGGAAAATGTACATACAGTACATTTTATAGTTGTACTCCACAATGCAACTAAATGCAAATTGCAATAAAATTAGAACACTAAAATGCTTAAAATAAACTTCATGAAATCATATTCTAAGAACAAAAAGTGTGCATTATTCTTGTTTAATGATTTCTTCATCCAATTTGACAGTTTTATCACTTGAGCATTAAAAAGTTTAACAATTCGGGTAACTTCTGTTATTTTACATTATGTATCTTACAGTCACATTTACTAAATCAGCCTACTATCACCTAAAGAACATATCTAGGATTAAAAGACTTGTCAATGCTTTTATCTTTTTGTCGCTGCTTTTAATTGAAACTGAGCAGTTTCGTTTTTGGTTAATGAACATTTGGGGCTAGTCACCCCAGGGAATCAGTGTCTGGGGACTTTGTCCTGGCTGGTTTTCTCTGTGTATGCTGCTCGGGACGTATGTGCCATACAAGCGTACACAGCTCATGTTCGGAGAAACCTTAAAGAAAGGCATCAGTAAAATGGAACTTCTGTGTGAACTATTCGTATCTTAAACTGCACTGTAACTTTTTATTCAGGTACTTTTTTCCTTTAATGTTTTATCTTTTCTTTTTAAATACCTTTGTCTGAATGTCTTTTTTGTAAAGCGCCTTGCATTTTATAGATGCAATGAACACATTTACCATTCATTAAATGTCAAGTGTATCTACAGTGCTTCTTAAAATTCCATCCAAGTCTGACATTGCTCTGACATAATCTGGCATTGCTGTGCCAATAAATTCATGCCAGGTGCACATATCTTATAATGCCAGGTTTTAATGAAGAATCACCACTGGGGAGTGCTCTTTGACCAATGGAAGCTAACATACATCTATTCTCTTCTAGTCTTTAACTGTACTGCAACATTTCTGATCTTGTTATCTTCTTTGTGACCACTAGGTGACCTGTACTGTGCCGTGAGGAGTTACACAACGAAGCAGCACGACGAGGTGTCTGTGCCCATCGGCTCCGTGGTGGAGGTGCTGAGGAAGTCTCACGACGGCTGGTGGCTCATCAAGTATGGAATCTTATCTTTCTGCACTGCAAACAATAGAGAATAGGAACACGGAGCACATTTAAAAAAGGCTGGTTGAAGCACTTATGAATGCTCTTTTATTGTCTTTTCAAGCAAACCCATCACAAACCTACTATTGTCTATACAAAGAGTTAGAAATTGGGTTTTGTGCAATTTGCTAAATAAATGCTAAATAAGTTCTCAACTTGATCAGGATGTTATTATAGTTTGCAACAGTTGTAATCAATTATCTTTCTTTTGCAATCCTCTTCAGATTCAATGGCAAGGCAGGTTACATCCCCTCCATGAACCTTCAGCCCTATAACAACTCTCGGGTCGGCCTCTACAGCCTGCAGAGGAAGCTGCGCAGCTCCACCCTGAACCTGGCCTCCAGCAGGGAGGCTCTGGCTTCACGTCGATCCAGCGATAGCACCGGTCTGCGAAGTGATTCTGCAATTCAGTTCAGAGGGCATCTCCACAAGGCCCGACGCCTGGACGTCCTCTCTGAGACCCGGACGCAGATGGAGAGGGATGCAGAAGGAGCACGAAGCATGAGCAACACGAGCACCGATACCAGCTTCTCAGACTTCGAATCCACATTCAACTTGGCAGACGGAGGAAGTCCTTTGGCATCGCCTCAGCAAAGCGACAGCAACATTGATCTCAGGCTCTTAGACCGGCGTGGCTCCTATACCAGCGACAAGAGGTCTGACTCTGCAAGCTCCAATGTTTCTAGGACATCATCAGTCGTTCCCCAGGTGCCTGCTCGACCCAAAACAGAGGAGATCCTGACCCGCTGCTGCACCATGACCCGAAAGGCAGCTCTGGCCAACAAGACCCGGCTCCACAGTCAGCCGGAGGCCATCCACCGCTGCTAGGGAGTCACATTCCTTAGATTTATTCAGTGTGCATGTAACATGTTCACCATAACAGGTTCTGTCAGTCGGTTGTGTAATATTGTTCAACATGTTTGCCATACCAAAGATTTAAAACGTGCGTAATAGCATAAGAGGATGCCAAGAAATGTCACGTGAGGTTTGGAAATATCACTCGGGTAGCTTCAGTGAAGCATTTAAAGGAGGTGAAGAAAATGTATTGAACTTTTATTATTTTCTTTAGCTTGGAAACTACTTTTCCAGGAAATGTAAGTTTAAATATTTACATTCAACTGTTTTAAGTATCATTCTTTAAGTTTGTTTACGGTTTGGAACTATTCATGATAGAAAAGTCAATCATTAAGCACTTTACCACTATTTACGGTTTACTTCACGGCAAAACCTACATAATTCATTTAATAATGTTTACTTTGTTATATTTTACTATCTTATACTGAATTTTAAGTTTCCTGTCATGTTGATTAAGAACATGACAGGAAAGTGTTGTTTATATGTATACTGATGTGCTTGTACAGTATACTTAACTGTAACATTAACATGTCAATAAAATCAAATATACTCTAAAGTTACAAGATGTCCTTGTTTAATGAATACAAACAGAAGAGTGTGCTTTTTCCTCCTCATTCATCAGGATTAATAGCCATAAGTTACCATTAAAAAAACTAGAGAATTAGCTTTATTGATCTGATGTTTTTTTTAAAGGTGCTTCACCAATGTTTGAGTCCACTCCAGATAACACGAGCAACAATACAAATACGAAACATTGGAGATAACTATTCTCAACACATAAAAAAGCACCTAATAAAAGCTTTAAAAAATGAAATAAGGCATTTAAAAGCAGGTATACATCTCTGAGATATTATAAGGAAAATGTAAAAGTATGTGAGGAATATATAAAAAAAAAAATACGACCACTGAGACAAATGTAACATTAGTGATATTGGGCTATATAAATAAACATTGATTGATTGAAACTCTTTTTGAAGAACAACTTGAAAATAGAGTAAAGCTTGAGTACCTTTATTTAGGCATAATGGCCTCACACACTCAAGTTAATTACACATGTTAGACTGCTCCTAAAGGTACAGATTTTGTTATTTTTATATTTTGACATAAGGAGATGTTATACAGTTCTGTATTGCCTTTTATTGATTGTGAATGAAACACTTTCTTATTTATTCTTAATTATTTTTAGTTGTACAGCTTATTTAACCTTTTAGTTTGACATCAGCCATTATAAATAATATGGCCGTGTGTGTGTGTGTGTGTGTGTGTTACTGTTTGTGGTTTGTTTTTAACTGTGTAATACAGTTAATGATTCCAAATGTTAGAGTTCCTTATTTTCATACCAAAACTTGCACTACTGCTAAAAAAAAATGACAGCAACAACATTATGAATTTGGGACTTTTTTAGCTTTTCCTTGTTGAACCGAACCCGTACCGAACCGTGACTTCTGTGAACCGTTACACCCCTACAATACATACAAAATATATATATTTTGTCGTGGTATGTCAAATCTGATAGAACCTGCTCTGCTTCGCTACATCTTAAAAATATTTAACAAATTGTACTTTTCTAATATTTTGTATTGTCTGTTTTTGTAGAGATATTGTAAGAAAGCGGTACAGAGGTAAGTCCATTATTGAAAACTTATACAAAATATCTAATACTCCAAATTGTTCCATCCAATCCACGCATTACCAAAGATTTTGTTTTGAACTGAAAATCTGAATAGAACGTCCAATAAATATTGTACAATCAGTGCAAAAGAAAAATGTGTGGAGACAATAGGACAGACACACACTAACCTGTTGCCTATTCAAAGTGTGTGTGTGTGCTTACATGTTATATTTACTGTGTGTCTGTGCACTTGACAGCCTTCTATGATCAATTGACTCATTGGAATGTTTTGACAGGCAAGTCTAGTTAAGTTCATTTTAATCTATGCAGTGCAAAATAACAACAAAAGTCAAGAGATAAGACCTGATAAAGAGCTGGACGGGATCCTAGTCTTTACTGTAAATGAGCCTGAAAAAAGGCAAACATTAGTGAAATTGCGAGATCATGTTAGATTAGTCATCGTCCCAAAGAATAGATTTATTGTGTTGACAGGTAGGCATAAGGAAGCCTGAGGTGAAAACCAAGTCATACACGTGCTGTTGACGGGAAAAGAGGCTCTGAGAGACTCTGGGAGATCCCCAAACCAGTTTTATGGATATGGATATGTGTGTGTGTGTGTGTGTGTGTGTGTGTGTGTGTGTGTGTGTGTGTGTGTGTGTGTGTGTGTGTGTGTGTGTGTGTGTGTGTGTGTGTGTGTGTGTGTGTGTTGCAGTTCCCAGCAACCTTCAGGAAGACGCATGAGATTTTTGTAATCTTGCAGGAATGTAGGCATGTTATTATATCACACTGCCATCACTATCAGAAGTGACCAGAATTATTCCCACTTTTTTAAAGAAGACTAACAAGACATTATTTTATTATTTTACAAGGGGACATTAAATCAATTTAAATGTATTTATGTTTGGTGCAAAGAAACAATATCTGAGGTCCATAATCACAGGAAATAAAATATATACAGTCATTGTCTTAATTGGGAAGCAAAACAAGTACCTCAATAATGCATCAAGTACAATACTTGAGTGAATTAATTTAGATATAATCTGACATTGTTTTTATGGAAATAAAGTTATGTGAATGCTGGATTAACATGTACTCTGCTGCCCTCTTGAGGGAGCCCAGAATATCAACCGGAGAGGCTGGAGGTTGGGGTCCAAAAAAGATGACCTCGGTCTTGTTCTCATTGAGGTTGAGGACATTTTTGCTCATCCAGGATTTGATCTCTGTCCTAAATACCATTAACCACACCCATGTGACAATTATTATTATTATTTCTTTTTCACCAGTATAATGTCCATCGATGTCTGACTCTGTTTAAAAAGTTCTTTAAGCTTTGTAGCTTTTCCATCAATCATTTTCAGCCAAGCAGTCAGAGGCACCCGCAAGGATGTCTGAAAAACCCTGCATCCATCCATCCATCCATCTTCTTCCGCTTATCCGTGGTCGGGTCGCGGGGGTAGCAGTTCCAGCAGAGAGCCCCAAACGTTCCTTTCCCTGGCGACATCAACCAGCTCTGACTGGGGGATCCCAAGGCGCTCCCAGGCCAGCGAAGAGATATAATCCCTCCACCTGGTCCTAGGTCTACCCCTTGGTCTCTTCCCAGCTGGACGTGCCTGGAACACCTCGCTAGGGAGGCGCCCAGGTGGCATCCTAACTAGGTGCCCGAACCACCTCAACTGGCTCCTTTCGACGCGAAGGAGGAGCGGCTCAACTCCGAGTCCCTCCCGGATGACCGAACTTCTCACCTTATCCCTAAGGGAGACACCAGCCACCCTGCGGAGAAAACCCATCTCGGCCGCTTGTATCCGCGATCTCGTTCTTTCGGTCATGACCCATCCTTCATGACCATAGGTGAGGGTAGGAACGAAAATGGCCCGGTAGACAGAGAGCTTTGCCTTCTGGCTCAGCTCCGTTTTCGTCACAACGGTGCGGTAAAGCGACTGCAGTACCGCTCCCGCTGCTCCGATTCTCCGGCCCATCTCACGCTCCATTGTTCCCTCACTCGAGAACAAAACCCCGAGATACTTGAACTCCTTCACTTGGGGTAAGGACTCATTCCCTACTTGGAGTGGACAATCCATCGGTTTCCTGCTGAGAACCATGGCCTCAGATTTGGAGGTGCTGATCCTCATCCCAGCCGCTTCACACTCGGTTGCGAACCGATCCAGTGAGTGCTGAAGGTCGCAGACCGATGAAGCCATCAGAACCACATCATCTGCAAAAAGCAGTGGTGCAATCCTTAGTCCACCGAACTGCAGACCCCCTCCCCCATGACTACGCCTCGAAATCCGATCCATGTATATTACAAACAGGATTGGTGACAAAGCGCAGCCCTGGCGGAGGCCAACCCTCACCGGAAATGGGTCCGACTTACTGCCGAGGAGCCGGACACAGCTCTCGCTTTGGGAGTACAGAGATTGGATGGCCCTGAGTAGAGACCCCCTCACCCCATACTCCCGCAGCACCTCCCACAGTAACTCCCTGGGAACCCGGTCGTACGCCTTCTCCAAGTCCACAAAACACATGTAGACCGGATAAGCGTACTCCCAAGCCCCCTCCAGGATCCTTGCGAGAGTAAAAAGCTGATCCGTCGTTCCACGACCAGGACGGAATCCGCATTGTTCCTCCTCAATCTGAGGTTCGACAATCGGCCTGACCCTCCTTTCGAGTACCTTAGAGTAAACTTTCCCGGGGAGGCTGAGTAGTGTGATGCCTCTGTAATTGGCACACACCCTCTGGTCCCCCTTTTTAAAAAGGGGAACCACCACCCCGGTCTGCCACTCCTTCGGTACCGTTTCCGACTTCCACGCAATGTTGATGAGACGTGTCAACCAAGACAGTCCCTCAACACCCAGAGCCTTCAGCATTTCTGGGTGGATCTCATCCACCCCCGGGCTTTGCCACTGTGGAGTTGTTTAACAACCTCAGTGACCTCCCCCCGGGAGATTGGTGTCGATCCCCCGTCATACTCCAGCTCTGCCTCTAACATAGAGGACGGAGTTGTCGGGTTCAGGAGTTCCTCAAAGTGCTCCTTCCAACGCCCTAACACTCCATCAGTTGAGGTCAACAACGTCCCATCCTTACTGTACACAGCTTGGATGGTTCCCTGCTTCCCCCTCCTGAGGTGTCGGACAGTTTTCCAGAACAACTTTGGTGCCGCCCGAAAGTCCTTTTCCATGTCCTCTCCGAACTTCTCCCACACCCGCTGCTTTGCCTCGGCCACGGCTGAGGCTGCTGCCCTTCGGGCCTGTCGGTACCTTGCAACTGCCTCGGGAGTCCCCCGGGATAACCCTGCATGTAGAGTTGAAATACTCCTAAACGAAATCATCAGAGGGGTCCTTTCCCAGCGTCACCAAACGGCTTGCGCGGTAATACCATTGCCCTGATGGTCCGCTTTTAGTTTCCCAGACGGTGCTTGTCAGGACTCTTCTCACTTCTGGCGGCGGGGGAATATCTCCTTCTTCTTCTTCCTCCACATTGAGGGGCAGCGGTGAAAACTCTTCTTTGATCTCGCATGCTGTCTGCGTTTCATTGTTTTTCTTTGCAAATATCTTGTACACCGCTGGTTCCACTATGGTTTCTCGATGCATTACTTCTTCCGATACAGTGGTTGCGTGGAGATCTCTGGAAGACACCAGAGTTAACACAGCCCAATCTGTTGAGGTCAGTGTCGCTTTAACACTACGTTTCTCCATTCTTCAGATTGTAGAAATGCAGTTCGTTCGCCATATAGTTGAATACATACGACAGTTGGTCGTATGTACTTATTGTAAGTCGCTTTGGACAAAAGCATCAGCTAAATGCAATGTAATGTAATGTAATGTAACATAACCCCAAACATCGGCATTTTTCAGAGTCCATTCTTCCTGAAGTTCTTCGGCTGGAGGCGTCTGAACCCGGCACAGATACTGCATTCGTTTCTTGATTGGCGCTCCGGACGGATGGCGGTAAGTTGTCACAGGCGTCTCGCTGATTAAACCCATATCGAGGCGTCTCTTGGCCATTTATCTTTTTTGAAAGGTGACTTGGTGAGTGGAAATGACTGGCTTGTTATTTAGTTTGAGCGTATTTATTTTTTCATCTATTTCCACCCCCTTACTTTTAAATGATCTGGTGAGGAGGGCGGGACTTGTTATGTTGAGTGGGAGGCGGAGCCCTCTGTAAAAGTGAGAGTCTTTTTCACCAGTCAAACCTTTTTTATTGCATACAGCAAATTCTAATATTACCCCCATACAACCTCACATACCTTCATATTGGGCTTCCTTATAGTTGTGTGAAGTAATTATAAAAAAGACAAAGATCATGGGGGCAATAGGATATTTTAGATTATTATTTCCCTCTTCAGAGAGACTTTCTTATAGTTAATAAAGTAATTACACACTAGTTCACAATCCATACAACTAAAGAGAATATCCTTAGGTATCACTATTAAAAAACCTAAATAAGATCTTTTTAAATGAATATGAATACCCTCTTTGCAAACAGATACTTCCTTGTAGTTAACAGTTTCACAAAAACTTAAAAAGACAAAAGATCATGGGGGCAATAGGATATTTTATTATTTCCCTCTTTACGTATTTGAAAAGTATACAACCGGGGGAAAATCTGCCACTTCCTCACTGAGCCCCTCCTCCAGCACACATGAACGCGCTCACATGACCAAAAGAGGGCACGAGATATGTTTGTGCACAGATCTTCGGCTGTAGGCGTCTGACCCCCGCACAGATGCTGCATTAGTTTCTTGACTGGCGCTCCGGACGGATGGCGGTAAGTTGTCACAGGCGTCTCGCTGATTAAACCCATATCGAGGCGTCTCTTGGCCATTTTTCTTTTTTGAAAGGTGACTTGGTGAGTGGAAATTACTGTCTTTTTATTTAGTTAAAGAAAAGTCTTTAGTCTGGATTTAAAAGTAGTCAGAGTTGCAGCGGACCTGCAGGTTTCTGGGAACAAACTCCCAGAAACCTGCAGGTCCGCTGCAACTCTGACTACTTTTAAATCCAGACTAAAGACTTTTCTTTTTGTCGCTGCTTTTAATTGAACTATTCATATCTTAGACTGCACTGTAACTTTTATCCGTGTATTTTTTCTTTTAGTGTTTATCCATGTATTTCTTCTTTTAATGTTTATTTTATTAGCTTTTCTTTTTAATGACTGATTTTAAATGCCATTTTCTTAATGTCTTTCATTTGTTGTAAAGCACTTTGAATTGCCTTGTGTTGAAAAGTGCTCTATAAATAAACTTGCCTTGCCTTGCCTTGCCTAGTTTGAGCGTATTTCTATTTTCACCTAATTCCACCCCCCACTATCTGCTGGCCTCATAGCCAAAGGAAGGGGTGGAGAAAGGGGGAGAGGCCTAGGCTGGGAGGGGGCGGGGGCTAGACAGTCTCAGGCATATCTTCAAAGAGACACCTAGATTAACATCAGAGGCTTATAACACACCGGTGTGAAATTACACCTGCCTGTTATAACACCTCAACCCTCACATCAAAGGGCAAACATCAAAGGCTAATTAGATTAGACAAGTCTGAGGGGACAGGGGCCAGACAGTCTCACACATAACTTCAAAGAGACTGCCTTAATCAACACCTAGATTAACATCAGAGGCTTATATCACACCTACCTGTTATAACCCCTCACATCAAAGGATTAGACTACAAAGGGGTGTGAGGGGACAGGGGCCAGACAGCATAACTTCAAAGAGACTGCCTTAATCAACACATCAAAGGACAACAAGACAACAAAGGCACTACACAGGGGGGCTTTTCACACCTACCTGTGATAACACCTCACCCCTCACATCAAAGGATCTCGAACAAAGGGAGGTGGGACTTAGCTCATTAACATAATCGGGGGCGTGTCATCGGTCACTTTTCATGCATACTAATGTGATTGAAACAGCATTGGTAATACTACTAATTACAGTTGAGGAGGTTGAATTGACCAGCAGTAATAGTAGTCTGCTACTTATTAATGATATCTTCTGTATACCAACCATTTAAAAAACAACCATGTTTAATAGACTGCTTACACTAAAATACTAACTCAAAATAAAACTTTTTTATTGATTTGTTTAGTGAACTTTTTGGCGTTGTAGTTACAACTCTCCGCCAACAGCTGCAGCCCCCTCAGCACCCCCCCTTCCCGCGTCCCTGAGGCTACCACAGTATTTTGGCTCCTACACAATCAACAGGGCAACTTTTATCCTGGCTTGACACCTTATAAAGCAGTATAGAGGTAAATCATCACCCAAATCTTAGCTACACCTTTTAAACCAACTTTATTCCAATTAACTAGACATTTTACCCTTATGTTTTGGGCCTTTATGTTCAATAGACCTCATTTACACACATCTTAACCACATTTTTCAGGTAAAAAGGAGCAAATGTAGAATTATTTTGACCATATTTAAGAACTGGCAGCACATAATGACACCACATGATCTATCCTTTTTGTTTCATACTATCCATCCATGTTACTTTTGTGGCAATACAATTTAATAACCAATTATTATGACAACACCATTTTTAAAAACTGGAAAAATAAATTTGAGCTGAGGGCAACGGGAAAGTGTTAGGCACGTACTTTACTATGTCTTATTTTCCTTACATCAATTGTACTCCAATGTACCAAGTACTGCTTGTGATGAACACAGCTCGAAAATGACATTCCCGGAACAAATGACCATATCTTCCCTTCTAAAAGAAAAATTACATTTTTTGGGTATCCTTTAGTTGAACCGTCTGTTTAAAATTAATTGAAGGATCAGACTAAAAAAGCTTTTGAAAATAATATTATATTTTGATTTAGATCAAAATATAATATTTGTAAACCTGAAGAGTCAGTGCCAGTGCCTCACCAGCCATGAACCTCACTGCAGAAGCTTATAGACATCTAAGTTTTCTGTGCCCCACCACTTTTGTACATATACAAATGCCACTGGCAGAGTGTGTGTGTCATTTTCAGTTTAGGAAGATATTACTCACTCCTACATCTCAAAATGTTGTTTTGCTGCTCTATTAATTATTATAATCCCATATAAAGGACATCTTAAGTAGTTTGGTTAAATAAAAAACTGTATAACAGTTCTGAGCAAGCCTCCTTAATGAGGTTTAATAGTAATAATAATACATGGGATTTTTATAAACAATGTGATATAATAAACTGCCTACATTCCTGCAAGATTACAAAAATATCATGCTTCTTCCTGAAGGTTGGGGGATCTCCCAGAGTCTCTCAGAGCCTCTTTTCCTGTCAACAGCACGTGTATGACTTGGTTTTCACCTCAGGCTTCCTTATGCCTACCCGTAAACACAATAAATCCATTCTTTGGGACGATGACTGTTCCGCCTAAAGCAAACGGAGGACTTAGTTACAGTACTGAAGGATTTATTTACTTTTACTGCGTGCCAAATGAATGATGATAAAAGTAATATTTATTTGATTCTCAGCCCATTTTATTGAGCGAGCAAACAGAATATAATTAATGGATCTAGTGGCATAACTAACTTCGATTAAATCTCAAATAAATATTATTGGTGAAATATTACACATAAAGCACAATTGTTGACACTCAAACTTTACACTGCCTTAAATTATTTGCAAAACACAACACACATCTCTCTACATTTGAAACACAAATCTAACATGATCTCGCAATTTCACTAATGTTTGCCTTTTTTCAGGCTCATTTACAGTAAAGACTAGGATCCCATCCAGCTCTTTATCAGGTCTTATCTCTTGGCTTTTGTTGTTATTCTGCACTGCATAGATTAAAATGAACTTGACTAGACCTGCCTTTCAAAACATTCCAATGAGTCAATTGATCATAGAAGGCTGTCAAGTGTACAGACACACAGTAAATATAACATGTAAGCGCACACACACACACACACACACACACACACACACACACACACACACACACACACACACACACACACACACACACACACACACACACACACACTTTGAATTACAGGTTAGTGTGTGTCTGTCCTATTGTCTCCACATATTTTTCTTTTGCACTGATTATGTACAATATTTATAGGACATTCCAGAGCCCTAGAGATACTAAGAGTTACGACACTCTTTGATGTCGCCGCCAGCCGGTCACGTGGTTTATGTATGCCAGGACTGTTCCAAACGCACTTCTGTGCAATGCTTCTCTATGGCAAAAACAGCACGAACATGGTCAAAATAGTCATAGATTAAACTAACGTTGTTATTTTTTAAAGATTGCTTTCATATTTACATGATGTGGTTACACTTTGTATGGATTGGCACTATTTCCAAGTTTCGTTATTTAACGATATTTTGAGGGGAAAGTGTGGTAGCACAAGCAGGCTATGTTGATGTCAGGGCAGTCACGTCCGTAGTATAGTTGTGCTGCGCTGTCATGTTCTTCTATGGGACAGACAGATAGCCGCGATTGTGTTATTGAATGGTAAATATATATAAAAAAAACACACACAAGTACTTTTTCAACTGTAATTCGGCCTAAGCCGAAAAGGAGGAAATCCACGTCAAGGAGTATGCCTCCAACTGTTAATGTCAGGAATGATGACCACAGCTATTATGGCACATCAAACATTGGTATGATATATGAAGCTAACAATGTTTCCCATTTTATATAATTCAAGGATAGACTACACTCCTAATGCAACCTTCAGATTATACAGCTTCAAAACTACCGGGGTTCAGGGATTCTCTGAAGATTCATATACCACATGTAGATAATCTACAGATTTCTTCATACTTTAACATTGCCAATAGACGAATTTAGATGAATGTCACTATAGGAGTGTAGTGTACCCTTAAATGACAATAGGTCAGTGGGGAGCCGTCAGGGCCCTCTAGGCCCTCTGTGAGGGCATAAGATATTCTAAAAAAAAAAATTTAAAACATAAAAAAAAAAAAAAAATTTAAAATATTTTTTGTTGTTACATTTTCCATTAGTTTTACCAAAATAACTTGATTTAATTGTATTTAAAATAACATTTCCAAATAAATAAATACTTCGAATCTGCCTGTTCAGTTTCTGTTGGAATGTGAAGGGTTAAATGTCGTCTCTGCGAGTTATGTGAAGACGGGAGGGCTTGTTGGTCCCTCTCTACATCCAAACGATAGTTGGGGATTCTGGGTAGTGTAGTGTCTTCTGCTGTCCTTTACTCCGAAAAAATATTTGTTTCTCCGAATCGAAGGGGAAAAATACAAAAGCATTGCACACAATTTAAACCAATCAATGTTGTGTAATTAACAAGGATAATCTGGTGTTTTTTAGTCGATGAGTAGTGCAGATATCACTGTAAAATCAATCGACAGGAAGGGGAATACTTACTTCCGGGTGTACAATTCTCCGTTATCCAATGAGAATGGACACTCACATTGCCTTTAAGGGCAGCCGACACAAACGAATGCCGTGCTTCCATGAGAATCATTACCAGTAGAAATACATTGCTTTTAAAATCGTGAAAACGAAAAAAAGGGGAAAATCGTGTTGGTGAACACGAATCAATAGATTAGAAATCGTGTTGGTGAACACGAAATGCCATGAAACTGGGTTGAAATATGATCACAACATTGTTAACAGGATGCTAACATGCTCACAATGCTAACATTAGTATACAAATATGTTCACACTAGTATGCTCACATGCTCAATGCTCACATTAATATACTAACACGCTCACAATGTTAGCAGTAGTTTGCTAACATGCTCACAATGCTAACATGCTCACAATGCTAACATGCTCACAAGACTAACATCAGTAGCCTATGATCACGTGCTCACAATGCTAACATCAGTATGCTAACATGCTCACAATGATAACATCAGTAGGCTATGCTAACATGCTTACAATTCTAACAAGCTGAGTCAGATTAAACTTTTACGGTGTTCTTTAGTTCAGCCTGCCAGAATAAGCAAATGAGTGCTTGATAAAATAAAAGTGTTGCTCGTATTTGGTCATAAAGAAAAGTATTTGATGAACTCGAATGTTATCCTGATGATGGGGCGCACACATGAAGGTTAATGGATTATTATTACTATTAAAAGAAAACTCACATTAAAGCAAAAATACTTGGTGGCAAAGGGACATTTATATTTGTGCTATCTGTTGCTTAGCATATGAAAACACACTCGCATTTTCTCATGTTTAACTTTTGGTAGGCCTATTTGGTTTTGTGCAGCATGTACATGGAAATAAATCAGCAACACAGTGAACCCCTGCAGACATGCTGAACAAGCATGTGAGTTACACCAAGTTTCACTTTCACTGTCTCTTATCACGGCTGAATGAAAGAGATCTTATCGTGTGTCATCTATTGCCACAAGGTCACTCTGCCACTCCAAAATGTGTCTGATGATAATTAACATTGATGCAACAACATAATGAAAGCACGGCACTGATTGATGTGCATCTTTTTTGAAAGACGACATCAGGCTCCAGAACATAATAAACAGTTGCCTAGCAGCAAGAAGCCTCTTTGATAATTACACCACACTGGTTTTGCAGCATGCCCCATAAGCGAGTTTCTCAGGAGGACCGTGAGTGAAGTGATTATTGACCTCTGATCTCTCTCTAGCAGACTGTCTCCAGTTCAGGTTCAATCGTGTAAATATTTCCTGACTGGAGAACATTTCTGTGAAAGCTGGTCAATATCCAGGTCTCAGACACTTGTATAATGACTTCACTAGCAAACATTAATTGAAAAGAATTGGTTTAAATCATTGGCATTTCCATTGTTTAAAATAATAGCATTCCAAAATGCATCTAAGATTCTACATATCTGCTCTCTAAAGTGTATTAAACTCTACATACTGTGTTTGATCTTGGTGACAGCCCTACAAATGTGCGTGACTATAAACTGTTATATTGTTTTAACAACAATGCAGTTTCGATCTTAGCAGCAAGTCATGTTTAAGCTTGGTTTTCTTTACCTAAACGTACATGATTGACATGTTGTTTTGTGTCTCTGTATTAGCGAAGCTGTGATTCTATGTAACTGGACATATAATACCCTTTACAATGTATGCATAGCTCCTAAAAGAGACACTGTCAGCATTAAGAGAAGAACACAAGTGCTGTGTATGATGGGAATTTACAGTGATTCAATATGCATGTCGGTTTCCTGGCTACAAAATCTCAGACAGAAGGGTGTCGCCCTGACCATTGTCAGGAAATTATCATATGGATGTTAGGGTTTGTAATTATCATTACATGTCACTTGTTAGACGCTTTTATCCAAAGTGACTTACATACGCAATACTGTGGACAATCCCCACAGGAGCAATTTGGGGTGAAGTGTCTCAGGGACACAACAACATGCTGACTGCAGTGGGGTTTGAACCTGTGCCCCCCTGATCCGAACACCAACGCACAACTCACTGCACTGGTCTGCATCACAACTAGTCTTTCCAGTTGCCGGTCTCATCATCATCATTCATCACTCCAAATCTCTCTTGTGCACATTAAGCATCTTTTGAGTAACGTCTCTCCTGATTAGTTACATTTGGATTTCTGACTCTTCAGACCTGACGTTAAGCATACAAGATGCGATTGTAAAGCATGCTCTCTGCGATTTGTGAATATTTAAAAAGTAAGATCATTCCCTCTTCAACGTTAATTGAGATGTTTAAATTCCCTATTTCTTTCTCATCTGCATCATTGTATAACACTCTTTACATATCGCTGAGCCAGAAAGGCATGCACCTTAAACTGGTAAAACATTTAATTTAGATAAATATAGAGATATTAGTATTTTTTTATATAAACCGTATTTCCTCACATACTTTTACATTTTCCTATTTACTTATAATATCTCAGAGAGGTGTATACCTGCTTTTAAATGCCTTATTTTTTAAAGCTTTTATTAGGTGCTTTTTTATGTGTTGAGAATAGTTTTCACCAATGTTTCGTATTTTTATTGTTGCTTAAGTTATCTGGAGTTTACTCGAACATTGGTGAAGCACCTTTAAACCTTTACAAACATCAGATCAATAAAGCTAATTTTCGTTTTTTAAATGATAACTTATGGCTATTAATCCTGATGAATGAGGGGAAAAAGCACACTCTTCTGTTTGTATTCATTTAACAAGGACATCTTGTAACTTTAGAGTATATTTGATTTTATTGACATGTTAATGTTACGTACAGTACAAGCACATCAGTATACATATTCATACAACAAACAACAAAACTTTCCTGTCATGTTCTTAATCAACATGACAGAAAACTTAAAATTCAGTATAAGATAGTAAAATATAACAAAGTAAACATTAGTAAATTAATTATGTAGGTTTTGCCGTGAATTAAACCGTAAATAGTGGTAAAAGTGATTAATAGTTTAATGATTGACTTATCTTTTCCATTATGAATAGTTCCAAACCGTAAACAAACTTAAAGAATGATACTTAAAACAGTTGAATGTAAATATTTAACTTGCATTTCCTGGAAAAGTGGTTTCAAAGCTAAAGAAAATAATAAAGGTTCAATACATTTTCTTCACCTCCAGATATGAATAGTTCAATTAAAAGCAGCGACAAAAAGAAAAGTGTTCAGTCTGGATTTAAAAGTAGTCAGAGTTGCAGTGGACCTGCAGGTTTCTGGGAGTTTGTTCCAGATATTTGGAGCATAATAACTGAACGCTGCTTTACCATGTTTAGTTCTGACTCTGGGGACAGAAAGCTGACCAGTCCCTGAAGACCTGAGAGATCTGGATGGTTCATAATTTAGCAGGAGGTCAGAAATGTATTTTGGGCCTAAACCATTCAGTGCTTTATAAACCAGCAGCAGTATTTTGAAATCTATTCTTTGACACACAGGAAGCCAGTGTAAAGACTTCAGAGCAGGAGTGATGTGATCCACTTTCTTAGTCTTAGTGAGGACTCGAGCAGCGGCGTTCTGAATCAGCTGCAGCTTTCTAATAGATTTTTTAGTGAGACCTGTGAAGACACCATTGCAGTAGTCCAGTCTACTGAAGATAAAAGCATGGACAAGTTTTTCCAAATCCTGCTGTGACATTAGTCTTTTAATCCTAGATATATTCTTTAGGTGATAGTAGGCTGATTTAGTAACTGTTTTAATGTGACTGTTGAAACTCAGGTCAGAGTCCATGACTACACCTAGATTTCTGGCTTTATCTGTTATTTTGAACATTGCAGACTGAAGCTCAGCGCTAACTTTTATACATTCTGCCTTGGCTCCAAAAACCATTACCTCAGTTTTATCTTTGTTTAATTTGAGAAAGTTCTGACACATCCAGTCATTGATTTGTTCAATGCACTTACTCAGTGTTTGAATTGGAGCATAGTCTCCTGGTGAAATTGTTATGTAAATTTGTGTGTCATCCGCATAGCTATGGTAACTTATTTTGTTGTTCTTCATTATCTGAGCCAGTGGTAGCATGAATACATTAAAGATAAGGGGCCCCAAGATGGAGCCTTGAGGTACCCCACATGTCATATTTGTCAACTCAGATGTGTATTTACCTATAGAAACAAAGTTGTTTCTGTCCTTTAAGTAGGATTCAAAACTATTTAGAACTGTTTCCGAAAGTCCCACCCAGTTTTCCAGTCGGTCGAGTAATATGTTGTGGTCAACAGTGTCAAACGCAGCACTGAGATCTAATAATACTAACACTGAAGTTCTGCCACTGTCTGTGTTTAAGTGGATGTCATTAAAGACCTTTACAAGAGCAGTCTCAGTGCTGTGGTTTGGACGAAAGCCGGACTGGACCACATCGAAACAACTATTTAAATGCAAGAAGTTACTCAACTGTTGAAAAACAACTTTTTCAATGATTTTACCTAGAAATGGGAGGTTTGATATGGGCCTGTAATTGTTCATTACTGAAGCATCTTTTTTAAGAGCGGTTTAATGACTGCAGTTTTCAGGGCCTGTGGAAAAATATCTGAGTGAAGAGATTTGTTTACTATATGAAGTAGATCTGAGGCCATGCAAGGCAAAACATCTTTGAAAAATCCTGTTGGAATAATATCAAGGCAGCAGGAGGAGGATTTCAGAAGTTGAATAATGTCCTCTTGGTTTTTATCATTAATCTGATGGAATTGTGTCATGGTGTTTGAATTGATGTTAAGTGGACACAGAGACAACACAGTTGCTGTTCCTGATGCAGAGGCACTGACTGCTTGTCTGATTTTCTGAATTTTGTCAGTGAAAAAGGAGGCAAAATCATTGCACGCCCTGGTGGATAGAAATTCAGAGGCTACTGACACTGGGGGGTTAGTTAGTCTGTCGACGGTAGCAAACAAGGCACGTGCGTTGTTTTTGGTAATGATGTCAGAGAAGAACGATTGTCGTGCGTTTTTCAATTCCAAATTATAAAGGCCAAGTCTCTCTTTATAGATTTCAAAGTGAACCTGGAGATTTGTTTTTCGCCACCTGCGTTCAGCTTTTCGACATTCTCTTTTTTCTGTTTTCACGGTCATGGCCTTTCTCCATGGAGATATTTTCTGAGTAAATTCTGAGTAAACATTTCCCTAGTATTTTCAGTTAAATATCGCTTTGTGGTTACCTCTTTCTCAACATTTTTGTGAACAGAAATAGAGCTCTCAAAGAAAACACAGGAATGGTCAGAGAGTGCAACATCAGTCACCACAACCTTAGAGATATTCAGACCCTTTGAGATAATTAAGTCCAGAGTGTGCCCCTTATTGTGCGTGGGCTCCGTCACATGCTGAGTCAGTCCATAGCTATCAAGAACACAAAACAGTTATTTTGCCCCTCTGTCCTGGGGGTTGTCAACATGGATATTAAAATCACCAACAATGACTAAACGGTCAAAGTCAATACACACTATAGACAGCAGTTCAGTAAAGTCATCAAAAAAGCTTGCACAGTATTTGGGTGGTCTATAGATATTTAGGAACAGAGCTCGAAAGGAGCATTTCAGCTGAAGGGCCACATATTCAAAAGAAGCAAAGTTCCCATAAGATATCTTCCTGCATTGAAGGGAATCATTGAACAGAATAGCAACTCCACCCCCTTTCCTATGCATTCTTTCCTGACTCATAAAACTAAAGTTGGGAGGGGTTGATTCGATAAGAACAGCTGCACTGTTAACAAGATCAGAAATAACAAGATCAGAAATGTTGCAGTACAGTTAAAGACTAGAATAGATGTATGTTAGCTTCCATTGGTCAAAGAGCACTCCCCAGTGGTGATTCTTCATTAAAACCTGGCATTATAAAATATGTGCACCTGGCATGAATTTATTGGCACAGCAATGCCAGATTATGTCAGAGCAATGTCAGACTTGGATGGAATTTTAAGAAGCACTGTAGATACACTTGACATTTAATGAATGGTAAATGTGTTCATTGTATCTATAAAATGCAAGGCGCTTTACAAAAATGAAAGACATTCAGACAAAGGTATTTAAAAACAGTCGTTAAAAAAGATAATAAAAGAAACATTAAAAGGAAAAAAATACATGAATAAAAAGTACCTGAATAAAAAGTTACAGTGCAGTTTAAGATATGAATAGTTCACACAGAAGTTGCATTTTACTGATGCCTTTCTTTAAGGTTTCTCCGAACATGAGCTGTGTACGCTTGTATGGCCCATACGTCCCGAGCAGCATACAGAGAAAACCAGCCAGGACAAAGTCCCCAGACACTGATTCCCTGGGGTGACTAGCCCCAAATGTTCATTAACCAAAAACGAAACCGCTCAGTTTCAATTAAACGCAGCGGCAAAAAGATAAAAGCATTGACAAGTTTTTCCAAATCCTGCTGTGACATTAGTCTTTTAATTCTAGAATTTTAATGTGACTGTAAGATACATAAATGTAAAATAGCTTAAGTTACCCGAATTGTTAAACTTTGTAATGCTCAAGTGATTAAACCAATTCAAATTGGATGAAGAAATCATTAAACAAGAATAATGCACACTTTTTGTTCTTAGAATATGATTTCATGAAGTTTATTTTAAGCATTTTAGTGTTCTAATTTTATTTCAATTTGCCTGCATGTGCTCTGGGTCTATCACTACAAACATTGTAAAGCCCTACAACAAGTGAGTATCGCAGGAGAAATGGCACCCAAGAAAAGTGCAAACCTCCCTGACGAGGTGGAGGAGATTAAGAAATCTCTCGACTTAAAATCTTACTTTCAAAAATAAAATCATGGAGCTGATGGGAGGAATACAATCTCTGAAAATACAAAACATTGAAAAGGACAAAAAGAAAAATGTTCTGGAGAATCGAGTGGCCGACCTCGAATGATCTGATTATCAGCGGCCTGAAGACCAAACACCGGAGCTATCCCAAGGCGGCAGCGGCCTCAGAGGACACCGCTACCGGGAGAGGGGGAGCCGACGCTCCGGAGGTGGACCGTGAGTCGCTGGAGCAACAGGTGCTTTGCTTTTTGGACAGCAAGGGCATATCTGTTGACAGCGGAGATATTGAGGCATGTCATGCCCTGCGGGGCAAGAACACAACAGCAGTAATAATCCGGTTCATCAACAGGAAAAAGAAATATGCACTCCTCAGACAAGGAAGGAAACTACAATGGACCAATGTTTACATTAACGAACACCTTACGAAGAAGAACGCGGACATCGCAAGGAGAGCACGTATACTAAGGAAACAAAACGTCGGGTTACGTATTGTAACCCTTGTTATATTAGCACAGGCGGAGCCCTCTACTGGACTCTATGGGTACTACCTTATCATGCAAGCATTCACCTACTGAGATTTCTATGGACGTAGCCGGCCCCGGGGCGGGCCTACCTGAATGCGTGCGCATCTCACTTCCGTATAAAAGGAGGCCTCGCCTCCTGACCATCATCCTACACCACTCTTCAGCGAGCGGTATAGGACAGACAGTGCCTCCAAGGTAGAGTGCTCCGCCTGTGCTAATATAACAAGGGTTACAATACGTAAACCAACGTTATATCTCTCACAGGCTCCGCCCTCTACTGGACTCTATGGGTACAGTGGGCGGAGCCCCGATGTATGCACGCACTGTCGTCCAGCACACCGTTCCACCTCACTGTCCCTGACCGGCTTTAGCAGCCACTGCGCCTCACTCACCTCCCCCTCGGTTGTAACCGTGGAGAAGTCTGGGCCGCGGCCGATAGAGCACACCCTGACGCGCTTGCCTCGCGAAAAAAGGTGTGCTCGAAAAAAACAGTGCTGAGGGCTCCCCTGCATCCACCTATAGGCAGACAGGGGGGAAAAAAACAGCCGTGTATGGGTTCACTACGGACTCTCCCTCCTGAGTCCCTAAAGAGCACGGGGAGAATGCAAGTGCCCCCTATGTCCCCACACTCAAACACTGACCCTGTGCAGAGTGTGTAGGGACTATAGTATGGAGGGCTCTCCCCCTCCTGCCCCCAGGCAGGCGAGGGGAGCCCTCCTGAGTACCAGGGAGCCCCGACGCGATCCGGTGCTACCAGGATGACTGCCAAACGTTCTCGCCTCACTCACTGCCAAACGTTCTCGCCTCACTCTCCCCAGGAGAGGGAGAATGAGATGCAACGGTGGATGCAATAGCTGTTCTAAATTGTCACAAATACAGAAAATCTTCAGTTAAATCTTCAGTTAAATCTTCAGTTAAATCTTCAGTTAAATCTCGCCTGTTGTGTTAACTCACCTTGAGTTTAGGAGTGTCCCTGTGCACGGCTCCAATAATGCGAGCACTGATTACACCGCGTTGATCCCCAGCCATTGTGTGAAGTGTGTGTCTCAGCTCTGTGGATGAATAGCAGCTTTATGGTCTGCAGGTGAGCTGTTGCCACTGGATCGCAGAGTCTGCAGAAGTACATATACCCTCCAAATAATGGAGGCGGAGTCAGAGGAAGACACACCTGAGGCACGGAGAAAAAAGGATGGAAACACAGACAGAGGCGGGGTCAGGTAGGAGCTGCCACTTCTCCATCGATGACCAATACTGAAATCACACAAGACAATCACCTAACGTAAAAACAAGAAAAACCACGTGCTCGTTTCCTTAGAGAAAAACTGTCACGATTCTTATGTTATGTCACGTTTTTAGTTTTGTATGTCTTGTTATGGGTGTTTTGCTGTTCTGTTCTCCCTTTCATGTTTTCCTCCTTGTGTATTGTCTGGTCCTTCTCCCTGTCGTTAGTTTCCCTGGTGTGTCTAATTGTCTAATTGTGTTCACCTGTTTCCCTTGTGTGTCTCCTGTGATCATCAGCACCAGCCCCAATTCCCCAGTCTCCCAGTGTTCATTGTCAGTTCGTCTTGTCTCATGCCATCGTCATGGCTCTGCTCTCGAGAAAAGTTTTTGTTCCTCACTACGTGAGCGATTTCCTTTTGTTCTCATTTTTTGTTTCGATAGTGACCTTTTTTGTTCATCTCGCTTTGTTGGAAAAATTAAAGTATCTTACCAATACTTTACCTCTGTCTCCCGGGTCGTGCAATTATCCTGAGTGTCTGAGTTCATAACAAAAACTCCCAGGTGTTGAAATTCATTGATGGCTCATGTGTAGATTAACATACGAGAATTTAAACAAAGGACTCACTTTGACTGGATTTCAATGAATGATTGATATTGTTGCCAAGACATACGTTTATATTGTGGTGAATGTGTTAATACAGTAATTGTGTATAGACTATGAATACATAATGAAGTGTTCTGCCTCAGTCGAAATGTATGATCAAATTAGCCTTCTTCTTTGTTAAATTATATTGTTCTGCGCCTGGAAGGTGTGTTCACTTGGTTCAAAGGGATGTTCGTTAACATAAGTCATCATGTCGCACAAGCCACAGGAATCTATTGACTGATTGGCTGCTTGCTGCAAACATTCTGCAATTCTGGACCGACTTTGCTCCTCCAGGGTGAGAATAAGGTCAAAAGGGCTTTACACCCTAGGGAAGCAGAACAATCAAAAGTAAAACTGGAACATTCTTTCACCAGACAGAAATAATGTTGTGGTGGTATCATTAACCCTTTATGGGATTGTTTTACAAAATACTTTTAACAATTTCATGTCATTTCTGACCAGAATAATGTCTATACAGCATAATATCAGCTGATGCACAAGGAAACAAATTGATCTCTATATTTTCTTGACACTAATATTCTGACCCCTATTTTACTAACCAGAAGGAGCCATTTTAACTGCTTTACTTGTCCAGATCATAGACTGGTCCAGATGTACTCTTCATGATAGTGTCTCTGTAATAATATCTTGTTTATGTTAAAGGACTCTATTTTGCAATACCAAATGGATCAAAACCCACATGATTGTGTGATAGTATGAAGAGAAATTTGACATTGATGTCCAACACAAATAGATTCCTTTCATGAGCAAAAATCATACATTTTTAGATTGGCTTGTTTTTTTATAAGCATCTAAACTTCGCATAAATATAAACCTACAAAAAACTTGAAGTCTGTGTGGATAGGCTCAAATAGGTAGATGAGTCTGAGCTGTAGACAGAAAACCAAGTGAATGTTTTACTTGCATAACTCACTGTTGTTAGCTGTCACAATAGGTTAGCCCACATGTGTCAAACTCAAGGCCCGAGGGCCAAATCAGGCTCTCAATCATTGCTAACCTTTTAGCAGAAATAGTTTATCACCTCACTTTCTACATTGTTGGTTAACTTATTTCAAGTGTTTCATGCTAAACAAACCCCCCTTTAGGAAATTGTAATCTGACCCCATGGTACCTTTTAGTATTCACCGAAAATATTCCTCTTTTTTTCTTTTAAATACACATAGTTAAAGGTGGGGTAGGTAAGTTTCAGAAAACGGCTCGAGATACACTTTTTGTTATATTCCATGGAATGCTCTTAACATCCCGATAGCAATGAATATCTGAAGTGCTTTGACAAAAAATCCATAAAAAAATTTCATCTGTGGAAGCCGTAATAGTGTAAAAAGTACAACCAATCCGTTTAGCCGGGCCGGCTAAATGGATTGGATTGCCGCTCTGTCTGTCAGCCTACCATCTCGTGCACGCACAGTGCCGTCATTGGGCGTGCATTGCAGCTGCAGCAGTACTTCAATGACTCGCCAGCAACAGGCGGCCACTTTCACCAGTCTGCTGACGTCATGTGCGCGTTCATGTGTGTTGGAGGAGGTGCTCTGTAAGGAAGTCTGAAGGAAGGGGCGGATTCTTTTCGGCTGTGTACTTTCACATTTTAGTGCACTCGAGCCGGTTTCTGAAACTTACCTACTCCACCTTTAAGTTTACCTTGTCTTTCTAGGACTTTTTTGGTATCTTCCGTGAACCAGGGTCTTGAAACCAAAACTATTCCTCTTTTTTAAATGCACATTAGTTAAGTTTACGATGTCTTTTCTAGGACTTGTTTGGTGTCCTCCGCGAACCAGGGTCGATAGAGACAATAGAGATATTTCGAAGCCAACACCCTAAAAACTAATCTAACACTAACTATTTATGAGTATTGACAACATTAGTCTAAACATTGGTTTTAAATAGGTTAGATAATAATACACATACACAAATTACAAGGAAAAATGGAGGTTGAAGTTAAATGCATTTCAGAAAAGAGTAACTTTCACGTGTAGAAAGCACACAGGCAGCCGGTACACACAGTATCACACATACAGTCACTCAGGTCACACAGGAAGCAGATAGTGAGCACACTGCAGCCAGAGTGGCTGAGTCTGTTCTGGAGGATGTGGTAATGGATGAGGATTTGTTAAGGTTACCTGTGAAAAGGACAAACGAACAAGTGAGCAAAGGCAATGTGGCACTGTAAGGGAAACTTCTGCAGCAATGGAGAGTCAGGACTCAGAGAGACACGAGGAGAGTTGGAGCTCTGATGTCAAACAATGATGTTTATTACATCGGCCGGAGAAATTCACATCACGAGTCACAGCAGCCAGAGATTCTGACTGCACTGGTGGGTTGCCATGTCAAATCTGCCCAGCCTCTCTCTCTCTCGATAGAACCTTTAACTAATTTACAGAGAATTAATCCACATATTGGGGGATGGTGCGTAAACACCTGGGAACACTGGAGATATCTCCAACATCTGGAAATACTGTATCACTTGTCTGTGGTGCTTAGAAGCCAGCATTCTCACAGTCATAAAACCCTTTGTGACCGATAGGTCCGGCCATAAAACTGAGAAATATCAACATATGACTGCATTAGCACATTCCTTACGGGAGATAACAAAGGAGTCGGATGAGCTCTTTTGCATATGCCACACATGTCCCTTTCTCAGGCATGCAAAACACAGCCTATTTTCTTGTATGCATTTTCTCTTTTCCTCCACAGTCAATTCCAGTAGCTTTTGGCATTTGAACATGGAATGATTTTCTCCACAGCAAAAACACTCAGTTGAGTTTTGTGTTAGCATGCTCCTTTTCTTCACTTTCTCGGCATCTTCTGACTTGGTTTCTTCTACGTTGGATTTAGCTACAATGCAAGGTGTTTCTGAATCCCCCACGTCGGTGACAAATGTGTTTGCTTTTGGCCCTTTTGCTTCTCTTACAGGCATTTCTGCTGAGGGTTTCAGAGCATATAGTGATGACACTGGGTTGCATGCTATACGGGCCTCCTTTGATATGAACCTGGCAAACTCTGCGAAGCTTGGATAATCATTGCCTGAATCCAGCTGTTCTGTGACATAATGGTTCCACCTTGATGTGAACCAATCAGGAAGTTTGGTTAGCATCTTCTGATTCACTTCACAGTCGTTAAGAACTTGTAGGCCCTTAACGTGAGGCATGGCGTTGCTGCATGTTGAAGGAAATCACTAAATTCTCTCAACTTGAGATACTCCTTTCCCTCAATCTTTGGCCATCCGTTGAGTTTCTCTCTGAAGGCTTGCTGCACAACAAAGGAATGACCGTATCTGGCCCCATGTTCATAGGCCTTCTCATCTTTTCTGTAGAAGCTACCTTCAAGGGCAGATTTCGCCCCCCCTGCTACGTACTTTTGCAGGTAGAACAGCCTATCTGCAGGGTTAGAGCATCGCCTCTCTATTAGACCTTTAAAGCTTGCGCTCCACTCAGTGAACTTCAATGGATCACCAAAGAATACAGTGGGTTCTGGGGCTGGAAGTCGGGTGAGAGCCATTGCTTCTTGCAACGCCTGTCCTAAATGTGCCTCAATTTTTGTCATTTCTTGACTTCCAGAGTAAGGAGAAGATGGGCTAGCATCATTCAATTGGCTGTGTACAGGACTACACCTCTCACTCCTTTCCTTTCTCTCTTCTTCGGTATACACATTTAACTTTGCCTGAATGACATCAAGGTCTATTTGATTTTCAAGTTTCTTTAGTTGCTGGCATTGAGCTTCAATAGCAGCTTCCATATCAATGTCAGCTCTCTCTGCAGCTAACTGTGCAACAGTCTCTGCTCTCTTGGCTGAAATACTAGGTGACTCTGAGATATGGTCTGAACAGTAGCTAGGTGCAGTGGCTCTAGATGCTGTAGATCCATATATGGACCGAGCATACTGATTGTTAAGCAGCATGCGTAACCTTGATTTCTCTGCTTCAGCGTCGAAGTCGCCTGCATCTTCAGTTAACCTTACTCTCATTAACTGTAGTAGATCTGCAGTTACAGCTGAGCATGCATCAATTTTCCAGCCAATTTCCTGATTAGGTGCTGTATGAAGTTGAATGTTGTCATACAAGTCTTTTAATTCGGATTAGGGTTGCAAAAGGACGGAAAGTTTCCGGAAAGTTTCCATGGGAAGTTAAGCTGGGGAATTTTGGAAATATTCGATGCAAAATTAAACAAAAAAACATGACATTTCATTTTTTTTTTAAGTAGAAAAGAACAAGTTTTAATTCTTTTATTGAACAATCATTTGTTTCATTGAAGAACAAAAACAGGAATGTTGAGTTAAATGTTACTCATACCCCCCAGCCCCACTCATTAAAAAAATGAACAGAAATGCACCCCATCCAAAAATCCCCACAAAGTCCCATTCAAAATGTTAAATGAAAAGAGCCCTTCTCCCTCCAATAAGTCCCATTAAACATGCAAATCTTCCTTCAAGCGATCCTCTGCATTTTGGCTAAACCCTTTCAGTCAACGGTCTCTTCCTCGGCCTCATCAACATCCAACTCTGAGTCTTCCTCTGCAGTGTCACTGTCCAGCCTTGTTGAGGATGGCTCTGTGTCAGGCTCAGAGAGCCTTAGGTTTGCCCGAGTGCCAACCAGTTTTTCCACTCTCACCATTGTGAGCCTGTTGCGAACCTTTGTGTGGTCTCAATAGCCATGCAGTAAGCAGTGTGCTATGGCATGGATATTCAAGTACTTGAATGGCATCTGTTTATTTTAGTCAAGATTATGCTCAAATATACTTTTCCCAACTATATTTAAGTTCCCTATGAAGAGCCAACCTTCAATTTTGAAAATTCCCAGTTTATTCCCATAAATTCCCGTTTATTCCCGTGGAAAGTTTCCATCTTTCAAAATTCCCGGAATTTTGCAACCCTAATTCGGATTCAAGCCTCTCAACTTCGTCCATCATGTTACACATGTCACACTCAGGGCATTCTCCTTTAAGTCTAGTATGAATGTCTCTTACCTAATTTTTCCATTTTTCATACACCGTTTTGAACTTATTTTCCTTTTGAGTTAACTCTTGCTCTTTAAGTTCTTGCATTTTTGGTGTTAGCCGTCTCTCTCTCTCTTTAAGGATTTTCTTACTCTTGTCTCGCAGCACTTCTTCTCTCATCGTTCTCTTCTTCTTCAAAGTCTGAGCTTTGCTCTTTTCATGTAGCGACATTAAATCAGACTGACAGACTAAGTTACAGGCATAGGAATGTCAACTTTTGGAATACCTTTAACACTTAGCCAATACAATTCTTAACAGTAATAACCCTTAACAATAACAGTTACTGTTCAGGAACTTATAATATATTTTCTTTACTTTATACTAATACGTTTTTAATAAGAAAGGGCTGCGCGGGGGCCTCCACACGCTGCGTCTCACTCCGACTCTCATCATGAGGCGCGTACACGCTCAGGGGATGGATGGAGGTGTGTGCAGTGCTGCCCACATGAGGCGTTATAACGGCGCTCATGGGTTTATTATGACCGTGTGTAGGAGGCATGTCTGGACAGAGGAATGCCGCGAGCTCTCCAGGTTATTAACCAAGGTTAAAACTGGCAGGCTTCTGCAGCGAGCCCTGCTATCTACTTAATCAACAGATTAGTGGCAGCCGGCTTAATTAGCGAGCTCTGCAGTTAATTAACCGATAGGTTAAAACCAGCAGGCTTCTGCAGCAAGCCTGGCGCCATGGCGCTGCGGGCGCTGCCGCTGGGGGCACTCAGCCGGGAATACTGCTCATTCCCCCATTCTAGCTTCTCTGTGATGTGCTGTAATGGTCGTCATGGTGACGATCCCCGCCATTGCCCTCGACGCCGCTGCCCGTGAGGCGAAAGGGCTGCGAGGAAGCCTCCACACGCTGCGTTTCACTCCGGCTGTCATCATGAGGCGTGTACACGCTCAGGGGATGAGTGGAGGTGTGCGCAGTGCTGTCCACATGAGGCGTTATAATGGCGCTCATGGGTTATTATGACCGTGTGTAGGAGGCGTATCTCTGACAGAGGAATGCCGCGAGCTCTTTAGGTTATTAACCTATAGGTTAAACCCAGCAGGCTTCTGCAGGGAGCCTGCTGTCTGCTTAATCAACAGATGAGTGACAGCCGGCTTAATTACCGGCTCTGCTTCCTCGGAGGCTCTCGCGGAGCAGACCAGGAGCGGGGGAGCCTCACTCCCCTTTGACTCGCCGCCGGGAGACCCTGTCTCTGGGGTGGTGGGGGAGCGGAGACGTGGGACGTAGTCCCTGCAGCCACCGAAGGGCGAGTCTGATGCCAGGTGGTTGCTGTGGGCGTCTCTCCGCAGCAACCGCTTGCAACGCACGCCGCCGTGTGTAGGGGCCGTAACGGCCCCTACACACGGCCGTTGCCGCCTCAACGCTTCTGCCCATTCACTTTGAATGGGGTGACGTCACGATTCGCCGAACTGCATTGTGGGAGCAAAGCGTAGCTTCTCTCGCGTTGCTCGCTGCAAAAGTAGAGCAATGTTCTACTTTTGACGCCTCGACGGAGGCGTCAGCCAATGGAATCATATGCCAGTACAAGCTCTAGCCAATCAAACCGTGTGCTTGTGTGTCTGGGGCGGGAGATTCATGTGATTGGTTGTTGATCGAGTTCCAGCCCCTCCCGCCGGCAAGCGACAACGCACGCCGCCGTGTGTAGGGGCCGTAACTGTGCTGGTTTGTTGAAGAAAAGAGGGAGCAGATTGCCGGGCCTCTTATACCGGAAGGAGGCCCGAGGGTGGGGCCCACCTTGCGGGTGGGCGTGGACTACAACTTTTCAGTGCTGCTTGAGGGCGCAGGGGGATTACCCAATAGCGATAGCCTTAGAGGGCGAAGCCATATACGACATAAAAGTCACAATTAAAAGGACATTCAACTGTTGAACTTCTGTTACGAATATATACAATGTTGAGTATACAAGCAAACATAAGAGGGCAGCGGAGTACATTTTAATCCAGCATTCACATAACTTTATTTCCATAAAAACAATGTCAGATTATATCTAAATTAATTCAATCAAGTATTGTACTTGATGCATTATTGAGGTACTTGTTTTGCTTCCCAATTAAGACAATGACTGTATATATTTTATTTCCTGTGATTATGGACCTCAGATATTGTTTCTTTGCACCAAACATAAATACATTTAAATTGAATATATTTAATTTCCCTTTGTAAAATAATAAAAGAATGTCTTGTTAATCTTCTTTAAAAAAGTGGAAATAATTCTGGTCTTCTCCCGTCAACAGCACATGTATGACTTGGTTTTCACCTCAGGCTTTCTTATGCCTACCTGTGAACACAATACATCCATTCTTTGGGACGATGACTGTTCCGCCTAAAGCAAACGGAGGACTTAGTTACAGTACTGAAGGATTTATTTACTTTTACTGCGTGCCAAATGAATGATGATAAAAGTAATATTTATTTGATTCTCAGCCCATTTTATTGAGCGAGCAAACAATATAATTAATGGTTCTAGTGGCATAACTCAAATAAATATTATCGGTGAAATATTACACATAAAGCACAATTGTTGACACTCAAACTTTACACCGCCTTAAACTATTTGCAAAACACAAACACACATCTCTCTACATTTGAAACACTAATCTAACATGATCTCGCAATTTCACTAATGTTTGCCTTTTTTCAGGCTCATTTACAGTAAAGACTAGGATCCCGTCCAGCTCTTTATCAGGTCTTATCTCTTGGCTTTTGTTGTTATTCTGCACTGCATAGATTAAAATGAACTTAACTAAGCACTTTGAATTGCCTTGTGTTGAAAAGTGCTCTATAAATAAACTTGCCTTGCCTTGCCTTGCCTTGCCTTAACTAGACTTGCCTTTCAAAACATTCCAATGAGTCAATTGATCATAGAAGGCTGTCAAGTGCACAGACACACAGTAAATATAACATGTAAGCACACGCACGCACTTTGAATAGGCAACAGGTTAGTGTGTGTCTGTCCTATTGTCTCCACACATTTTTCTTTTGCACTGATTGTAGAATATTTATTGGACGTTCTATTCAGATTTTCAGTTCAAAACAAAATCTTTGGTAATGCGTGGATTGGATGGAACAATTTGGAGTATTAGATATTTTGTATCAGTTTTCAATAATGTACTTAACTCTGTACCGCTTTCTTACAATATCTCTACAAAAACAGAAAATACAAAATATTAGAAAAGTACAATTCAGGGGCAGGGCTCGACATTAACGATCAACGGTCATCTAGTATTTAGCTTGGGCAATGAAGACTGCGGTCAACTCAGCCGTCTCTCAAATTTGCTTGGTCAAATGAGCGGTTCTTCAGTTTTGATTGCGCGATTTATAGCGCCTTTACAGTAATCGCTGAGAAGCGGCACTAACGCAAGAGTAAAAGAATGTATGTTTTTTCTGCTTCATGCGATACAAATTATTTTTACCATAAATTCTTAGAAAAACTAACACTGTTTGACTCAGTCCTAGTTTGACTGCTACCAACAATAAAATGAAGTCTTTTTTCTGGGTAATACTCTCAAATTCCCCTCCTGAGAACACAATCATGCAACTTCTGCTATATTTGATGAGATAAAATGATTTTTAGCCATACAACCTTAATACAAGTGATACTGTTGGACTCAGTACTTGTTAGACTACTACCATAAGTACAATCAAGTACTTTTACTGTGTACTTTTGAGTAATCCCCTGTCAAACTCCCCTCCCGAGTACAATAATTCATGTATTTGCTATATTTGATGAGAGATAAAAGGATATTTTTGCAATAAGTTCTTAATGAAATTGATACTGTTGTATTCAGTACTACTTGGACTACTACCAAAAGTACAATCAAGTACTTTTACAGTGTACATTTTGAGTAATCCTTTGTCAAACTCCACCCCTGAGTACAATAATGCATGTTTTCTGCCATCTTTGATGAGAGATAAAATGATTTTGTGCAATAAGTTCTTAATGAAATTGGTACTGTTGGATTCAGTATTACTTGGACTAGTAGCACAAGTACAATCAAGTACTTATACTGTGTACTTTTTGAGTAATACTCGTTTAAACTCCTGTGCTGAGTACACACTTTAATGTATTCTGCTATCTTTGATGAGAGATAAAATGATTTTGTGCAATAAGTTCTTAATGAAATTGGTACTGTTGGATTCAGTACTACTTGGACTACTACCAAAAGTACAATCAAGTACTTTTACTGTGTACCTTTTGAGTAATCCTTTGTCAAACTCCACCCCTGAGTACAATAATGCATGTTTTCTGCCATCTTTGATGAGAGATACTCAAAAAGTACGCAGTAAAAGTACTTGATTGTACTTTTGGTAGTAGTCCAAGTAATACTGAATCCAACAGTACCAATTTCATTAAGAACTTATTGCACAAAATCATTTTATCTCTCGTCAAAGATGGCAGAAAACATGCATTATTGTACTCAGGGGTGGAGTTTGACAAAGGATTACTCAAAAAGTACAGAGTAAAAGTACTTGATTGTACTTGTGCTAGTAGTCCAAGTAGTACTGTATCCAACAGTACCAATTTCACTAAGAATGTATTGCAAAAAATGATTGTATCTCTAATCAAAGATGGCAGAAAACATGCATTATTGTACTCTGGAGGAGAGTTTGACAGAGTATTACTCAAATAGTACACAGTAAAAGTACTTGATTGTATTTGTGGTAGTAGTCTAACATGTACTGAGTCCAACAGTACCAATTTTATTAAGAACTTATGGCTAAAAATCATTTTATCCCTCATCAAATATCATTGATTGATTGATCAAATATAGCATGAGCACTTGTACTACCGTCAGCGCCACTTCTCGGCGATTACCGTAAAGACGGTATTAATCGCGCACTCAAAAATGAAGCGCTGCTCATTTGACCAAGCAAATGCGAGAGACGGCTGAGTTGACCGCAATCAATGAAGCCTCGCCTGTTGGTTGCCCGATCGGGCAATCTATTATGCCAGTATCATGCAGCTCGCGGAACCAGTAATGAGTGACCCTACAGTAAAACTAAACATATCTATAACTTAGGTAGTTTGAGAGGTAATTAAATCAAATCAAATCAAGTTTTATTTATATAGCCCAAAAACGAAAGCCAAAGTGCTGTACATATAATAAAAATAGCCTACAGTAGAGACGCTTTACAGCAACAACAGCACAGATTGTTCAGCATATCAGTATGAGAAAAACGACACCCTCTATCCTTAGACCCTCTGTCCTTAGACCCTCACATCGTACAAGGAAACACTTCCAGAGAAAACGCACAGTTTAAGGGGGAAAAATGGGAGAAACCTCAGGGAGAGCAACAGAGGAGGGATCCCTCTCCCAGGACGGACAGACGTGCAATTAAAATAGCTACGTGTGATATTCTAACCTGAAGTGTGTGTTTTGTCCGCTCACCGCTGCATGTGATCATGCAGAGCTGCGTGTCGACTCGTCAGCAGCGGATCTCTCTCTCCCGTCAGATTAGACTTCACTCGCGTTTATGTCCATATCGATCAGATCCAGCTAGTTCTAGCTAATGATATAACTACCTGCTTATTAAAAGACACCTAAACAATAAGTGTCGCTATGCAACTGGGTGAGGCCACAAAGTATAGCGCAGCATTATGCATTTTGTTTACATGCCCACCGGAACCCCGAGGCATTACCAACAGATCAACGCACAATCAACCCATACAGGACATCTCTTTCTCCACATTAAGTGTTATTAGAATTGACTATTCTTGTCTGTCACATACTCTTCTTGTCTGTCACATAAGTGGCGCAACTGAAGCGGTATTGCGCTAAAGGGAAATTATTTTGACCGGACATTTTGACCGAAGAGATTTAGATTTGCCGGCTAACGGGAACTCTGACGTCGCCATTTTGGCTTCGCGGATGCGCTCGGCTCCTCTCGACTGCTGCTCGGGTCTGCTCGGTCAGCTTCCGCATGAGGAGGCATTCGTTCGACCAATTTACAGTAGATAACATTACAAACATTTTTAACAGGGGTCATAATAGTGTAAATAACGTTTGTTTTGGCAGTTATAACTGAATGTAATGTATTCTACATTTTTACATCTGGGAAGGCATTTGCCTTCATCAGATGGAAAGTGTCTTTACCAACAACTTAAGTATTTCTTATAGCTATGCAGGGCATGCAAGCGCAACCACAAACAAGAACAAACAAACAAGTGAAATGAAGAATAAAATTGAAATTGTACAATATAATATTGTGGTGGTTCATCTTATAATTCAGTCTAGAGAATGCACCCCCAAACCCTTCGTGCGTCATTTCGTCCACGCGCATTTTTCAAGGCAATCTCTTTTGGGCTCAGGGCCATCTGTAAATTAGCTTATGGCACATTTCCACTGCAGCGGGGTAGCCCTGTTTAAGCGTCCCTAAGCGTCCTCGCTCAGGCCTCGGGCTGCCTCGCTGGCCGTCCGAGGCCGTGGCGCATTTCCATTACAGTTTAGGACCTGGGGTAGCAACGCAGTGTAGGCGGGCGATCGGCTTTTTGGGCGGAGCGACGCTGGGTAAAACTGCAGTGGCGTCATCTTCAATGCGACACAACTCACAAAACACACACAACAATGGAGGATGTGGAAGCGATCGTTTACTTGTTTCTTGGGCCCTTTCTCATTTCTCTAACTCCCCTCCTCGACTCCCCTCCTCCACTCCTATCCTCGAGACTTAGTCCCGCCCACAGGAGATGCGAGCGGAGGAGTCGAGGAGGGGAACCGAGGAGAGAGGACAGGAAGCAGCAGGCGGTTAGAGAAATGAGAACTCCTCTCCTCTGAGCGGTCATCTTAAAGAAACGTCCATTAATGATGACAGGAGGCACAGCAGCCCTCTGTCTGATGGACAGATGTGTTCATGACCACTTATATATTTACTTTGATTCATTCACAGTGCGGTATAATGAGACAATAACAGGCTACAGATGCGGACACACACACATATATTTATATAAATATATACAATTTCAGAATCAAACAGAGCACTCTCATGATAACCTACACTATCAGAGACTGGATATATCCCCCCCCCCTCTCTCTCTGGTCGCTACAATGAGGAAAATAAATTACGGGCCAAAGGTTGTATTTACAAGTATTAAAAGTAAGCAGAGGACACCAAACCAACTGAGACCTGTCTGTCCGCTGCATCTGCACTGTACAACACACACCTACACCACACACACACACGCACATACAGTTCCTAAAACAGGCTACAGCCGTTGTGTATTTTGTTATGTGAAGCACTAAATGGTCTTAGAAAAATATCGACTCTTTGTTTGTAGATATCTACTAAACTACAGCAAATAAAAATAGTAGGCCTGTTATACTGAGTGATATATATTTTACACACTGCTCTGCTTTCTGCACGGACCTCACAGCTGTTCTCACTGTAAACATCGCGACGTGATGAAAGCAGTTTCTAAAATAATATCCAGAGGATGCATGCAGAGCTGTCATTGGCTGAGATAAGTCCGGCTGTGCGTCACGCCTCCACCGTTCCCGGAAATGCATCCGCGGAGGAGCCGTGGAGGAACCATCAGTGTATCCTCGGTTAGAGCTCCTCCAGAGAGCCTCCTCGATGCTCGATGCTCAGTTCTCGGTGTGCATTTAAAGAAATGAGATGTCCTTCAAAATGGCGCGCTGAAATTCATTTCCGGGTCACTACCAGAGGACGAGGAGTCGAGGAGTCGAGGAGGGGAAATTTAAGTATTGAGAAGCCTCTAATTTCTCATTATACCGCACTCTCAATGAATTCAAATTAAATATGTGGGGGAACAATGTTCAGCTGATGTAAAATACAGGGCTATGACAAAACACTCGACAGCTGATGCAGCTGTTGCCACGTAATAATGAACGGATGTCGCTTTAATATGACCGCTCAGAGGAGAGGAGTTCTCATTTCTTTAAACGTCTGCTGCTTCCCCTCCTCTCTCCTCGGTTCCCCTCCTCGGTCCTCCGCTCGCATCCCCTGTGGGCGGGACTAAAGAGGCTTCTCAATTCTTAAATTTCCCCTCCTCGACTCCCCTCCTCGAGACTTAGTCTATGGCTATGACGCCCATAATGCTAAACGGGAGCAAATGTTAATAGGGGACCCAATTATCCTAGTGGTGGCCGCCGGAGCTAACGGAGCCGCAGGGGGCTAGCTCCAGCCGGCGTCCCGGAGCTAGCCCACTGCGGCTCCGTTAGGTCCGGGCGGTGGAGTCCGTCTTTTCTCAACGTGTGAATGACAAGCATTAAGAATAACAACATATAGCTAATTCTCTTGCAGATTGTCTCATTTGATTATGAATGTAACGTTTATATAGGGGAACTACACTGTTAGCAGTAACTTGGTATGCATGTATTTCATGTTAGCTTAGCTTCTTAGCCTGAGCTAGCTCTGTTTACTTCCAGTTCGGAGGCAGCAGGTCCCGCCTCCGCCTCTTTGCCCTTATTTGGAGCAGGCGGGATTAGACTCTGACGTCACAGTCGAGCCGTTAGTGGCCGACTCCGCCTACTAAGGGCTTCACGGCAACTCTGCAGAATCCTATGGTTGACGTCACGGACACTACGTCCATTTATATATACATCATGCCCCTCCCTCTCACTGTCTAAGTGAACGGTGACTGTAAAAACTACACTGCGCATGCTCAGAGTATTTTCCTATTTAATGTGTGTGGCAAAAAATAATGACCATAGGGGCATAGAGCTGCCATCCCCACCACACGTCATCTCACATAATTCAGAGCTGATTGGCTGTAAATACGTGTGCCGCGAAAAGTGTGGTGTGTGAAGAGGAGGAGAGAGACGCGTCCTAAAACCAGGAAGTAAGCTGCGCATGGCTTCCCTCCACAAAAAAGCAATGAGATTTCTCCATAGGATTTTAGAAAATAGCTCCAAATAAGATCTGTGGGAAATGTAGCTGTTAGATAAATGCACGTTTTGTTCAGCCGGATAGTATCCACATGTCTACCCTACTTTTATCATTTTCTAATCATAAATCCATCATTTAGATTTATGATAGACTTTTGAAACTACAAGAACATAAGGAGGACTTTTACAAAAAAGTAATAGAGATTTTTATCCAGAAGGATAGGCAAATGGACTTCATCTTCAAGTCAAGGTAAGACCACCATTTTATTGAAAATGGGATCTTACTAAGAGAGAACCATTCAATATTTAAATGATAAAATTACATGTTTTGGGTATCCTTTTGTTGAACTGTCTGTTTAAAATTAATTGAAGCATCAGAATGAAAAAGCTTTTGAAAATAATATTATATTTTGATTTAGGTCAAAATATAATATTTGTAAACCGTCAGTGCCTCACCAGCCATGAACCTCACTGCAGAAGCTTATATATAGACATCTGAGTTTTTTGTGCCCCACCACTTTTGTACATATAGAAACGCCACTGGCTACGCTATATGGAAAGGCCACCAAAAACTGGCCTGGCCGCTTGAGGACGATTAAGGACGCTTAAACGGGGCTACCCGCTGCAGTGGAAATGCGCAATTAGATGGCCCACAGGGCCATCTCCCAAAATACAGTGAACCCCTGCAGACATGCTGAACAAGCATGTGAGTTACACCAAGTTTCACTTTCACTGTCTCTTATCACGGCTGAATGAAAGAGATCTTATCGTGTGTCATCTATTGCCACAAGGTCACTCTGCCACTCCAAAATGTGTCTGATGATAATTAACATTGATGCAACAACATAATGAAAGCACGGCACTGATTGATGTGCATCTTTTTTGAACGACAAGATCAGGCTCCAGAACATAATAAACAGTTGCCTAGCAGCAAGAAGCCTCTTTGATAATTACACCACACTGGTTTTGCAGCATGCCCCATAAGCGAGTTTCTCAGGGGGAACGTGAGTGAAGTGATGATTGACCTCTGATCTCTCTCTAGCAGACTGTCTCCAGTTCAGGTTCAATCGTGTAAATATTTCCTGACTGGAGAACATTTCCATGGTCTCAGACACTTGTATAATGACTTCACTAGCAAACATTAATTGAAAATAATTGGTTTAAAGCAGAAATCATTGGCATTTCCATTGTTTAAAATAATAGCATTCCAAAATGCATCTAAGATTCTACATATCTGCTCTCTAAAGTGTATTAAACTCTACATACTGTGTTTGATCTTGGTGACAGCCCTACACATTTGCGTGACTATAAACTGTTATATTGTTTTAACAACAATGCAGTTTCTCTGCTCAGTTCTCCGTGCACCCCCCACGAGAGTGAGAGTGAGGTTTCAAGGGGAGCACATCTGTAACCCGACACCGTTGCAATGAATCGACATCTGACCAATCACGGCTTTGATACGGCCACGAGTGCAGGTGAAGAGATGTCGGTGAAAAGACAGTTTCAGTCAGGCGCAAGCAAGAGGGGAACAAAACAAAACATGAAGAAACTAGAGCATCACTCGAAGGTGGGTTATTGTATGAGTCAAATGTACAACTTGCGAATGTTGTATAAGTCAAATTGCCAATTGCCATATTAAAACATCAGCTGCAATTCACGACATGAAGAAGGCAGTCTCTGCATATGTAGGCTAATGGAGATGCAGTTATTTCAGTATTCTTTATTTACCATTCATTCAAGTATGTTATGCCTTTTATCTGCTAATGTACTGGAGGAAGAGTGATACACTGTCTGTCTAGTTGGCTTACATAACAGTTACAGTTTACAGCCTAAACAACATGGAGCATTTTTTTCCCCTTTTATTCATTTGTATGTCAATTTGCACATTTCATGGTGATGCTCAGCCTCTCCCCTTAACTCCTGCAGTCATCACAGCGAAATACTGATAGAAATGTGTGTGCAGTTGTTGATACATTGCTGACAGAGGGAACTACATTTGAATACAGATTTAAGAAATATCAGTTTTTGAGCATGTCATAAGCATGTTTTGTATTATAATAAAATAATATAGTATTTAAATGATTGAATTGATTATGATTACTAGAAGTAGTTTATTTGCATTAATTATGTTATGTTATTTTAATCTTTCTTCGGCTAGTATTTGGCAGGAAATGCAGACGTATTCACCTGTAAACGCATACTGAACGACATACATGCACATTTACCTCACTGTATAAAAAAGTAAATGTGTTGATAATAATAATAAACAGGAAATATATTTGCAAAGTACTTTGTTTCCCAAAAAAATGTGTTCACTCCTGTCGATTGGGGGGGGGGGGGCCTCATCTCACAAAGTCGCTTGGGGCCCCAAGTTGGCCAGGGGCGAGTGGATGCGATTGTAAAGCATGCTCTCTGCAATTTGTGAGGTGCATGCCTTTCTGAGCCAGAAAGGCATGCACCTCACACATACTTTTACATTTTCCTATTTACTTATAATATCTCAGAGAGGTGTATACCTGCTTTTAAATGCCTTATTTTATTTTTTAAAGCTTTTATTAGGTGCTTTTTTTGTGTTGAGAATAGTTTTCACTAATGTTTCATATTTTTATTGTTGCTTGTGTTATCTAGAGTTTACTCGAACATTGGTGAAGCACCTTTAAACTTTTACAAAAAACATCAGATTAATAAAGCTAATTTTCGTTTTTTAAATGATAACTTATGGCTATTAATCCTGATGAATGAGGGGGAAAAAGCACACTCTTCTGTTTGTATTCATTAAACAAGGACATCTTGTAACTTTAGAGTATATTTGATTTTTATTGACATGTTAATGTTACGTACAGTACAAGCACATCAGTATACATATTCATACAACAAACAACAACACTTTCCTGTCATGTTCTTGATTAAGAAAATGACAGGAAACTTAAAATTCAGTATAAGTTCGTAAAATATAACAAAGTAAACATTATTAAATTAATTATGTAGGTTTTGCTGTGAATTAAACCATAAATAGTGGTAAAAGTGCTTAATAGTTTAATGATTGACTTATCTTTTCTATCATGAATAGTTCCAAACCGTAAACAAACTTTAAAAAATGATACTTAAAACAGTTAAATGTAAATATTTAACTTACATTTCCTGGAAAAGTGGTTTCAAAGCTAAATAAATAATAAAAGTTCAATACATTTTCTTCATCTCCTTTAAATGCTTCACTGAAGCTACATTATTATTAATATTATCATTATTGTTGTACTGAGTGATATTTCCAAACCTCACGTGACATTTCTTGGCATCCTCTTATGCTATTACGCACGTTTTAAATCTTTGGTATGGCAAACATGTTGAACAATATTACACAACCGACTGACAGAACCTGTTATGGTGAACATGTTACATGCACACTGAATAAATCTAAGGAATGTGACTCCCTAGCGGCGGTGGATGGTCTCCGGCTGACTGTGGAGCCGGGTCTTGTTGGCCAGAGCTGCCTTTCGGGTCATGGTGGAGCAGCGGGTCAGGATCTCCTCTGTTTTGGGTCGAGCAG
The DNA here is from genome assembly GCA_902827135.1 of Harpagifer antarcticus. Taxonomy (NCBI): domain Eukaryota; kingdom Metazoa; phylum Chordata; class Actinopteri; order Perciformes; family Harpagiferidae; genus Harpagifer; species Harpagifer antarcticus. Next base: position 410,805 of record CADEHL010001081.1, read on the forward strand.
GCACCTGGGGAACGACTGATGATGTCCTAGAAGCATTGTCGCTTGCAGATTCAGACCTCTCGTCGCTGGTATAGGAGCCACGCCGGTCTAAGAGCCTGAGATCAATGTTGCTGTCGCTTTGCTGAGGCGATGCAAAAGGACTTCCTCCGTATGCTAAGTTGGATGTGGATTCGAAGTCTGAGAAGCTGGTATTGGTGCTCGTGTTGCTCATGCTTCGGGCTTCTTCTGCATCCCTCTCCATCTGCGTCCGGGTCTCAGAGAGGACGTCCAGGGATCGGGCCTTGTGGAGATGCCCTTTGAACTGAATTGCAGAATCACTTTGCAGACCGGTGCCATCGCTGGATCGACGTGAAGCCGGAGCCTCCCTGCTGGAGGCCAAGTTCAGGGTGGAGCTGTGCAGCTTCCTCTGCAGGCTGTAGAGGCCGGCCCGAGGGTTGTTATAGGGCTGAAGGTTCATGGAGGGGATGTAACCTGCCTTGCCATTGAATCTGGAGAGGATTGCAAAAGAAAGATAATTGATTACAACTTTTGCAAACTATAATAACATCCTGATCAAGTTGAGAACTTATTTATCATTTATTTATCAAATTGCACAAAACCCAATTTCTAACTCTTTGTATAGACAATAGTAGGTTTGTGATGGGTTTGCTTGAAAAGACAATAAAAGAGCATTCATAAGTGCTTCAACCAGCCTTTTTTAAATGTGCTCCGTGTTCCTATTCTCTATTGTTTGCAGTGCAGACAGATAAGATTCCATACTTGATGAGCCACCAGCCGTCGTGAGACTTCCTCAGCACCTCCACCACGGAGCCGATGGGCACAGACACCTCGTCGTGCTGCTTCGTTGTGTAACTCCTCACGGCACAGTACAGGTCACCTAGAGGTCACAAAGAAGATAACAAGATCAGAAATGTTGCAGTTGTAGTGCCGGGAGATATGGGAGTCGGAGGCGGTGCATCGAAGGTGCAAAAGTGGACTTTAATGCGGAGCTGCAACGGACATGTTGTCGGGTCGCAGCCCGGGTCGACAAGAGAGAGAGCCAGGAGGGCACACAACATATAAAGATAACACATACATGTCCGTGTGGAAACAATACCCCCAACCCGTAGTTCCATGCGTGAATTATGTCCCAGTAGTTAAATAGTGATCACTACACAGTACAGTTAAAGACTAGAAGAGAATAGATGTATTTTAGCTTTAGGGATGGGTATCGTTTGAAATTGATCGATTCTGATTCCGGTTCTGCTTATCGATTCCGGTTCTTATCAATTCCCCATTTCGATTCCAAAATTGTAAAAGAAAGAGGTCAAAGGTTTAGATAACAAAAATATCTTTATTCTTTTAAGCTTTAACTGACATTTTTACAAATAAAAAATATATGCAATACAAATGTATTGCACAATAGCTGTGCTTTATTTTAACTGAGCTATGACTTTGGCAAGCTATTAACAGGCATTACACTGTGCCTTGTCTTTTTCTTTTTTAGTGTAGTGGAGCCTCACTTCAGAGCGTTTACCGCGACCCATCGTTGGTGTTATGAGGTGACTGAGCTCGTGAACTGTCTACTGGAGGGCGGGGGAGCCTCGCTGCGGGACAACTGTGGACCTCTGTCGCCTGTCAGCTCAATTTACATGATACCGTTTTAAAAAATGAAGAGCGGTGCCGGCCGTCAATGGCCCGCTGACGACCGGCGGTTCTGTGATTCTCCAGAACACACAGATGGCCAGTCCGCTATGTATTCCACCGGGTCACCGCAGTGCCGCGGCGCAGACAGACCCGGTGGAATACAGGGTCTACTGCGTTTAGGAACCGTTAAGCAGAACCGAAATTGTGTATTTTGTATGGGTACCTGGTACCCGGCATTTTCTTATCTGTTCTCATCTGGAACCGAGTTTCGGTTCCCAACCCTAGTTAGCTTCCATTGGTCAAAGAGCACTCCCCAGTGGTGATTCTTTATTATGTGCACCTGGCATGAATTTATTGGCACAGCAATGCCAGATTATGTCAGAGCAATGTCAGACGTGGATGGAATTTTTATAAAATGTAAGGCAAGGTACTTTACAAAAATGAAAGACATTCAGACAAAGGCATTTAAAAACAGTCGTTAAAAAGAAAAGATAATATAAGAAACATTAAAAGAAAAAGTACCTGAATAAAAAGTTACAGTGCAGTTTAAGATATGAATAGTTCACACAGAAGTTCCATTTTACTGATGCCTTTCTTTAAGGTTTCTCCGAACATGAGCTGTGTACGCTTGTATGGCACATACGTCCCGAGCAGCATACAGAGAAAACCAGCCAGGACAAAGTCCCCAGACACTGATTCCCTGGGGTGACTAGCCCCAAATGTTCATTAACCAAAAACGAAACACAACCGCTCAGTTTCAATTAAAAGCAGCGACAAAAAGATAAAAGCATGGACAAGTTTTTCCAAATCCTGCTGTGACATTAGTCTTTTAATCCTAGATATGTTCTTTAGGTGATAGTAGGCTGATTTAGTAAATGTTTTAATGTGACTGTAAGATACATAAATGTAAAATAGCTTAAGTTACCCGAATTGTTAAACTTTTTAATGCTCAAGTGATTAAACTGTCAATTTGGATGAAGAAATCATTAAACAAGAATAATGCACACTTTTTGTTCTTAGAATATGATTTCATGAAGTTTATTTTAAGCATTTTAGTGTTCTAATTTTATTGCAATTTGCATTTAGTTGCATTGTTGAGTACAACTATAAAATGTACTTTATGTACATTTCAATGTTTTTCCATAAAGAATAAAGGAGTTATGTGTACTTGTTCAATGAGGTCATTTCTTGCTACATCTATTCCTGTACATTATAATTTGAATGAAAATAACACACACCTGCATTCTGGAATACAGAGTCTTCCTCATCCTCTCCGTCCAATAACTGCAGGTAGGGAGCAGGAAACCAAGCCAAACCCTTCGAGTCGTTCTCAACCAGCCACCAACCTGGAGAGGAAATACAACAACCTTTAAGCATCACAGAAATACAGAAAGAGTAGCTCAAGTTTGTTTTGCTGATTTCCAGTAGCCATCTACATGAAAGCTGAGGCACTGACCTGCAGGATCTTTGATCAGCACGTCCAGCTTCTCGTCCATAGCGACCTTAAACGGACGATTCTTGGTATCTTTTGTCTCATAGGCGGCCACGCAGGAGTAAGTCTGGGTGACAAACGGGTGAGTGACGCTGCCTGTAGGCTGGTGAGAAACTTCTCCTCCTCCTCCATCAGGCAGATCATCAGACATCAGGATCATGATGCTGTGTGAGAGAGAAATCAGTCGTTTAATATCCAAGAACTCATTTAAACTCTCTTGTAATTTGATCTGAAACTCTGGTGTGAGAACTGACCTGTTCTTGGTGAAGTCTGGCTGCAGGTCGTGATCTTTGGGCATGAAGAACTGAGTCACCTCTGGGGTCCGTGTCACACTTTGATCGCACTTCAGAAGTTTCTCGCAGTAGCTCTCCAGAACTTCATGCGTTGGATGGAGCGCTTGGATCCTTTCTTCTGGCTGCTCTTCCTGGCCTGTCCTGCAGAGAGGAGAGGAACATTTTTCAAGATTATTACCAGACTGTAAAGAGAGCAGCGTCTAGTCCAAACTGTAAATGTGTTCATCGATTCATGAAGGAAACAGTCATAGGGAAGGAAAACGCCCAAAGATTAGACTGGCTGAGAAATAAGGTGAAGTACTATATTTATACAGCATTTTTCTTGGAAAGTACAACATGTAATATCCATCTAATTGCTTCAAACTAAGCTAAAACTGAAAAACAGAAGACATTAGACAATACATCAGCTAAATGTTTGCAGTGTTCGTAAACTCTTATAGTTGGCTTTTCCTCTAATTATCGGCTGCAAATGCACAATTTCTGTGTAAGAAGACCATTAAAATAGACCTTTTCTAAATACATTTGAACTATTCTTACCTCTAAATTTGGGGATCACTCTGTTATTTTTCTTGAAAATGTTCAAGATCGGGAATCTCTTCTTCAGCTGCCTCTGTTTGAAAAAAAAAGAACGTTTATTATTTCTACAAAATAAACACCAATCTAAGAACATGTGTGATTTATTTAGTTTTTGGGGACTTACATGGCATTTCCTGAACTCCTGGAAGGACCTGTAAATGATCACTTCAGTGTTGTCCGACCACAACACAGAAATCATGAACATCTGTGGAGAAATACAAATAATGAAGGATGAGGGATGACATTTTTTACACAAATACAGAAAATCGCACAGTTAAATCTTCAGTTAAATCTCGCCTGTTGTGTTAACTCACCTTGAGTTTAGGAGTGTCCCTGTGCACGGCTCCAATAATGCGAGCACTGATTACAACGCGTTGATCCCCAGCCATTGTGTGAAGTGTGTGTCTCAGCTCTGTGGATGAATAGCAGCTTTATGGTCTGCAGGTGAGCTGTTGCTACTGGATCACAGAGACTGCAGCAGTACATATACCCTCCAAATAATGGAGGCGGAGTCAGAGGAAGACACACCTGAGGCACGGAGAAAAAAGGATGGAAACACAGACAGAGGCGGGCGCAGGTAGGAACCGCCACTTCTCCACCGATGACCAATACTGAAATCACACACGACAATCGCCTTCCGTAAAAACAAGAAAAACCGCGTGCTCGTTTCCTTAGAGAAAAACTCCCAGGTGATACAATTCATTGTTAGCTCATGTGCAGATTAACATACGAGAATTTAAACAAAGGAATCACTTTGACTGGATTTCAATGAATGATTGATAATGTTGGCAAGATATACGTTTATATTGTGGTGAATGTGTTAATACAGTAATTGTGTATAGACTATGAATACATAATGAAGTGTTTTGCCTCAGTCGAAATGTATGATCAAATTAGCCTTCTTCTTTGTTAAATTATACATTGTTCTGCACCTGGAATGTGTGTTCACTTGGTTCAAAGGGATGTTCGTTAAACATAAGTCATCATGTCGCACAAGCCACAGGAATCTATTGACTGATTGGCTGCTTGCTGCAAACATTCTGCAATTCTGGACCCACTTTGCTCCTCCAGGATGAGAATAAGTTCAAAAGGGCTTTACACCCTAGGGAAGCAGAACAATCAAAAGTAAAACTGGAACATTCTTTCAACAGACAGAAATAATGTTGTAAGGCAAGGCAAGGCAAGGCAAGTTTATTTATATAGCACCTTTCAACACAAGGCAATTCAAAGTGCTTTACAAAAAACGAAAGACATTAAGACAATGGCATTTAAAATCAGTCATTAAAAAGAAAATATAATAAAATAAACATTAAAAGAAAAAAAAATACATGGATAAAAGTTACAGTGCAGTTTAAGATGTGAATAGTTCAATTAAAAGCAGCGGCAAAAAGAAAGGTCTTTAGTCTGGATTTAAAAGTAGTCAGAGTTGCAGCGGACCTGCAGGTTTCTGGGAGTTTGTTCCAGATATTTGGAGCATAATAACTGATGTTTAGTTCTGACTCTGGGGACAGAAAGCTGACCAGTCCCTGAAGACCTGAGAGATCTGGATGGTTGATAATTTAGCAGGAGGTCAGAAATGTATTTTGGGCCTAAACCATTCAAAGCTTTATAAACCAGCAGCAGTATTTTGAAATCTATTCTTGACACACAGGAAGCCAGTGTAAAGACTTCAGAACAGGAGTGATGTGATCCACTTTCTTAGTGTTAGTGAGGACTCCAGCAGCGGCGTTCTGAATCAGCTGCACCTTCCTAATATATTTTTTTAGTGAGACCTGTGAAGACACCATTGCAGTAGTCCAGTCTACTGAAGATAAAAGCATGGACAAGTTTTTCCAAATCCTGCTGTGACATTAGTCTTTTAATCCTAGATATATTCTTTAGGTGATAGTAGGCTGATTTAGTAACTGTTTTAATGTGACTGTTGAAACTCAGGTCAGAGTCCATGACTACACCTAGATTTCTGGCTTTATCTGTTGTTTTGAACATTGCAGACTGAAGCTCAGCGCTAACTTTATACGTTCTGCCTTGGCTCCAAAAACCATTACCTCACTTTTATCTTTGTTTAATTGGAGAAAGTTCTGACACATCCAGTCATTGATTTGTTCAATGCACTTACTCAGTGTTTGAATTGGAGCATAGTCTCCTGGTGAAATTGTTACGTACATTTGTGTGTCATCCGCATAGCTATGGTAACTTATGTTGTTGTTTTTCATTATCTGAGCCAGTGGTAGCATGTAGATGTTAAAGAGAAGAGGCCCCAAGGTGGAGCCTTGAGGTACCCCACATGTCATATTTGTCAACTCAGATGTATATTTACCTATAGAAACAAAGTGGTTTCTGTCCTTTAAGTAGGATTCAAACCAATTTAGAACTGTTTCCGAAAGTCCAACCAGTTTTCTAGTCGGTCGAGTAATATGTTGTGGTCAACAGTGTCAAAACGCAGCACTGAGATCTAATAATACTAACAGTAGTAGTAGTGGTATCATTAACCCTTTATGGGATTGTTTTACAAAATATTTTTAACAATTTCATGTCATTTCTGACCAGAATAATGTCTATATAGCATAAGATCAGCTGATGCACGAGAAAACAAATTGATCTCTATATTTTCTTGACATTAATATTTTGATCCCTATTTTACTAACCAGAAGGAGCCATTTTAACTGCTTTACTTGTCCAGATCATAGACTGGTCCAGATGTACTCTTCATGATGTCTCTGTAATAATATCTTGTTTATGTTAAAGGTCTCTATTTTGCAATACCAAATGGATCAAAACCCACATGATTGTGTGATAGTATGAAGAGAAATTTGACATTGATGTCCAACACAAATAGATTCCTTTCATGAGAAAAAAATCATGCATTTTTAGGTTGGCTTGTTTTTTATAAGCATCCAAACTTTGCATGAATATAAACCTACAAAAAACTTGAAGTCTGTGTGGATAGGCTCAAATAGGTAGATGAGTCTGAGCTGTAGACAGAAAACCAAATGAATGTTTTACTTGCATAACTCACTGTCATTAGCTGTCACAATAGGCAGCTAAAAGCAAAGCTAAACTCAAGGCCCAAATCAGGCCCTTGGTGGATTTTAATTTCTAATTACTATTAGATCTGGCCCGCCGGTATATTGCACGCACACCTTCACTCAATCCTGAGGATCTCCTCAGCTCAGAGCCTGACCCCAACATTGATGACCTTTCACCCAAGATGAGATTCCACGTATCTGGCTTGAACTAGCATCACAGAGCAGCACACTGACTTTACATGGATGTGTCCTTCTGCACTTTCTCTTGAGACCACAGGGCATGTTTGGTTTTTTCTTTGAGGGAAATTGTTTTTTTGAAGCTGTTGTTGGCCTGTGGAAAAATGTAAGATAAGAAATGACTCTGCAGATAGAGCCACAAGAAATTAATGCAATTTAATGTTTAATGTTGTTTTTATCGGCAATAGTTTAAGCTTTGTTAGTTTAATATGTGAAATAAGTTCACTTCAATAAGTCTTGCAATACACATTGAACCGGACCGGCCCTCGACTAGAACCAATTTTTTAATTTTGTCCCACTGTGTATTTGAGTTTGACACCCCTGGGCTAGCCCATTGTAGACTTAAGTCAGTCTCAGACTTGATCCTGATAAAACAGGGCTAAGCCCTTAAACCTTTGTTATAACAAGATTTATCATGCCTCATTAACGAGTCTTAGAGGTACCGCTAGACAGAATATTTTACCTTTAATAAGTCAGCTTTTCCCAGTCTTAAATGCTACACTAAGCTAACAGCTTCCTTGCTGTGGCTTCATATTAACAGATAGACATGACAGAATTATTCATCTTGGCAGGTTCAGAACATTAGGGTAATTCCCAAAATGTCAACAATTCCTTCATCTGTCCAATAGTAGGGGGCATTTTTATTTTCTGGGAGGCTAGCAAACATGTTATTACATTCTCAAGAATTGATGACATGCTCTCTTTCAATCGCTTCCTGGCATCTCCTGCATCCTCAACTCCCATAATGAAAACTTTTTTACACGTGCATTCACTTCACACTTGTCATCTGGCAGCAATATCCCTTATCAGGAGCAAGTGTGGAGAGCTGTGTGCGTTTGTTGAGACTGAGCAAACGTATGAGTGTGCATGTGTGTGTGTGTGTGTGTGTGTGGTGTGTGTGTGTGTGTGTATTTGTGTGTGTGTGTGGTGTGTGTGTGCGTGCGTGCATGCATGCGTGCGTGTGGCGGGGGGGGTTCGAGGGTGAATAAAGCAGGTGTTTCTTCAAAGTGAGGATTGCATCAGAGGTCCACAGTCTAAGGGGGTTATCCCGACCTCTCATCAGATGGACGTGGGTGTGCAGTCTTTGTCTGAAGTGATGCCAGGACTTATCACACACACACACACACACACACACACACACACACACACACACACACACACACACACACACACACACACACACACACACACACACACACACGTTATAGTGTAAAAGGTCAGGACTGTCCAATTGTTATGTATAACCCAATAAGATGCCAACACCTGTGTGAAAGCCACATGAGGATTCCCACAGAGAACAATTGAGAACCTTCACTCTGGATTGTATTGCGCATATGTTTGTGACACTATAGATAATTTATATGTTGACACGGAACAAAGGACATTCAGTCCAAATGTACACAGTCATAAAATCCATCTATCACCACGTTATACATTCACACAAAACATTAGACAAAATGTGGGTGGAGATGTGTAGTTTCCATATGAGCATTTATGGCATGATAATAATCTTTGCTATGTTTCTGACAGCGCTCCAGATTAGATCAGTGCAGGTTTTAACATCAAGAGAGACTAGTGGAGCATATGGAGTGTTTCCATACAGTACAAATGTACATAGCTTTTCTAGTGAGCTTTTCAATGCATTCATGAGACATTCAATGCAAACACGATTGAATATCAATACAGAAAGTCCAATTATAGGACATAATAGAGATGTGTGAAATGTGACACAACAATAAGCCATCCAAATATAGGCTTAAACACTAAACAGAAAGTATTTACAATATATCACTAAAACTTCTAGAATTGGAGAACATTCATGTATAAGGCAAGTTTATTTATATAGCACATTTCAAGTGCTTTACAAAAATGAAAGACATTAAGAGCACTAAGAAACATTTCATGAAATGACATTTAAAAACACTCGTTTAAAAGCAATGATATAAAATATCATTTAAAAACACTCATTTAAAAGCAATGATACATGAATAAAAGTTACAGTGCAGTGTGAGATACACACACCTGATTCTCAATCATTGCTAACCTTTTAGCAGAAATAGTTTTCTATCACCTCACGTCTTTCTACTTTCTTGTTTAACTTGTTCTTTAGTTATTTCAAGTGTTTTCATGCTAAACGAACCCCCCTTTAGAAAAGTCTAATCTGATCCCATGGTACCTTTTAGTATTCACCGAAAATATTCCCTTTTTCTTTTTTTAAATGCACATAGTTAAGTTTACCTTGTCTTTCTAGGACTTTGTTGGTGTCCTCTGCGAACCAGGGTCGATAGAGATAGAGACAAATAGAGATATTTCGAAGCCAACACCCTAAAAACTAATCTAACACTAACTACTTAGGAGTACCGACAACATTAGTCTAAACATTGGTTTTAAATAGGTTAGACTATAGACATCACTATAGACTATAGACATACACAAATTACAAGGAAAAATGGAGGTTGGAGTTAAATGCATTTCAGAAAAGAGTAACTTGTTTAATGTAGTCAAGCTTTGTCATATTTGATTAACAATAAAAGTCCTGTCCTCTTTAACCCTTGTCCACCATGTTTATGACATTAATTTGTCTTAACTATTCAGATCTGTTACCGGGAAGAATGATAACAGGCAATTTGGCATCAAAAGTGTGCATTATGTGAATTTACAGCAATACAGGATTGTTGGCTGGTTTCAGAGTTCCTGTTGTTTCAAACCAGCAGCTGAACAGAAACCCCTTTCAAAACACAGTTTGATGGAAATGATTTGGACAGTTTGGATCTGATCAGTAAATAATATGTATGTATGTGAGGATAGATCAGATACTGTGTCCATAGAGCAGTATCTAGTTATTAGAAATCTGTAAATGTGCATAGAAATAACCTTTCCTTCAAAAATCAGTCATGATAAACTCCAACTAGAACAATGAGAAGTACTGTAGTTTAGAAAAATAATGAAAACATAAATTATAATAACGAATATGAATAGTATTTTCTGCGAATAAGGATAATAAGTATTTATTTTTTGCAATGGGGTTGTATTTCATTACGAAGAAATAGACAAATCGACATAATTGTTTTAACCTTTAACCGATGTTGATACAGATAATACTGAGACCACAGGACCAGATGTGAAAAATACTTCTTTGTGTGCATTCCTCATGATATCAACTAGGGATGCTCCGATCGCCAATTTTGGGGTCCGATCGCCGATCCGATCGAGTGGGCGGGGCCTAGGGATCTTCCATTTAAAGTGATGTTTAAAACTCTTAATGGGGCTCATTCACTGGCGCTTCCACAAACAACAACCAACATAATGATTACATTCAAAGGAAGTACATTATTCAAGTTTACATTAACTTTGGAGAATAACACGTGAGAAATTAGTGGAAGCGCCCGGCGGCCGATCGATCGGAGCATCCCTAGTATCAACACAGGGCGGATAATTACTTGGCTTATTTACAGATATGAACGTGAGTCTGGTGCCATCTGTCATAAAGACAAGCTTTTTAACAAGGATGTTCCACATAGCCCCACAGGGCATCATTTCTGTTTGATTTGGACTCCTTCACAATCACTTCTTTGTTTGGAGTGCCTTGAAACTGAAAATTGGGAATTATCCAGGTGCATGGCTCGTAGCTTTCATTTCCCTCTATCGCTCTTGTGCGTATTTACAGTAAGCCTAATATGAGTTTCACAATCCTGAAAGTTTCACAGTAGCCTATTAAAACAAATATGAGAACATTTAAACCTGATTCCTTTGCATCTTCGTAACTGTGAATACGTGTGACACATTCTCCTTTGCTGTTTATTGTAATGTCAAAGAAGAAGGAAGCATAAAATGTAATTCCTTTATGCCTTTTCTTAACAAGGAAGGAAGAAACACGTTTGTTCTCCAATCATTAATGGACAGCTGCGGACGTGTCATGTGGCACATACACTTGAAACCGAGTAAGATTGTTGCAGAATATTGGGAATAATTGAGAGACACATTTATGCTTTTAGTTACACAAACATTAAGCACTGAGTTTCTATACCTATATTTCAACCATAGTTGATATAAATATCGCTTTATTTTTAATGTTATTATAGTTTCTTGAAATCGTTTTTTGGTTTACATTTTATTTTTATTTATGTACGCACCAAAAAACACGGAGACAAATTCCTCGTACTGTATGTGTTAACCTACTTGGCAATAAACCTGATTTGTTTGCTTTTATGTGTTCACTTTATGGAGTGAATTATAAAAAATTATAAAACATGGTCTTTCAAATACTGGGGAATTCTTCAGTATGCTGACAATAGCTTCCGGGTTGCTTATCAATATTTATTTTCAGATATAAAAGTAATCACTGATATTGTATATCTCTAAACCAGCAGTTATCAATTGTATATTTTGGCCTCTAACCAAGAGGATACTGATTTCAATACGTGCTTGATCTCAATAACAATACTACGAAGCATAAAAGCAACCGTTAAAAAGCTGTATTACCAAGTGTAGAAAATAAAGTTGCATGATAACAGAATTTTTATTGCAGAGTATGTGATAACTTAATAAACCTGTTCCTAAGGTTGGACAGTACTCTGCAAAGAAGAGGGTGGAGTCGATGTTAAAGGTGTGGCAGTTTCTCAGAAGTGTTATCAAAACACGGAAGTATTGTTGCACAATAGATATCCAGTGACTGTAACACTGGGGTCAGTGTAAGGAACGCACACGTACACATTTGACAAAAGCAACTCCAAGGTAAGGAATCTAGCTGGGATTATTGTATTATTGTGTTACACCCTGAGAGGAACGTGAGTCACACCGAAAATAATAAGCATGTAAAACAAACTCAGATTATGTAATGCTAACTGTAAATGTTTCTTCAATACTTGCTTCAATCTAAATCAGGGGGGTCAAACTCAAATACACAGTGGGCTAAAAATAAAAAAATCGGTTTCTAGTCGAGGGCCGGACTGGTTCAATGTTTATTGCAGAACTTATTGAAATGAACTTATTGCACATATTAAACCTGGAACTAACAAAGCTTAAATTATTGCCTAAAAAAACAACATTAAACAATCAGATGCATTAATTTCTTATGATTACATTTTTCCACAGGCCAACAGCAGCTTCAAAAAAAACTATTTCCCTCAAAGAAAAAAACAAACATGCCCTGTTGTCTCAAGAAAGAAAGTGCAGAAGAAGCATCCATTGAACTCAGTGTGCTGCTCTGTGATGCTAGCTCAGATACTTGGCCTCTCATCTTGGGTGCAAGGTCATCAATGTTTGGGCTCAGGCTCTGAGCGGAGGAGACCCTCAGGATGGAGTGAAAGTGTGCGTGCAATATACCGGCGGGCCAGATCTAATAGTAATCAAAAATTATCCTGCGGGCCAAATTAAATCCACCAAGGGCCTGATTTGGCCCCCGGGCCTTGAGTTTGACACATGTGATCTAAATCAATGTTATCATTATTATATCTGCAGTAGGGTGGTCCTTCGTGAGAGGTACATTTTTTTAATTCATTTATTTTAAGCTCCAACCACCGGAATTCGTTTTACTAGTCCAGAAAACTCTCCTGGTGAATGTTTTCCCCAATCTGACAACATTTACCCCTCCCTCATCGACCTTGAAGTTTAGCCAGTTGCAGCACTGTGGCTGCTGGTGTGACAGCCCAGGTGGATGAGGGAGGGGTACATGTTGTCAGATTGAGGACACAATTCACCAGGAGAGTTTTCTTGACTAATAGAATGAATTCTGGGGGTTGGAGTTTAGACTCTCCCACTTTCAATTTTAAGGACCACCCTAATCTGCAGGTGTACTTTTCTGCCAAGCCATTATTTGTGGCCTTTGTAATCCTTCACTGATGTCACGGTTGTCATGCCAGGTCACGGGTCTATGTCTAGGTTTGGGTGTTTCCGCTGTCCTCTATGTCATGTTTTCCTTCCGTCGTTAGTTACCTGGTGTGTCTCGTTAGTTGATTGTGTTCACCTGTGGCCCTTGTGTTTCTCCTCCCTCCTCACCATGTGTCTAGTTAGTTGATTATGTTCACCTGTGGCCCTTGTGTTTCTCCTCCCCTGCCCAGCTGTTTCTTGTCTGGTAATTATCCCTCCCTGTATTTAGTCTTGTCTCGTCCTGTGTTCAGTGTTGGTGCTTCTTTTGTTTGTGACCTGGTTCACCGTAGAGTGTTTTGTTTGTTGAAAGTTTATGTATTAGATAAGAGCCCTTGCAATAAAGGTATTATCAAGTGTTATCTGCGTTTGGTCCTACCTGCTTCACTCTGCGCTATCAGAAAGCACCAACCAGAAAATGGGCCCAGCAGATCCGTTCGAGCTGGAATTATTGAATTTTTTTTTTTTTTGGCTAACTGCTCGGATCGATGGAAGAGAGCACCCGGAGTTCAGCAGCGAGAGGCTGTGTTGTCGGAGGCGCGCCAGATGGCTAGAGAGAAACCAGGTTTGGTGAAGTTCTTACCTGGCTGGATTTCAAAGATCCTCCCGGTGTGTGATTCCCGGCCTGCTAGCCCCAGGCATGCTAGCTCCCTGCCTCCCGATTCCCAACCTGGCACCATACGCCTTGGTGGGTTCCGTCTGGAGTCAGCCCCGGCTTCTTCCCCATTTCCTGCTCCTGTCCAGGATCCATTCTCGGGTACTCGTCTGGCTTATGGAGGTCCACGGAGTATTCAGGCGGCTGCTAAAAGGAGTCGTCGCAAGGCCAGGTTAGCCCGAGCCCTAGCAGCCATGGTTCCGGTTACAGTTCCGGCCCAGCAGCCATGGTTCTGGCTCCAGTACCGGCTCCAGTACCCCTGGTCGCGACTCCAGTTTCGGCTCCAGGACTGGCTTACCGGCCAACGCCAGCTCCCCGAGTCCTGTCGGCATACCGGCCGACTCCAGCACCTCGTCTCTTGTTGGCCCCCCAGCCAACACCAGCTCCCCGTGTCCTGTCGGCGTACCGGCCGACTCCAGCACCTCGTCTCTTGTTGGCTCCCCAGCCAACACCAGCTCCTCGTCTCCTGTTGGCTCCCCAGCCAACTCCAGCTCCCCGTGTCCTGTCAGCGTACCGGCCGACGCCAGCTCCTCGTGTCCTGTCGGCGTACCGGCCGACTCCAGCACCCCGTGTTTGTTGGCAAACCAACTCTCTCAAGTTTCCCCTCCAGACACTTCTCAAGTCCCCTCTCAGGTCCCCTCTCGAGTCTTTTCTCGTGTCCCCTCTCAAGTCAACTCTCCAGTGTCCTCTCGAGTCACCTCTCAAGTTTCCCCTCAGGTCTCCTCTCGAGTTCCCTCTCAAGTCCCCTCTCAGGTCCCCTCTCGAGTTACCTCTCGAGTCACCTCTCGTTCCTTCTCAAGTCAACTCTCCAGTGTCCTCTCGAGTCACCTCTCAAGTCAACTCTCCAGTGTCCTCTCGAGTCAACTCTCCAGTGTCCTCTCGAGTCACCTCCCAAGTCAACTCTCCAGTGTCCTCTCGAGTCACCTCTCCAGTTTCCCCTCAGGTCTTCTCTCGAGTTCCCTCTCAAGTCCCCTCTCCGGTCCCCTCTCGAGTTACCTCTCGAGTCACCTCTCGAGTTCCTTCTCAAGTCAACTCTCCAGTGTCCTCTCGAGTCACCTCTCAAGTCAACTCTCCAGTGTTCTCTCGAGTCACCTCTCAAGTCAACTCTCCAGTGTCCTCTCGAGTCACCTCCCAAGTCACTCTCCAGTGTCCTCTCGAGTCACCTCTCAAGTTTCCCCTCAGGTCTCCTCTCGAGTTACCTCTCGAGTCAACTCTCGAGTTCCTTCTCGAGTCCACTCTCCAGTTTCCTCTCAAGTTCCCTCTCAAGCCCTCTCTCGAGTCCCCACTCAAGCCCCTACTCATGTCCAGTTGGAGGTCCCGCAGACTAGTCTTCTGCCGGGGGTCCTGCCAACCCCATGTCTTGTCCAGTTGGAGGTCCCAGACTAGTCTCCTGCCGGGGGTCCTGCCAACCCCATGTCCTGTCCAGTTGGAGGTCCCGCAGACTAGCCCTCTGCCGGGGTCCTGCCAACCCCATGTCTTGTCCAGTTGGAGGTCCCGCAGACTAGCCCTCTGCCGGGGGTCCTGCCAACCCCATGTCCTGTACCGTTGGAGGTTCCGCTGGGGTCCTGCCAACCCCATGTCCTGTCCAGTTGGAGGTCCCGCAGACTAGCCCTCTGCCGGGGGTCCTGCCAACCCCATGTCTTGTCCAGTTGGAGGTCCCGCAGACTAGCCCTCTGCCGGGGTCCTGCCAACCCCATGTCTTGTCCAGTTGGAGGTCCCGCAGACTAGTCTCCTGCCGGGGGTCCTGCCAACCCCATGTCCTGTCCAGTTGGAGGTCCCGCAGACTAGCCCTCTGCCGGGGGTCCTGCCAACCCCATGTCTTGTCCAGTTGGAGGTCCCGCAGACTAGCCCTCTGCCGGGGGTCCTGCCAACCCCTTGTCCTGTCCCGTTGGAGGCCTCGCCGACTAGCCCTCTGCCGGGGGTCCTGCCAACCCCATGTCTTGTCAGTTGGAGGTCCCGCAGACTAGTCTCCTGCCGGGGGTCCTGCCAACCCCGTGTCCTGTCCCGTTGGAGGTCCCGCCGACTACGCTCCTGCCGGGGGTCCTGCCAACCCTATGTCCTGTGCCGTTGGAGGTCCCGCCGTCTACTCTCCTGCCGGGGGTCCTGCCAATCCTATGTCCTGTGCTGTTGGAGGCCCCGCCGACTACTCTCCTGCCGGGGTCCTGCCAACCCTGTGTCCTGTCCCGTTGGAGGCCCCGCCGACTACTCTCCTGCCGGGGGTCCTGCCAACCCTTTGTCCTGTCTCGTTGGAGGTCCCGTCGTCCACCCTCCTGCTGGGGTCCTGCCAACTCCTGGTCTCTTCCGGGGGGATCCTGCCGAAGCCTGTCCCGCCGGCTCCGGTTCCTGTCCGGCCGACACCGGGTCCTGCCCGGCCTCCGGAGCTGTCTGGTCTTCGCCCTCATGCTCGGCCCCCTGAGTTCGCCCGCTGTGGCCTTCGCCCCACCATGGACTCTGCCTTGCCCCCGGGCCGTCCGCCCGAGACCCCCACCTTGGACTCTGCCTTGCCCCCGGTCGTCCGCCCGAGTTCCCCACCATGGACTCTGCCTTGCCCCCGGGCCGTCCGCCCGAGACCCCCACCTTGGACTCTGCCTTGCCCCCGGGCCGTCCGCCCGTTCCCCACCTTAGACTCTGCCTTGCCCCCGGTCGTCCGCCCGAGTTCCCCACCATGGACTCTGCCTTGCCCCCGGCCGTCCGCCCGAGACCCCCACCTTGGACTCTGCCTTGCCCCCGGCCGTCCGCCCGAGTTCCCCACCTTAGACTCTGCCTTGCCCCCGGGCCGTCCGCCCGAGATCCCTTCCTGGTCCCTACTGGGCTCCTGGGCGGTCAGCTTAGTCCCGTCCTCCGGACCCCCTCCACCCACCCTGTTGGACTATGTTGGATTTTTTGTTTAGGGACGTCTGGAATCCGTCCTTGAGGGGGGGTTCTGTCACGGTTGTCATGCCAGGTCACGGGTCTATGTCTAGTTTTGGGTGTTTCCGCTGTCCTCTGTCATGTTTTCCTTCCGTCGTTAGTTCCCTGGTGTGTCTCGTTAGTTGATTGTGTTCACCTGTGGCCCTTGTGTTTTCTCCTCCCTCCTCACCTGTGTCTAGTTAGTTGATTATGTTCACCTGTGGCCCTTGTGTTTCTCTCTCCCCTGCCCAGCTGTTTCTTGTCTGGTAATTATCCCTCCCTGTATTTAGTCTTGTCTCGTCCTGTGTTCAGTGTTGGTGCTTCTTTTGTTTGTGACCTGGTTCACCGTAGAGTGTTTTGTTTGTTGAAAGTTTATGTATTAGATAAGAGCCCTTGCAATAAAGGTATTATCAAGTGTTATCTGCGTTTGGGTCCTACCTGCTTCACTCTGCGCTATCAACTGATCTCTGGGTGTGAGAACTGCACCTACCTTATACATCACTAATGGCTCAAGTAAAACATACATTTCATTTCATTTTTTTCATTTTCAGTCTTTATTCGAACAGATTAAAAAAAAAAAATAACAAATGTGAAAAAGAATACCGTATTGTTATAATTACATTACATTACATTTCATTTAGCTGACGCTTTTTATCCAAAGCGACTTACAATTACAAATTACAGGGACATTCTCCCTGGAGTAACTAAGGACTAAGTGCCTTACTCAAGGGCACACTAGTGGTGGTGTTCCTGGTGGGATTTGAACTCGCAACCTTCCGATTTTCAGCCCACCTCACTATCCATTAGACCACCACTATCCCTATATACACTATATAATACAGTATTTATCTACATTCATGGTAATAGTGTATATTAAAAAACAAAAACAAGTCTTCATATTAATAATAATAATAATAAATAATAGTGTCCGAAAGGGAGTAGGAGAAGCAAATGCTTCCCCTTACTTGATCAATGATTGTCCTTTAAATCATTATGCAAGTTATTCCTACTACATTTACATTTATACACAGGGTTGGGAGGGTTACTTTGTAAATGTAATCAGTTACTGATTACTGAATACATGGCTCTGAAAGTAATCCGAATACAGTTACAGTTACGTGTCTTAAAAAAGTAACGTAATTAGATTACTTTTAGATGACTTTCTTTTTCCTTCACAGATGGGTATGTTTGGTGAACAGGACACAAAAAGCAAAAGGAAACTGAACGTGTTCTTACTGTTTTAATGGCTTATCAAGAGCACAACTGAAACATCACATCTGAAACGATGCAACAACATAATACACTTGTTGGGGATGCAGCTTGGGATGTGAGGAGTGAGGGACACGGCTTAGAACGGGCGTGTCGCATTCTGTCCTGCCAGTGTTAGGACATGAATTAAAATGTCGAACTCGGACTTCATTTTAAGGACATTTCAGCCAGGGGTGTAGAGCTATATTTGTTTAAGCACCGGATCGGCAACACAGGAGAGGTGTATGCACCAGTCTGCCTTGATCTATGTATTCATGTCCGTGACACTCACAGTATCTGCTGCCCGCAGCTGCTTTATAGAAGGAACACCTCCTTCACTTCATGACATCTCTGCAGCACCAGGAGGCAGCCTCTGAGAAGAGGAGCGCGCAGTGCCTTTCACGCACCGCCTTCGCTGTGTTTACCTTCAGAATCATTAGAAAGGCTAAAGAGCGACCGCAGGCTGATGTGTTTTAACCACACACACCTCACACACGATTTAAACGCAGACTTTTGTTCCTCCATGTTTCGTTGTTATTGTTTCACTGAGCGGACCCGCAAATTTATTACATCCTTTTAAACTGAATTATGCTTGTGCTTTGTTTAACTCCTGCTCCAAACCATTCCATAAAATCACCACACAGATTGTTATACTCATACTTCTCAGAGTTGTTCTGACCTTGAGTTATTTAAAATGTAGATTTCCTCTCAAATGATACCCACCCTCTCTGTCTACGAACAATGTTTTTAATTTCCGCGGAAGTACATTATGTCTGGCTCTGTACATGATTTGTGCCGTTTTAAATGTAACCAGATCAATGAACTTCAATATGTGTGACTTCAAAAATAATACATTAGTGTGTTCAAGATATCCAACATTATTGATAACTCTTATAGCCCTTTTTTTAATGTGCATAACGGCTGTAGGTTGGTTTTGTACGTGTTTACCCAAATCTCCACACAGTAAATCAGATATGGCAATATTAGTGTGTATATAGAGTATGCAATGAGTTATAGTGCAGAATGTATCTGGCTTTTCCCAGTTTTGAGAGTTTTAGCCAGTTTTGCTTTTACATGAGTGATATGAGGTTTCCAGCTGATGTTGTGGTCTAAAACCACACCAAGGAACTTCATTTCATAAACTCTTTCTATGTGTTATCTATATTAATTGTATCTGTGTATTTGTTTTATGTTTTCCAAATAACATAATCTTTGTTTTGCTTATATTTGATAATTTCTTTGTGTCAAACCAATGTTTTACTTTAATCATTTCTGCTGTTATCACTTCCATTAGCTCTTTCAAATTGTCACCGGAACAAAAAATAATAGTGTCATCTGCAAATAAAATACATTTCAATATATTTGATACTCTGCAAATGTCGTTGATGTATATTATGAACAGCTTTGGACCCAACACGGACCCCTGAGGTACTCCACAAGTTATGTTTATATATTCTGATTTATGTTCACCAATTTCAACAAATTGTTGTCTGTTGCTTAAATAATCTCTCACCCCGTTTAATCCCACCCCTCTGATGCCATACCGTTCCAGTTTTATCAGTAAAATTTTGTGATCTATATTCCCACTGCTTGTTTTTTATTGTCCATGCAGTTTGCTATTTCCTCACTTAATTCCGTTAGTGCCATAGATGTTGATCTATCTTTCCTGAATCCATATTGACTGTCGTCCAAAAGTCTTTTTGTAAAAAGCTTTTCAAGGATCTTGGAAAACTGAGAGAGCAATAAACAGGTCTGTAATTTGTGTAATGGTGTTTATCCCCAGTTTTATATAAAGTATAACTTTTGCTATTTTCATATTATTTGGGAATTTACCAGATTGGAAAGACAAGTTAAGAGATGTCAATGGTTCTGCAATTTCTTCAATAATGTTTTTTTACTATAATCATATCAATGTTATTCCAATCGGTCGAGGATTTTCTTTTACATTTTCGCACAGTATCGATGATTTGTTTTTCTTCGACTGGTGTGAGGAAGAAAGAGCTATTGTTTTCATTCCAGAGGTCCGTATCTTCCCCTTTAGTTGTTTCTACGGTTTTAATTTTTTCTGCCAGATCTGGCCCCACATTTACAAATTCATTAAAACCATTACCGCATCTTCTGTATTATTAATAACATTATTTTTCCACAAAAAACTCAGGGTAACCAGAGCTCTTTGCTCCATTTCTAATGACACTATTTAATACTTTCCATAAACCTTTCATATTATTCTTATTATTCGCTAATATTTTATTATAGTATTATTTTTTACATATCCTCAGAATATGGGTTAATCTATTATTATCTTTTATATTTATTTTCTGCTTCTGAAGTTCTATATTTTATGAATTGTCTATATAGTGTATTTTCCATCATAGGCCTTGTGAATATCGTCTCTCTCATATACTACCCTCCAATTCTGCTTTAGTAAATCATGCAGAGCTGTCATTGTTGGCTGAGATAAGTCCGGCTGTGCGTCACGCCTCCACCGTTCCCGGAAATGCATCCGCGGAGGAGCCGTGGAGGAACCATCAGTGTATCCTCGGTTAGAGCTCCTCCAGAGAGCCTCCTCGATGCTCGATGCTCAGTTCTCGGTGTGCATTTAAAAATGAGATGTCCTTCAAAATGGCGCGCTGAAATTCATTTCCGGGTCACTACCAGAGGACGAGGAGTCGAGGAGTCGAGGAGGGGAAATTTAAGTATTGAGAAGCCTCTAATTTCTCATTATACCGCACTCTCAATGAATTCAAATTAAATATATGGGGGAACAATGTTCAGCTGATGTAAAATACAGGGCTATGACAAAACACTCGACAGCTGATGCAGCTGTTGCCACGTAATAATGAACGGATGTCGCTTTAATATGACCGCTCAGAGGAGAGGAGTTCTCATTTCTTTAAACGTCTGCTGCTTCCCCTCCTCTCTCCTCGGTTCCCCTCCTCGGTCCTCCGCTCGCATCCCCTGTGGGCGGGACTAAAGAGGCTTCTCAATTCTTAAATTTCCCCTCCTCGACTCCCCTCCTCGAGACTTAGTCTATGGCTATGACGCCCATAATGCTAAACGGGAGCAAATGTTAATAGGGGACCCAATTATCCTAGTGGTGGCCGCCGGAGCTAACGGAGCCGCAGGGGGCTAGCTCCAGCCGGCGTCCCGGAGCTAGCCCACTGCGGCTCCGTTAGGTCCGGGCGGTGGAGTCCGTCTTTTCTCAACGTGTGAATGACAAGCATTAAGAATAACAACATATAGCTAATTCTCTTGCAGATTGTCTCATTTGATTATGAATGTAACGTTTATATAGGGGAACTACACTGTTAGCAGTAACTTGGTATGCATGTATTTCATGTTAGCTTAGCTTCTTAGCCTGAGCTAGCTCTGTTTACTTCCAGTTCGGAGGCAGCAGGTCCCGCCTCCGCCTCTTTGCCCTTATTTGGAGCAGGCGGGATTAGACTCTGACGTCACAGTCGAGCCGTTAGTGGCCGACTCCGCCTACTAAGGGCTTCACGGCAACTCTGCAGAATCCTATGGTTGACGTCACGGACACTACGTCCATTTATATATACATCATGCCCCTCCCTCTCACTGTCTAAGTGAACGGTGACTGTAAAAACTACACTACTGCGCATGCTCAGAGTATTTTCCTATTTAATGTGTGTGGCAAAAAATAATGACCATAGGGGCATAGAGCTGCCATCCCCACCACACGTCATCTCACATAATTCAGAGCTGATTGGCTGTAAATACGTGTGCCGCGAAAAGTGTGGTGTGTGAAGAGGAGGAGAGAGACGCGTCCTAAAACCAGGAAGTAAGCTGCGCATGGCTTCCCTCCACAAAAAAGCAATGAGATTTCTCCATAGGATTTTAGAAAATAGCTCCAAATAAGATCTGTGGGAAATGTAGCTGTTAGATAAATGCACGTTTTGTTCAGCCGGATAGTATCCACATGTCTACCCTACTTTTATCATTTTCTAATCATAAATCCATCATTTAGATTTATGATAGACTTTTGAAACTACAAGAACATAAGGAGGACTTTTACAAAAAAGTAATAGAGATTTTTATCCAGAAGGATAGGCAAATGGACTTCATCTTCAAGTCAAGGTAAGACCACCATTTTATTGAAAATGGGATCTTACTAAGAGAGAACCATTCAATATTTAAATGATAAAATTACATGTTTTGGGTATCCTTTTGTTGAACTGTCTGTTTAAAATTAATTGAAGCATCAGAATGAAAAAGCTTTTGAAAATAATATTAATTTTGATTTAGGTCAAAATATAATATTTGTAAACCGTCAGTGCCTCACCAGCCATGAACCTCACTGCAGAAGCTTATATATAGACATCTGAGTTTTTTGTGCCCCACCACTTTTGTACATATAGAAACGCCACTGGCTACGCTATATGGAAAGGCCACCAAAAACTGGCCTGGCCGCTTGAGGACGATTAAGGACGCTTAAACGGGGCTACCCGCTGCAGTGGAAATGCGCAATTAGATGGCCCACAGGGCCATCTCCCAAAATACAGTGAACCCCTGCAGACATGCTGAACAAGCATGTGAGTTACACCAAGTTTCACTTTCACTGTCTCTTATCACGGCTGAATGAAAGAGATCTTATCGTGTGTCATCTATTGCCACAAGGTCACTCTGCCACTCCAAAATGTGTCTGATGATAATTAACATTGATGCAACAACATAATGAAAGCACGGCACTGATTGATGTGCATCTTTTTTGAACGACAAGATCAGGCTCCAGAACATAATAAACAGTTGCCTAGCAGCAAGAAGCCTCTTTGATAATTACACCACACTGGTTTTGCAGCATGCCCCATAAGCGAGTTTCTCAGGGGGAACGTGAGTGAAGTGATGATTGACCTCTGATCTCTCTCTAGCAGACTGTCTCCAGTTCAGGTTCAATCGTGTAAATATTTCCTGACTGGAGAACATTTCCATGGTCTCAGACACTTGTATAATGACTTCACTAGCAAACATTAATTGAAAATAATTGGTTTAAAGCAGAAATCATTGGCATTTCCATTGTTTAAAATAATAGCATTCCAAAATGCATCTAAGATTCT
The DNA here is from genome assembly GCA_902827135.1 of Harpagifer antarcticus. Lineage (NCBI taxonomy): Eukaryota > Metazoa > Chordata > Actinopteri > Perciformes > Harpagiferidae > Harpagifer > Harpagifer antarcticus. The sequence goes on from CADEHL010001081.1 coordinate 433,784, forward strand.
ACATATCTGCTCTCTAAAGTGTATTAAACTCTACATACTGTGTTTGATCTTGGTGACAGCCCTACACATTTGCGTGACTATAAACTGTTATATTGTTTTAACAACAATGCAGTTTCTCTGCTCAGTTCTCCGTGCACCCCCCAGAGAGTGAGAGTGAGGTTTCAAGGGGAGCACATCTGTAACCCGACACCGTTGCAATGAATCGACATCTGACCAATCACGGCTTTGATACGGCCACGAGTGCAGGTGAAGAGATGTCGGTGAAAAGACAGTTTCAGTCAGGCGCAAGCAAGAGGGGAACAAAACAAAACATGAAGAAACTAGAGCATCACTCGAAGGTGGGTTATTGTATGAGTCAAATGTACAACTTGCGAATGTTGTATAAGTCAAATTGCCAATTGCCATATTAAAACATCAGCTGCAATTCACGACATGAAGAAGGCAGTCTCTGCATATGTAGGCTAATGGAGATGCAGTTATTTCAGTATTCTTTATTTACCATTCATTCAAGTATGTTATGCCTTTTATCTGCTAATGTACTGGAGGAGAGTGATACACTGTCTGTCTAGTTTGGCTTACATAACAGTTACAGTTTACAGCCTAAACAACATGGAGCATTTTTTTCCCCTTTTATTCATTTGTATGTCAATTTGCACATTTCATGGTGATGCTCAGCCTCTCCCCTTAACTCCTGCAGTCATCACAGCGAAATACTGATAGAAATGTGTGTGCAGTTGTTGATACATTGCTGACAGAGGGAACTACATTTGAATACAGATTAAGAAATATCAGTTTTTGAGCATGTCATAAGCATGTTTTGTATTATAATAAAATAATATAGTATTTAAATGATTGAATTGATTATGATTACTAGAAGTAGTTTATTTGCATTAATTATGTTATGTTATTTTAATCTTTCTTCGGCTAGTATTTGGCAGGAAATGCAGACGTATTCACCTGTAAACGCATACTGAACGACATACATGCACATTTACCTCACTGTATAAAAAGTAAATGTGTTGATAATAATAATAAACAGGAAATATATTTGCAAAGTACTTTGTTTCCCAAAAAAATGTGTTCACTCCTGTCGATTGGGGGGGGGGGGGGCCTCATCTCACAAAGTCGCTTGGGGCCCCAAGTTGGCCAGGGGCGAGTGGATGCGATTGTAAAGCATGCTCTCTGCAATTTGTGAGGTGCCATGCCTTTCTGAGCCAGAAAGGCATGCACCTCACACATACTTTTACATTTTCCTATTACTTATAATATCTCAGAGAGGTGTATACCTGCTTTTAAATGCCTTATTTTATTTTTTAAAGCTTTTATAGGTGCTTTTTTTGTGTTGAGAATAGTTTTCAACTAATGTTTCATATTTTTATTGTTGCTTGTGTTATCTAGAGTTTACTCGAACATTGGTGAAGCACCTTTAAACTTTTACAAAAAACATCAGATTAATAAAGCTAATTTTCGTTTTTTAAATGATAACTTATGGCTATTAATCCTGATGAATGAGGGGGAAAAAGCACACTCTTCTGTTTGTATTCATTAAACAAGGACATCTTGTAACTTTAGAGTATATTTGATTTTATTGACATGTTAATGTTACGTACAGTACAAGCACATCAGTATACATATTCATACAACAAACAACAACACTTTCCTGTCATGTTCTTGATTAAGAAAATGACAGGAAACTTAAAATTCAGTATAAGTTCGTAAAATATAACAAAGTAAACATTATTAAATTAATTATGTAGGTTTTGCCTGTGAATTAAACCATAAATAGTGGTAAAAGTTGCTTAATAGTTTAATGATTGACTTAGTCTTTTCTATCATGAATAGTTCCAAACCGTAAACAAACTTTAAAAATGATACTTAAAACAGTTAAATGTAAATATTTAACTTACATTTCCTGGAAAAGTGGTTTCAAAAGCTAAATAAATAATAAAAGTTCAATACATTTTCTTCATCTCCTTTAAATGCTTCACTGAAGCTACATTATATTAATATTATCATTATTGTTGTACTGAGTGATATTTCCAAACCTCACGTGACATTTCTTGGCATCCTCTTATGCTATTACGCACGTTTTAAATCTTTGGTATGGCAAACATGTTGAACAATATTACACAACCGACTGACAGAACCTGTTATGGTGAACATGTTACATGCACACTGAATCAAATCTACTAAGGAAGTGACTCCCTAGCGGCGGTGGATGGTCTCCGGCTGACTGTGGAGCCGGGTCTTGTTGGCCAGAGCTGCCTTTCGGGTCATGGGGAGCAGCGGGTCAGATCTCCTCTGTTTTGGGTCGAGCAGGCACCTGGGGAACGACTGATGATGTCCTAGAAGCATTGTCGCTTGCAGATTCAGACCTCTCGTCGCTGGTATAGGAGCCACGCCGGTCTAAGAGCCTGAGATCAATGTTGCTTGTCGCTTTGCTGAGGCGATGCAAAAGGACTTCCTCCGTATGCTAAGTTGGATGTGGATTCGAAGTCTGAGAAGCTGGTATTGGTGCTCGTGTTGCTCATGCTTTCGTGCTTCTTCTGCATCCCTCTCCATCTGCGTCCGGGTCTCAGAGAGGACGTCCAGGGATCGGGCCTTGTGGAGATGCCCTTTGAACTGAATTGCAGAATCACTTTGCAGACCGGTGCCATCGCTGGATCGACGTGAAGCCGGAGCCTCCCTGCTGGAGGCCAAGTTCAGGGTGGAGCTGTGCGCTTCCTCTGCAGGCTGTAGAGGCCGGCCCGAGGGTTGTTATAGGGCTGAAGGTTCATGGAGGGGATGTAACCTGCCTTGCCATTGAATCTGGAGAGGATTGCAAAAGAAAGATAATTGATTACAACTTTTGCAAACTATAATAACATCCTGATCAAGTTGAGAACTTATTTATCATTTATTTATCAAATTGCACAAAACCCCAATTTCTAACTCTTTGTATAGACAATAGTAGGTTTTGTGATGGGTTTGCTTGAAAAGACAATAAAAGAGCATTCATAAGTGCTTCAACCAGCCTTTTTTAATGTGCTCCCGTGTTCCTATTCTCTATTGTTTGCAGTGCAGACAGATAAGATGTCCATACTTGATGAGCCACCAGCCGTCGTGAGACTTCCTCAGCACCTCCACCACGGAGCCGATGGGCACAGACACCTCGTCGTGCTGCTTCGTTGTGTAACTCCTCACGGCACAGTACAGGTCACCTAGAGGTCACAAAGAAGATAACAAGATCAGAAATGTTGCAGTTGTAGTGCCGGGAGATATGGGAGTCGGAGGCGGTGCATCGAAGGTGCAAAAGTGGACTTTAATGCGGAGCTGCAACGGACATGTTGTCGGGTCGCAGCCCGGGTCGACAAGAGAGAGAGCCAGGAGGGCACACAACATATAAAGATAACACATACATGTCCGTGTGGAAACAATACCCCCAACCCGTAGTTCCATGCGTGAATTATGTCCCAGTAGTTAAATAGTGATCACTACACAGTACAGTTAAAGACTAGAAGAGAATAGATGTATTTTAGCTTTAGGGATGGGTATCGTTTGAAATTGATCGATTCTGATTCCGGTTCTGCTTATCGATTCCGGTTCTTATCAATTCCCCATTTCGATTCCAAAATTGTAAAAGAAAGAGGTCAAAGGTTTAGATAACAAAAATATCTTTATTCTTTTAAGCTTTAACTGACATTTTACAAATAAAAAATATATGCAATACAAATGTATTGCACAATAGCTGTGCTTTATTTTAACTGAGCTATGACTTTGGCAAGCTATTAACAGGCATTACACTGTGCCTTGTCTTTTCTTTTTAGTGTAGTGGAGCCTCACTTCAGAGCGTTTACCGCGACCCATCGTTGGTGTTATGAGGTGACTGAGCTCGTGAACTGTCTACTGGAGGGCGGGGGAGCCTCGCTGCGGGACAACTGTGGACCTCTGTCGCCTGTCAGCTCAATTTACATGATACCGTTTTAAAAAATGAAGAGCGGTGCCGGCCGTCAATGGCCCGCTGACGACCGGCGGTTCTGTGATTCTCCAGAACACACAGATGGCCAGTCCGCTATGTATTCCACCGGGTCACCGCAGTGCCGCGGCGCAGACAGACCCGGTGGAATACAGGGTCTACTGCGTTTAGGAACCGTTAAGCAGAACCGAAATTGTGTATTTTGTATGGGTACCTGGTACCCGGCATTTTCTTATCTGTTCTCATCTGGAACCGAGTTTCGGTTCCCAACCCTAGTTAGCTTCCATTGGTCAAAGAGCACTCCCCAGTGGTGATTCTTTATTATGTGCACCTGGCATGAATTTATTGGCACAGCAATGCCAGATTATGTCAGAGCAATGTCAGACGTGGATGGAATTTTTATAAAATGTAAGGCAAGGTACTTTACAAAAATGAAAGACATTCAGACAAAGGCATTTAAAAACAGTCGTTAAAAGAAAAGATAATATAAGAAACATTAAAAGAAAAAGTACCTGAATAAAAAGTTACAGTGCAGTTTAAGATATGAATAGTTCACACAGAAGTTCCATTTTACTGATGCCTTTCTTTAAGGTTTCTCCGAACATGAGCTGTGTACGCTTGTATGGCACATACGTCCCGAGCAGCATACAGAGAAAACCAGCCAGGACAAAGTCCCCAGACACTGATTCCCTGGGGTGACTAGCCCCAAATGTTCATTAACCAAAAACGAAACACAACCGCTCAGTTTCAATTAAAAGCAGCGACAAAAAGATAAAAGCATGGACAAGTTTTTCCAAATCCTGCTGTGACATTAGTCTTTTAATCCTAGATATGTTCTTTAGGTGATAGTAGGCTGATTTAGTAAATGTTTTAATGTGACTGTAAGATACATAAATGTAAAATAGCTTAAGTTACCCGAATTGTTAAACTTTTTAATGCTCAAGTGATTAAACTGTCAATTTGGATGAAGAAATCATTAAACAAGAATAATGCACACTTTTTGTTCTTAGAATATGATTTCATGAAGTTTATTTTAAGCATTTTAGTGTTCTAATTTTATTGCAATTTGCATTTAGTTGCATTGTTGAGTACAACTATAAAATGTACTTTATGTACATTTCAATGTTTTTCCATAAAGAATAAAGGAGTTATGTGTACTTGTTCAATGAGGTCATTTCTTGCTACATCTATTCCTGTACATTATAATTTGAATGAAAATAACACACACCTGCATTCTGGAATACAGAGTCTTCCTCATCCTCTCCGTCCAATAACTGCAGGTAGGGAGCAGGAAACCAAGCCAAACCCTTCGAGTCGTTCTCAACCAGCCACCAACCTGGAGAGGAAATACAACAACCTTTAAGCATCACAGAAATACAGAAAGAGTAGCTCAAGTTTGTTTTGCTGATTTCCAGTAGCCATCTACATGAAAGCTGAGGCACTGACCTGCAGGATCTTTGATCAGCACGTCCAGCTTCTCGTCCATAGCGACCTTAAACGGACGATTCTTGGTATCTTTTGTCTCATAGGCGGCCACGCAGGAGTAAGTCTGGGTGACAAACGGGTGAGTGACGCTGCCTGTAGGCTGGTGAGAAACTTCTCCTCCTCCTCCATCAGGCAGATCATCAGACATCAGGATCATGATGCTGTGTGAGAGAGAAATCAGTCGTTTAATATCCAAGAACTCATTTAAACTCTCTTGTAATTTGATCTGAAACTCTGGTGTGAGAACTGACCTGTTCTTGGTGAAGTCTGGCTGCAGGTCGTGATCTTTGGGCATGAAGAACTGAGTCACCTCTGGGGTCCGTGTCACACTTTGATCGCACTTCAGAAGTTTCTCGCAGTAGCTCTCCAGAAACTTCATGCGTTGGATGGAGCGCTTGGATCCTTTCTTCTGGCTGCTCTTCCTGGCCTGTCCTGCAGAGAGGAGAGGAACATTTTTCAAGATTATTACCAGACTGTAAAGAGAGCAGCGTCTAGTCCAAACTGTAAATGTGTTCATCGATTCATGAAGGAAACAGTCATAGGGAAGGAAAACGCCCAAAGATTAGACTGGCTGAGAAATAAGGTGAAGTACTATATTTATACAGCATTTTTCTTGGAAAGTACAACATGTAATATCCATCTAATTGCTTCAAACTAAGCTAAAACTGAAAAACAGAAGACATTAGACAATACATCAGCTAAATGTTTGCAGTGTTCGTAAACTCTTATAGTTGGCTTTTCCTCTAATTATCGGCTGCAAATGCACAATTTCTGTGTAAGAAGACCATTAAAATAGACCTTTTCTAAATACATTTGAACTATTCTTACCTCTAAATTTGGGGATCACTCTGTTATTTTTCTTGAAAATGTTCAAGATCGGGAATCTCTTCTTCAGCTGCCTCTGTTTGAAAAAAAAAGAAACGTTTATTATTTCTACAAAATAAACACCAATCTAAGAACATGTGTGATTTATTTAGTTTTTGGGGACTTACATGGCATTTCCTGAACTCCTGGAAGGACCTGTAAATGATCACTTCAGTGTTGTCCGACCACAACACAGAAATCATGAACATCTGTGGAGAAATACAAATAATGAAGGATGAGGGATGACATTTTTTACACAAATACAGAAAATCGCACAGTTAAATCTTCAGTTAAATCTCGCCTGTTGTGTTAACTCACCTTGAGTTTAGGAGTGTCCCTGTGCACGGCTCCAATAATGCGAGCACTGATTACAACGCGTTGATCCCCAGCCATTGTGTGAAGTGTGTGTCTCAGCTCTGTGGATGAATAGCAGCTTTATGGTCTGCAGGTGAGCTGTTGCTACTGGATCACAGAGACTGCAGCAGTACATATACCCTCCAAATAATGGAGGCGGAGTCAGAGGAAGACACACCTGAGGCACGGAGAAAAAAGGATGGAAACACAGACAGAGGCGGGCGCAGGTAGGAACCGCCACTTCTCCACCGATGACCAATACTGAAATCACACACGACAATCGCCTTCCGTAAAAACAAGAAAAACCGCGTGCTCGTTTCCTTAGAGAAAAACTCCCAGGTGATACAATTCATTGTTAGCTCATGTGCAGATTGACATACGAGAATTTAAACAAAGGAATCACTTTGACTGGATTTCAATGAATGATTGATAATGTTGGCAAGATATACGTTTATATTGTGGTGAATGTGTTAATACAGTAATTGTGTATAGACTATGAATACATAATGAAGTGTTCTGCCTCAGTCGAAATGTATGATCAAATTAACCTTCTTCTTTGTTAAATTATACATTGTTCTGCGCCTGGAATGTGTGTTCACTTGGTTCAAAGGGATGTTCGTTAAACATAAGTCATCATGTCGCACAAGCCACAGGAATCTATTGACTGATTGGCTGCTTGCTGCAAACATTCTGCAATTCTGGACCCACTTTGCTCCTCCAGGATGAGAATAAGTTCAAAAGGGCTTTACACCCTAGGGAAGCAGAACAATCAAAAGTAAAACTGGAACATTCTTTCAACAGACAGAAATAATGTTGTAAGGCAAGGCAAGGCAAGGCAAGTTTATTTATATAGCACCTTTCAACACAAGGCAATTCAAAGTGCTTTACAAAAAACGAAAGACATTAAGACAATGGCATTTAAAATCAGTCATTAAAAAGAAAATATAATAAAATAAACATTAAAAGAAAAAAAAATACATGGATAAAAGTTACAGTGCAGTTTAAGATGTGAATAGTTCAATTAAAAGCAGCGGCAAAAAGAAAGGTCTTTAGTCTGGATTTAAAAGTAGTCAGAGTTGCAGCGGACCTGCAGGTTTCTGGGAGTTTGTTCCAGATATTTGGAGCATAATAACTGATGTTTAGTTCTGACTCTGGGGACAGAAAGCTGACCAGTCCCTGAAGACCTGAGAGATCTGGATGGTTGATAATTTAGCAGGAGGTCAGAAATGTATTTTGGGCCTAAACCATTCAAAGCTTTATAAACCAGCAGCAGTATTTTGAAATCTATTCTTTGACACACAGGAAGCCAGTGTAAAGACTTCAGAACAGGAGTGATGTGATCCACTTTCTTAGTGTTAGTGAGGACTCCAGCAGCGGCGTTCTGAATCAGCTGCACCTTCCTAATATATTTTTTTAGTGAGACCTGTGAAGACACCATTGCAGTAGTCCAGTCTACTGAAGATAAAAGCATGGACAAGTTTTTCCAAATCCTGCTGTGACATTAGTCTTTTAATCCTAGATATATTCTTTAGGTGATAGTAGGCTGATTTAGTAACTGTTTTAATGTGACTGTTGAAACTCAGGTCAGAGTCCATGACTACACCTAGATTTCTGGCTTTATCTGTTGTTTTGAACATTGCAGACTGAAGCTCAGCGCTAACTTTTATACGTTCTGCCTTGGCTCCAAAAACCATTACCTCACTTTTATCTTTGTTTAATTGGAGAAAGTTCTGACACATCCAGTCATTGATTTGTTCAATGCACTTACTCAGTGTTTGAATTGGAGCATAGTCTCCTGGTGAAATTGTTACGTACATTTGTGTGTCATCCGCATAGCTATGGTAACTTATGTTGTTGTTTTTCATTATCTGAGCCAGTGGTAGCATGTAGATGTTAAAGAGAAGAGGCCCCAAGGTGGAGCCTTGAGGTACCCCACATGTCATATTTGTCAACTCAGATGTATATTTACCTATAGAAACAAAGTGGTTTCTGTCCTTTAAGTAGGATTCAAACCAATTTAGAACTGTTTCCGAAAGTCCCAACCAGTTTTCTAGTCGGTCGAGTAATATGTTGTGGTCAACAGTGTCAAACGCAGCACTGAGATCTAATAATACTAACAGTAGTAGTAGTGGTATCATTAACCCTTTATGGGATTGTTTTACAAAATATTTTTAACAATTTCATGTCATTTCTGACCAGAATAATGTCTATATAGCATAAGATCAGCTGATGCACGAGAAAACAAATTGATCTCTATATTTTCTTGACATTAATATTTTGATCCCTATTTTACTAACCAGAAGGAGCCATTTTAACTGCTTTACTTGTCCAGATCATAGACTGGTCCAGATGTACTCTTCATGATGTCTCTGTAATAATATCTTGTTTATGTTAAAGGTCTCTATTTTGCAATACCAAATGGATCAAAACCCACATGATTGTGTGATAGTATGAAGAGAAATTTGACATTGATGTCCAACACAAATAGATTCCTTTCATGAGAAAAAATCATGCATTTTTAGGTTGGCTTGTTTTTTTATAAGCATCCAAACTTTGCATGAATATAAACCTACAAAAAACTTGAAGTCTGTGTGGATAGGCTCAAATAGGTAGATGAGTCTGAGCTGTAGACAGAAAACCAAATGAATGTTTTACTTGCATAACTCACTGTCATTAGCTGTCACAATAGGCAGCTAAAAGCAAAGCTAAACTCAAGGCCAAATCAGGCCCTTGGTGGATTTTAATTTCTAATTACTATTAGATCTGGCCCGCCGGTATATTGCACGCACACCTTCACTCAATCCTGAGGATCTCCTCAGCTCAGAGCCTGACCCCAAACATTGATGACCTTTCACCCAAGATGAGATTCCACGTATCTGGCTTGAACTAGCATCACAGAGCAGCACACTGACTTTACATGGATGTGTCCTTCTGCACTTTCTCTTGAGACCACAGGGCATGTTTGGTTTTTTCTTTGAGGGAAATTGTTTTTTTGAAGCTGTTGTTGGCCTGTGGAAAAATGTAAGATAAGAAATGACTCTGCAGATAGAGCCACAAGAAATTAATGCAATTTAATGTTTAATGTTGTTTTTATCGGCAATAGTTTAAGCTTTGTTAGTTTAATATGTGAAATAAGTTCACTTCAATAAGTCTTGCAATACACATTGAACCGGACCGGCCCTCGACTAGAACCAATTTTTTAATTTTGTCCCACTGTGTATTTGAGTTTGACACCCCTGGGCTAGCCCATTGTAGACTTAAGTCAGTCTCAGACTTGATCCTGATAAAACAGGGCTAAGCCCTTAAACCTTTGTTATAACAAGATTTATCATGCCTCATTAACGAGTCTTAGAGGTACCGCTAGACAGAATATTTTACCTTTAATAAGTCAGCTTTTCCCAGTCTTAAATGCTACACTAAGCTAACAGCTTCCTTGCTGTGGCTTCATATTAACAGATAGACATGACAGAATTATTCATCTTGGCAGGTCAGAACATTAGGGTAATTCCCAAAATGTCAACAATTCCTTCATCTGTCCAATAGTAGGGGCATTTTTATTTTCTGGGAGGCTAGCAAACATGTTATTACATTCTCAAGAATTGATGACATGCTCTCTTTCAATCGCTTCCTGGCATCTCCTGCATCCTCAACTCCCATAATGAAAACTTTTTTACACGTGCATTCACTTCACACTTGTCATCTGGCAGCAATATCCCTTATCAGGAGCAAGTGTGGAGAGCTGTGTGCGTTTGTTGAGACTGAGCAAACGTATGAGTGTGCATGTGTGTGTGTGTGTGTGTGTGTGTGTGTGTGTGTGTGTGTATTTGTGTGTGTGTGTGTGTGTGTGTGTGCGTGCGTGCATGCATGCGTGCGTGTGGCGGGGGGTTCGAGGGTGAATAAAGCAGGTGTTTCTTCAAAGTGAGGATTGCATCAGAGGTCCACAGTCTAAGGGGGTTATCCCGACCTCTCATCAGATGGACGTGGGTGTGCAGTCTTTGTCTGAAGTGATGCCAGGACTTTATCACACACACACACACACACACACACACACACACACACACACACACACACACACACACACACACACACACACACACACACACACACACACACGTTATAGTGTAAAAGGTCAGGACTGTCCAATTGTTATGTATAACCCAATAAGATGCCAACACCTGTGTGAAAGCCACATGAGGATTCCCACAGAGAACAATTGAGAACCTTCACTCTGGATTGTATTGCGCATATGTTTGTGACACTATAGATAATTTATATGTTGACACGGAACAAAGGACATTCAGTCCAAATGTACACAGTCATAAAATCCATCTATCACCACGTTATACATTCACACAAAACATTAGACAAAATGTGGGTGGAGATGTGTAGTTTCCATATGAGCATTTATGGCATGATAATAATCTTTGCTATGTTTCTGACAGCGCTCAGATTAGATCAGTGCAGGTTTTAACATCAAGAGAGACTAGTGGAGCATATGGAGTGTTTCCATACAGTACAAATGTACATAGCTTTTCTAGTGAGCTTTTCAATGCATTCATGAGACATTCAATGCAAACACGATTGAATATCAATACAGAAAGTCCAATTATAGGACATAATAGAGATGTGTGAAATGTGACACAACAATAAGCCATCCAAATATAGGCTTAAACACTAAACAGAAAGTATTTACAATATATCACTAAAACTTCTAGAATTGGAGAACATTCATGTATAAGGCAAGTTTATTTATATAGCACATTTCAAGTGCTTTACAAAAATGAAAGACATTAAGAGCACTAAGAAACATTTCATGAAATGACATTTAAAAACACTCGTTTAAAAGCAATGATATAAAATATCATTTAAAAACACTCATTTAAAAGCAATGATACATGAATAAAAGTTACAGTGCAGTGTGAGATACACACACCTGATTCTCAATCATTGCTAACCTTTTAGCAGAAATAGTTTTCTATCACCTCACGTCTTTCTACTTTCTTGTTTAACTTGTTCTTTAGTTATTTCAAGTGTTTTCATGCTAAACGAACCCCCCTTTAGAAAAGTCTAATCTGATCCCATGGTACCTTTTAGTATTCACCGAAAATATTCCCTTTTTCTTTTTTTTAAATGCACATAGTTAAGTTTACCTTGTCTTTCTAGGACTTTGTTGGTGTCCTCTGCGAACCAGGGTCGATAGAGATAGAGACAATAGAGATATTTCGAAGCCAACACCCTAAAAACTAATCTAACACTAACTACTTAGGAGTACCGACAACATTAGTCTAAACATTGGTTTTAAATAGGTTAGACTATAGACATCACTATAGACTATAGACATACACAAATTACAAGGAAAAATGGAGGTTGGAGTTAAATGCATTTTAGAAAAGAGTAACTTGTTTAATGTAGTCAAGCTTTGTCATATTTGATTAACAATAAAAGTCCTGTCCTCTTTAACCCTTGTCCACCATGTTTATGACATTAATTTGTCTTTAACTATTCAGATCTGTTACCGGGAAGAATGATAACAGGCAATTTGGCATCAAAAGTGTGCATTATGTGAATTTACAGCAATACAGGATTGTTGGCTGGTTTCAGAGTTCCTGTTGTTTCAAACCAGCAGCTGAACAGAAACCCCTTTCAAAACACAGTTTGATGGAAATGATTTGGACAGTTTGGATCTGATCAGTAAATAATATGTATGTATGTGAGGATAGATCAGATACTGTGTCCATAGAGCAGTATCTAGTTATTAGAAATCTGTAAATGTGCATAGAAATAACCTTTTCCTTCAAAAATCAGTCATGATAAACTCCAACTAGAACAATGAGAAGTACTGTAGTTTAGAAAAATAATGAAAACATAAATTATAATAACGAATATGAATAGTATTTTCTGCGAATAAGGATAATAATTATTTATTTTTTGCAATGGGTTGTATTTCATTACGAAGAAATAGACAAATCGACATAATTGTTTTAACCTTTAACCGATGTTGATACAGATAATACTGAGACCACAGGACCAGATGTGAAAAATACTTCTTTGTGTGCATTCCTCATGATATCAACTAGGGATGCTCCGATCGCCAATTTTGGGGTCCGATCGCCGATCCGATCGAGTGGGCGGGGCCTAGGGATCTTCCATTTAAAGTGATGTTTAAAACTCTTAATGGGGCTCATTCACTGGCGCTTCCACAAACAACAACCAACATAATGATTACATTCAAATGAAGTACATTATTCAAGTTTACATTAACTTTGGAGAATAACACGTGAGAAATTAGTGGAAGCGCCCGGCGGCCGATCGATCGGAGCATCCCTAGTATCAACACAGGGCGGATAATTACTTGGCTTATTTACAGATATGAACGTGAGTCTGTGCCATCTGTCATAAAGACAGCTTTTTAACAAGGATGTTCCACATAGCCCCACAGGGCATCATTTCTGTTTGATTTGGACTCCTTCACAATCACTTCTTTGTTTGGAGTGCCTTGAAACTGAAAATTGGGAATTATCCAGGTGCATGGCTCGTAGCTTTCATTTCCCTCTATCGCTCTTGTGCGTATTTACAGTAAGCCTAATATGAGTTTCACAATCCTGAAAGTTTCACAGTAGCCTATTAAAACAAATATGAGAACATTTAAACCTGATTCCTTTGCATCTTCGTAACTGTGAATACGTGTGACACATTCTCCTTTTGCTGTTTATTGTAATGTCAAAGAAGAAGGAAGCAATAAAAATGTAATTCCTTTATGCCTTTTCTTAACAAGGAAGGAAGAAACGTTTGTTCTCCAATCATTAATGGACAGCTGCGGACGTGTCATGTGGCACATACACTTGAAACCGAGTAAGATTGTTGCAGAATATTGGGAATAATTGAGAGACACATTTATGCTTTTAGTTACACAAACATTAAGCACTGAGTTTCTATACCTATATTTCAACCATAGTTGATATAAATATCGCTTTATTTTTAATGTTATTATAGTTTTCTTGAAATCGTTTTTTGGTTTACATTTTATTTTTATTTATGTACGCACCAAAAAACACGGAGACAAATTCCTCGTACTGTATGTGTTAACCTACTTGGCAATAAACCTGATTTGTTTGCTTTTATGTGTTCACTTTATGGAGTGAATTATAAAAAAATTATAAAACAATGGTCTTTCAAATACTGGGGAATTCTTCAGTATGCTGACAATAGCTTCCGGGTTGCTTATCAATATTTATTTTCAGATATAAAAGTAATCACTGATATTGTATATCTCTAAACCAGCAGTTATCAATTGTATATTTTGGCCTCTAACCAAGAGGATACTGATTTCAATACGTGCTTGATCTCAATAACAATACTACGAAGCCATAAAAGCAACCGTTAAAAAGCTGTATTACCAAGTGTAGAAAATAAAGTTGCATGATAACAGAATTTTTATTGCAGAGTATGTGATAACTTAATAAACCTGTTCCTAAGGTTGGACAGTACTCTGCAAAGAAGAGGGTGGAGTCGATGTTAAAGGGTGTGCAGTTTCTCAGAAGTGTTATCAAAACACGGAAGTATTGTTGCACAATAGATATCCAAGTGACTGTAACACTGGGGTCAGTGTAAGGAACGCACACGTACACATTTGACAAAAGCAACTCCAAGGTAAGGAATCTAGCTGGGATTATTGTATTATTGTGTTACACCCTGAGAGGAACGTGAGTCACACCGAAAAATAATAAGCAGTAAAACAAACTCAGATTATGTAATGCTAACTGTAAATGTTTCTTCAATACTTGCTTCATCTAAATCAGGGGGGTCAAACTCAAATACACAGTGGGCTAAAATAAAAAAATCGGTTCTAGTCGAGGGCCGGACTGGTTCAATGTTTATTGCAGAACTTATTGAAATGAACTTATTGCACATATTAAACCTGGAACTAACAAAGCTTAAATTATTGCCTAAAAAAACAACATTAAACAATCAGATGCATTAATTTCTTATGATTACATTTTTCCACAGGCCAACAGCAGCTTCAAAAAAACTATTTCCCTCAAAGAAAAAAACAAACATGCCCTGTTGTCTCAAGAAAGAAAGTGCAGAAGGAAGCATCCATTGAACTCAGTGTGCTGCTCTGTGATGCTAGCTCAGATACTTGGCCTCTCATCTTGGGTGCAAGGTCATCAATGTTTGGGCTCAGGCTCTGAGCGGAGGAGACCCTCAGGATGGAGTGAAAGTGTGCGTGCAATATACCGGCGGGCCAGATCTAATAGTAATCAAAAATTATCCTGCGGGCCAAAATTAAATCCACCAAGGGCCTGATTTGGCCCCCGGGCCTTGAGTTTGACACATGTGATCTAAATCAATGTTATCATTATTATATCTGCAGTAGGGTGGTCCTTCGTGAGAGGTACATTTTTTTAATTCATTTATTTTAAGCTCCAACCACCGGAATTCGTTTTACTAGTCAAGAAAACTCTCCTGGTGAATGTTTTCCCCAATCTGACAACATTTACCCCTCCCTCATCGACCTTGAAGTTTAGCCAGTTGCAGCACTGTGGCTGCTGGTGTGACAGCCCAGGTGGATGAGGGAGGGGTACATGTTGTCAGATTGAGGACACAATTCACCAGGAGAGTTTTCTTGACTAATAGAATGAATTCTGGGGGTTGGAGTTTAGACTCTCCCACTTTCAATTTTAAGGACCACCCTAATCTGCAGGTGTACTTTTCTGCCAAGCCATTATTTGTGGCCTTTGTAATCCTTCACTGATGTCACGGTTGTCATGCCAGGTCACGGGTCTATGTCTAGGTTTGGGTGTTTCCGCTGTCCTCTATGTCATGTTTTCCTTCCGTCGTTAGTTCCCTGGTGTGTCTCGTTAGTTGATTGTGTTCACCTGTGGCCCTTGTGTTTTCTCCTCCCTCCTCACCTGTGTCTAGTTAGTTGATTATGTTCACCTGTGGCCCTTGTGTTTCTCCTCCCCTGCCCAGCTGTTTCTTGTCTGGTAATTATCCCTCCCTGTATTTAGTCTTGTCTCGTCCTGTGTTCAGTGTTGGTGCTTCTTTTGTTTGTGACCTGGTTCACCGTAGAGTGTTTTGTTTGTTGAAAGTTTATGTATTAGATAAGAGCCCTTGCAATAAAGGTATTATCAAGTGTTATCTGCGTTTGGGTCCTACCTGCTTCACTCTGCGCTATCAGAAAGCACCAACCAGAAAATGGGCCCAGCAGATCCGTTCGAGCTGGAATTATTGAATTTTTCCTTTTTTTTGGCTAACTGCTCGGATCGATGGAAGAGAGCACCCGGAGTTCAGCAGCGAGAGGCTGTGTTGTCGGAGGCGCGCCAGATGGCTAGAGAGAAACCAGGTTTGGTGAAGTTCTTACCTGGCTGGATTTCAAAGATCCTCCCGG
The DNA here is from genome assembly GCA_902827135.1 of Harpagifer antarcticus. Taxonomy (NCBI): domain Eukaryota; kingdom Metazoa; phylum Chordata; class Actinopteri; order Perciformes; family Harpagiferidae; genus Harpagifer; species Harpagifer antarcticus. Next base: position 449,833 of record CADEHL010001081.1, read on the forward strand.
TGTGTGATTCCCGGCCTGCTAGCCCCAGGCATGCTAGCTCCCTGCCTCCCGATTCCCAACCTGGCACCATACGCCTTGGTGGGTTCCGTCTGGAGTCAGCCCCGGCTTCTTCCCCATTTCCTGCTCCTGTCCAGGATCCATTCTCGGGTACTCGTCTGGCTTATGGAGGTCCACGGAGTATTCAGGCGGCTGCTAAAAGGAGTCGTCGCAAGGCCAGGTTAGCCCGAGCCCTAGCAGCCATGGTTCCGGTTACAGTTCCGGCCCCAGCAGCCATGGTTCTGGCTCCAGTACCGGCTCCAGTACCCCTGGTCGCGACTCCAGTTTCGGCTCCAGGACTGGCTTACCGGCCAACGCCAGCTCCCCGAGTCCTGTCGGCATACCGGCCGACTCCAGCACCTCGTCTCTTGTTGGCTCCCCAGCCAACACCAGCTCCCCGTGTCCTGTCGGCGTACCGGCCGACTCCAGCACCTCGTCTCTTGTTGGCTCCCCAGCCAACACCAGCTCCTCGTGTCCTGTTGGCTCCCCAGCCAACTCCAGCTCCCCGTGTCCTGTCAGCGTACCGGCCGACGCCAGCTCCTCGTGTCCTGTCGGCGTACCGGCCGACTCCAGCACCCCGTGTTCTGTTGGCAAACCAACTCTCTCAAGTTTCCCCTCCAGACACTTCTCAAGTCCCCTCTCAGGTCCCCTCTCGAGTCTTTTCTCGTGTCCCCTCTCAAGTCAACTCTCCAGTGTCCTCTCGAGTCACCTCTCAAGTTTCCCCTCAGGTCTACTCTCGAGTTCCCTCTCAAGTCCCCTCTCAGGTCCCCTCTCGAGTTACCTCTCGAGTCACCTCTCGAGTTCCTTCTCAAGTCAACTCTCCAGTGTCCTCTCGAGTCACCTCTCAAGTCACCTCTCCAGTGTCCTCTCGAGTCAACTCTCCAGTGTCCTCTCGAGTCACCTCCCAAGTCAACTCTCCAGTGTCCTCTCGAGTCACCTCTCAAGTTTCCCCTCAGGTCTACTCTCGAGTTCCCTCTCAAGTCCCCTCTCAGGTCCCCTCTCGAGTTACCTCTCGAGTCACCTCTCGAGTTCCTTCTCAAGTCAACTCTCCAGTGTCCTCTCGAGTCACCTCTCAAGTCAACTCTCCAGTGTTCTCTCGAGTCACCTCTCAAGTCAACTCTCCAGTGTCCTCTCGAGTCACCTCCCAAGTCAACTCTCCAGTGTCCTCTCGAGTCACCTCTCAAGTTTCCCCTCAGGTCTCCTCTCGAGTTACCTCTCGAGTCAACTCTCGAGTTCCTTCTCGAGTCCACTCTCCAGTTTCCTCTCAAGTTCCCTCTCAAGCCCTCTCTCGAGTCCCCACTCAAGCCCCTACTCATGTCCAGTTGGAGGTCCCGCAGACTAGTCTTCTGCCGGGGGTCCTGCCAACCCCATGTCTTGTCCAGTTGGAGGTCCCGCAGACTAGTCTCCTGCCGGGGGTCCTGCCAACCCCATGTCCTGTCCAGTTGGAGGTCCCGCAGACTAGCCCTCTGCCGGGGGTCCTGCCAACCCCATGTCTTGTCCAGTTGGAGGTCCCGCAGACTAGCCCTCTGCCGGGGGTCCTGCCAACCCCATGTCCTGTACCGTTGGAGGTTCCGCTGGGGGTCCTGCCAACCCCATGTCCTGTCCAGTTGGAGGTCCCGCAGACTAGCCCTCTGCCGGGGGTCCTGCCAACCCCATGTCTTGTCCAGTTGGAGGTCCCGCAGACTAGCCCTCTGCCGGGGGTCCTGCCAACCCCATGTCTTGTCCAGTTGGAGGTCCCGCAGACTAGTCTCCTGCCGGGGGTCCTGCCAACCCCATGTCCTGTCCAGTTGGAGGTCCCGCAGACTAGCCCTCTGCCGGGGGTCCTGCCAACCCCATGTCTTGTCCAGTTGGAGGTCCCGCAGACTAGCCCTCTGCCGGGGGTCCTGCCAACCCCTTGTCCTGTCCCGTTGGAGGCCTCGCCGACTAGCCCTCTGCCGGGGGTCCTGCCAACCCCATGTCTTGTCCAGTTGGAGGTCCCGCAGACTAGTCTCCTGCCGGGGGTCCTGCCAACCCCGTGTCCTGTCCCGTTGGAGGTCCCGCCGACTACGCTCCTGCCGGGGGTCCTGCCAACCCTATGTCCTGTGCCGTTGGAGGTCCCGCCGTCTACTCTCCTGCCGGGGGTCCTGCCAATCCTATGTCCTGTGCTGTTGGAGGCCCCGCCGACTACTCTCCTGCCGGGGGTCCTGCCAACCCTGTGTCCTGTCCCGTTGGAGGCCCCGCCGACTACTCTCCTGCCGGGGGTCCTGCCAACCCTTTGTCCTGTCTCGTTGGAGGTCCCGTCGTCCACCCTCCTGCTGGGGGTCCTGCCAACTCCTGGTCCTCTTCCGTGGGGGATCCTGCCGAAGCCTGTCCCGCCGGCTCCGGTTCCTGTCCGGCCGACACCGGGTCCTGCCCGGCCTCCGGAGCTGTCTGGTCTTCGCCCTCATGCTCGGCCCCCTGAGTTCGCCCGCTGTGGCCTTCGCCCCACCATGGACTCTGCCTTGCCCCCGGGCCGTCCGCCCGAGACCCCCACCTTGGACTCTGCCTTGCCCCCGGGTCGTCCGCCCGAGTTCCCCACCATGGACTCTGCCTTGCCCCCGGGCCGTCCGCCCGAGACCCCCACCTTGGACTCTGCCTTGCCCCCGGGCCGTCCGCCCGAGTTCCCCACCTTAGACTCTGCCTTGCCCCCGGGTCGTCCGCCCGAGTTCCCCACCATGGACTCTGCCTTGCCCCCGGGCCGTCCGCCCGAGACCCCCACCTTGGACTCTGCCTTGCCCCCGGGCCGTCCGCCCGAGTTCCCCACCTTAGACTCTGCCTTGCCCCCGGGCCGTCCGCCCGAGATCCCTTCCTGGTCCCCTACTGGGCTCCTGGGCGGTCAGCTTAGTCCCGTCCTCCGGACCCCCTCCACCCACCCTGTTGGACTATGTTGGATTTTTTGTTTAGGGACGTCTGGAATCCGTCCCTTGAGGGGGGGGTTCTGTCACGGTTGTCATGCCAGGTCACGGGTCTATGTCTAGGTTTGGGTGTTTCCGCTGTCCTCTGTCATGTTTTCCTTCCGTCGTTAGTTCCCTGGTGTGTCTCGTTAGTTGATTGTGTTCACCTGTGGCCCTTGTGTTTTCTCCTCCCTCCTCACCTGTGTCTAGTTAGTTGATTATGTTCACCTGTGGCCCTTGTGTTTCTCCTCCCCTGCCCAGCTGTTTCTTGTCTGGTAATTATCCCTCCCTGTATTTAGTCTTGTCTCGTCCTGTGTTCAGTGTTGGTGCTTCTTTTGTTTGTGACCTGGTTCACCGTAGAGTGTTTTGTTTGTTGAAAGTTTATGTATTAGATAAGAGCCCTTGCAATAAAGGTATTATCAAGTGTTATCTGCGTTTGGGTCCTACCTGCTTCACTCTGCGCTATCAACTGATCTCTGGGTGTGAGAACTGCACCTACCTTATACATCACTAATGGCTCAAGTAAAACAATACATTTCATTTCATTTTTTTCATTTTCAGTCTTTATTTCGAACAGATTAAAAAAAAAAAAATAACAAATGTGAAAAACAGAATACCGTATTGTTATAATTACATTACATTACATTTCATTTAGCTGACGCTTTTTATCCAAAGCGACTTACAATTACAAATTACAGGGACATTCTCCCTGGAGTAACTAAGGACTAAGTGCCTTACTCAAGGGCACACTAGTGGTGGTGTTCCTGGTGGGATTTGAACTCGCAACCTTCCGATTTTCAGCCCACCTCACTATCCATTAGACCACCACTATCCCTATATACACTATATAATACAGTATTTATCTACATTCATGGTAATATGTGTATATTAAAAAACAAAAACAAGTCTTCATATTAATAATAATAATAATAAATAATATGTGTCCGAAAGGGAGTAGGAGGAAGCAAATGCTTCCCCTTACTTGATCAATGATTGTCCTTTAAATCATTATGCAAGTTATTCCTACTACATTTACATTTATACACAGGGTTGGGAGGGTTACTTTGTAAATGTAATCAGTTACTGATTACTGAATACATGGCTCTGAAAGTAATCCGAATACAGTTACAGTTACGTGTCTTAAAAAAGTAACGTAATTAGATTACTTTTAGATGACTTTCTTTTTCCTTCACAGATGGGTATGTTTGGTGAACAGGAGACACAAAAAGCAAAAGGAAACTGAACGTGTTCTTACTGTTTTAATGGCTTATCAAGAGCACAACTGAAACATCACATCTGAAACGATGCAACAACATAATACACTTGTTGGGGATGCAGCTTGGGATGTGAGGAGTGAGGGACACGGCTTAGAACGGGCGTGTCGCATTCTGTCCTGCCAGTGTTGGCAGGACATGAATTAAAATGTCGAACTCGGACTTCATTTTAAGGACATTTCAGCCAGGGGTGTAGAGCTATATTTGTTTAAGCACCGGATCGGCAACACAGGAGAGTGTATGCACCAGTCTGCCTTGATCTATGTATTCATGTCCGTGACACTCACAGTATCTGCTGCCCGCAGCTGCTTTATAGAAGGAACACCTCCTTCACTTCATGACATCTCTGCAGCACCAGGAGGCAGCCTCTGAGAAGAGGAGCGCGCAGTGCCTTTCACGCACCGCCTTCGCTGTGTTTACCTTCAGAATCATTAGAAAGGCTAAAGAGCGACCGCAGGCTGATGTGTTTTAACCACACACACCTCTACACACACGATTTAAACGCAGACTTTTGTTCCTCCATGTTTCGTTGTTATTGTTTCACTGAGCGGACCCGCAAATTTATTACATCCTTTTAAACTGAATTATGCTTGTGCTTTGTTTTAACTCCTGCTCCAAACCATTCCATAAAATCACCACACAGATTGTTATACTCATACTTCTCAGAGTTGTTCTGACCTTGAGTTATTTAAAATGTAGATTTCCTCTCAAATGATACCCACCCTCTCTGTCTACGAACAATGTTTTTAATTTCCGCGGAAGTACATTATGTCTGGCTCTGTACATGATTTGTGCCGTTTTAAATGTAACCAGATCAATGAACTTCAATATGTGTGACTTCAAAAATAATACATTAGTGTGTTCAAGATATCCAACATTATTGATAACTCTTATAGCCCTTTTTTGTAATGTGCATAACGGCTGTAGGTTGGTTTTGTACGTGTTTACCCAAATCTCCACACAGTAAATCAGATATGGCAATATTAGTGTGTTATATAGAGTATGCAATGAGTTATAGTGCAGAATGTATCTGGCTTTTCCCAGTTTTGAGAGTTTTAGCCAGTTTTGCTTTTACATGAGTGATATGAGGTTTCCAGCTGATGTTGTGGTCTAAAACCACACCAAGGAACTTCATTTCATAAACTCTTTCTATGTGTTATCTATATTAATTGTATCTGTGTATTTGTTTTATGTTTTCCAAATAACATAATCTTTGTTTTGCTTATATTTAATGATAATTTCTTTGTGTCAAACCAATGTTTTACTTTAATCATTTCTGCTGTTATCACTTCCATTAGCTCTTTCAAATTGTCACCGGAACAAAAAATAATAGTGTCATCTGCAAATAAAATACATTTCAATATATTTGATACTCTGCAAATGTCGTTGATGTATATTATGAACAGCTTTGGACCCAACACGGACCCCTGAGGTACTCCACAAGTTATGTTTATATATTCTGATTTATGTTCACCAATTTCAACAAATTGTTGTCTGTTGCTTAAATAATCTCTCACCCCGTTTAATCCCACCCCTCTGATGCCATACCGTTCCAGTTTTATCAGTAAAATTTTGTGATCTATATTCCCACTGCTTGTTTTTTATTGTCCATGCAGTTTGCTATTTCCTCACTTAATTCCGTTAGTGCCATAGATGTTGATCTATCTTTCCTGAATCCATATTGACTGTCGTCCAAAAGTCTTTTTGTAAAAAGCTTTTCAAGGATCTTGGAAAACTGAGAGAGCAATAAAACAGGTCTGTAATTTGTGTAATGGTGTTTATCCCCAGTTTTATATAAAGTATAACTTTTGCTATTTTCATATTATTTGGGAATTTACCAGATTGGAAAGACAAGTTAAAGAGATGAGTCAATGGTTCTGCAATTTCTTCAATAATGTTTTTTACTATAATCATATCAATGTTATTCCAATCGGTCGAGGATTTTCTTTTACATTTTCGCACAGTATCGATGATTTGTTTTTCTTCGACTGGTGTGAGGAAGAAAGAGCTATTGTTTTCATTCCAGAGGTCCGTATCTTCCCCTTTAGTTGTTTCTACGGTTTTAATTTTTTCTGCCAGATCTGGCCCCACATTTACAAAGAATTCATTAAAACCATTACCGCATCTTCTGTATTATTAATAACATTATTTTTGTCCACAAAAAACTCAGGGTAACCAGAGCTCTTTGCTCCATTTCTAATGACACTATTTAATACTTTCCATAAACCTTTCATATTATTCTTATTATTCGCTAATATTTTATTATAGTATTATTTTTTACATATCCTCAGAATATGGGTTAATCTATTATTATATCTTTTATATTTATTTTCTGCTTCTGAAGTTCTATATTTTATGAATTGTCTATATAGTGTATTTTCCATCATAGGCCTTGTGAATATCGTCTCTCTCATATACTACCCTCCAATTCTGCTTTAGTAAATCATTCTTAAATGCAATTATGTTATCTTCAGTTCTCAGTCTTTTGTATTTGAAATGGCTGGCGACTTTCGGTTTCTTAGAACTGCAGTGATAGACAATAAAAACAGGTAAATGATCACTTATGTCACGATATAATAGTCCGCCTACTGTATTGTTTTCCATAATGTTTGTGAAAATGTTGTCTATTAATGTAGCAGAATGAGAAGTGATTCTACTAGGTCTGGTAATTTTAGGATACAAACCCATACTGTACAATGTATTGATGAAGTGTTCTGTCATTTTATGCTTATTTGGATTCGACAGGTCAATATTGTAATCCCCACAGATAAACATAATTTTTTGTAATGATTTCGTAATGTTTTCTACCCTATCTGTAAATGTGTCAATACAGGTTCCAGGAGCTCTGTATACAACTCACAATAACATTTTTAGACTTTTCCATACACATTTCTACTGTAACACATTCAAACAAATCGTCAACAGCTGTTGTCATGCCAACATAAGATAACACTTTATTATACATGGCTTAAACCAAACAGAGGTAGCTCCTGATTCCTTGGTATTATTTTTCCTTTGTGTATATATCTTTTCAACTTCAAGGCGTTTAGTTTGGCTTGATATTTCTGATGCTCTAATTTGAAACTTTCCAACATTCGTGCATTAACAAGCTGAGCCGAACAGTGACGGAAATACTGTACATTACGTCACAAGGAAATCATTAGTTATGTTTAGGGTGTAAGACTGACACACATTTACTTTAACTCTGTGGGGTATAACCTGGGTATAACCTGTTCTTCTGGAACTTTCGTCTACGACAATGAAACTTGTATGAATACACACCTTCCACCTCATGAAAGTATGAATGAAGTGGAAAGTTGTGCATCGTTCCAATGCTTCCAGGTTAGAATCAAGGATCTTTATTTCTGTCCAATAACGCCCCCAGTTGAATCCTGGCCACCCCAAACACCCTCACCACAGGGGCCCAAATAATTTTAGAACATTAAGAAAAAAATATATAAGTAACCTTTCATCATTCTTCAAGAATTAACATTAATAGAACGTTATATTGATAATGTGCTCACTAAACTTACAATTCATTTAACTTATTTTCTTCCAAAAATGTATTATCCAAAGCCTCTAGTTTGTACACCCCTTCTATTTACATGTAACGGTTTGGTCCCGCCTCCGCCTCCAAACGGCACATTCTAACGTAGCAGAGAGTGAGAGCATGTGAGGAGGGATGCTAATACTTACTGTACGTGTGAACCATGTCTCAACGACTAACAAAGTCAGGCTTTAAGAAAGAAAAGAAAGGAGAGAAAGAAAAGAGAGAGGGACTAAAGAGCGACAGTATCACCCAGGTTTTCAAAAGAAAAGGTGTCATCTGTGGAAGCCGTAGTGCTGTAAAAAGCACGACCAATCATCTGAGCCGGCCCGGCTAAAATAACTGGATGGCCTACCTGCCTGTCAGCCTTCCATCTGTGCACAAACTTATCTCGTGCCCTCATTGGTCATGTGCGCGTTCGTGTGTGTTGAAGGAGGGGCTCTGTAAGGAAGTGGATTTTTTCCGGTTGTATGTTTTCAAATTCTAGCGCACTCAAGCTGGTTTCTCCAAAATTACCTACCCCACCTTTAACTGAGCATTTAATTAAAAAAAACTCTTATTTAAATGATGTGTGTGTGTCTCTGTTGTCCTGATGATACACTGAGAGAATGAGCTCATAGGGCTGCTGATCACCATAAGCTAAACAGTCTGTATATTGCACTACATTTGTATAATGTAAGCTTGCATAGCCATGGGAACATGGGATCAAATATCAAACTATTCAGCTTTTTCAACACATGATGGGAAACTTTCAACTTTTTCAAAATACGTTGTAAAATATTATTATAATATTATAATAATATATTCAGCTTTTTAAAGTCTTTTTTTAACATGGAAGTTATTGCAATGCATTTGAGCTGTAACAATTAACACACACACACACACACACACACACACACTCTCTCTCTCTCTCACACTCTCACACACACACACACACACACACACACACACACACACACACACACTCTCTCTCACACAGACAGACAGACAGACATACACACACACACACACACACACACTCTCTCTCACACACAGGCACACACAAACACACACACACTCTCTCTCTCTCTAACACACATACACACACACACTTTCTCTCACACACACACACACACTCTCTCACACACAGGCACACTCTCTCTCTCTCACACACACACACTCCACACTCTCTCTCTCACACACACACACAGAAACACACACACACACACTCTCTCTCACACACAGACACACACTCTCTCTCACACACTCTCTCTCTCACACACACACACACACACACACACTCACTCACTCACTCACTCTCACACACACACAGACACACACACACTCTCTCTCTCTCACACACACACACACACACACACACACACACTCTCTCTCTCTCTCTCTCACACACACACACACTCTCTCACACAGACATCACACTGATGATGATGAATGATCAAGAGAAGAGAGAGAGGGCGATCAAGAGAAGAGAGAGAGTAATGTAACCTCCTAATGTAATGTATAACTCCTATGAAAATGTTCAATATTATAATATTATATATATATTATAATAATATTCTGCTGCTTTCCCAAGCCTTTTTACTTTCTTTTCTCATCTTAATACAAATTCATTCACTATTACTTACATCTGATATTTAACTCCTTCAGCCTATTTTCAGCTGCAGAAACCATTCAACTATTACATTGTTCAGCTATTTCAGGACATCAAGGCTGTACATGTTGTTTAATACCTTTTTTTAAACCTTTTCTTTTAAATATTAAGCTTTTTCTGCATTTTCATCTAAATTCAGCCATAAATGTTCACAGTTTACAGCATTCGCACGCATTTTCTGCAGGAAATGCATTTTCTAGTGTTGGTTTACTGTCCTGTAGTAGGCTATACATTGGAATGATGTCAAACCTGTTTTTATTTATCCTAATAATTATAAAGGTGTGCCTTGGAAATATTTGTTTACATAAATTGTGATAAAACCGTTTGAGACCCACTGAGATAACATAGACTAAAGTGAACTTTCTAAACACTCAGAGTCCTTTACCTCACTGAGCCTCTCAGGGCAAATGGAAAATGTAACTGGGGTGAAAAGGGTGTTATCTTTACTTCATTATGAATGTGAACAGTTGTATCAACAGCTTTTACAATGTGCTGCTGACTGCTGAAAAGTGGTTTTACTTTAATGTATTTGTTTCGTCCATTGTGTTTACCTATAATGAACCACATGCCATGATGCACCAACATAATTGTATTATTTAGACTTACAGGGCGAGAGAGAGAGAGCGAGAGAGAGAGAGAGAGAGAGAGAGAGAGAGAGAGAGAGAGAGAGAGAGAGAGAGAGAGAGAGAGAGAAATCAGACAAAGTTATATGAGTGATAGTGATACATTTTAACTTTCAGTTAGCAAAAAATAGCGTGAAACTTTACATGCAAGTTTCAAAGTAACTTCCTGAAATGTAATTGTCTGCGGTGATTCTACGGAGTCCCCAAAGGCCCAAAAGTGTGCCCACAAAACATATTTTCGGCTGCCCGGGCATAAGGAAGTTGCTCTACTTATGAAATCTCTGTTAGTTTAAACTCCCACTTCACTACTTTACATTAAAAACAAATAGCTTGTAAAATGTGGCACGGCATTATTGATAAAGCTACATATTAGTCTATACAATAGTTACATCAAACTTATCTTAACCAGCAACACCAATAAAATACTGCTTCACATAAATGCATCGCAAATAATCATCAGTTTGTATTCAATGCATATAGAGGCAACTGAACCACACATCAACATTTCATCCATGCATTTCTTCACTTGTCAGTTGTTGTTCAAGCTCTCAAACAAACAAGCGGGCAGTACATCACATTGGCTCTTTTTGCTACTTTGACCACATGGTTGCAACCGGTTTTGTCTTTGTGCTGTTGATGCCAATTTTCATTTTTTTCTATAGTGAGTTGAGGATTTCATAAACTAAGAGTGAGGTATATTTTCGCCTTCGCAAATTTTCCATCCAAATGAAGCAACATTTCGAAATAATTTTCAGAAAAATTTGACTGCACATATTAGTGTAAGGGAAACTTCTGCAGCAATGGAGAGTCAGGACTCAGAGAGACACGAGGAGAGTTGGAGCTTTGATGCCAAACACTGATATTTATTACAAGTATACGGCCGGAGAAATTCACATCACAAGTCACAGAGCAGCCAGAGGTTCTGACTGCCCGGGTGGGTTGCCACATCAATTCTGCCGCGCCTCTCTCTCTCTCGATAGACCTTTTAACTAGTTCAGAGAGAGTAAACAACATATTTGGGGAGATAGACTAAACAGCTGGGCACCCTGAATCACTTGCATCTGACACTTAATGGCCTTGAAGCCAGCATTCCCACAGCCGTAAGCCATTTCGTGACCAAGAGTTCAACTGGTTTATCAAGATAGCTGGAGCCTCCCATTCCTTAAGAGAGATAACAGAGCCAGGGTTGGTCGTAAACGTCAACATACAGAAAAGGTTAAATATCTAGGAGTAAAGACATAAATATTCCCTCACAGTTAGTGTTGTTAGAACATGTTAAACATCTGATAGAACAAGAACAAGACACACCATAGTTTTTCTAAAAACAAAACAATGAGGTAGATAATTGCTGCAATTTGTTTTAAAGAGGGACAGCTTGAAAAACATTTGTTTTAAGGAGTTTTATTGTTGTAACAACAATACGCCCAAGCTGCCCCTCCTTAAAACAAATGTTTTTCTTATTCCCACAGGCATACAAAAACAAAGTTCGTTGTTACTTTGCCTGTGGGAATAAGTGTTAGGGATTAATTTTGTCTTTACTCCTAGACATTTAAACCTTATTTTGTGTGTTGACATGTATGACCATCCCTGCTTCTAATCTCCCGTAAGGAATGTGTTGATGCAGTCGTATGTTGATACTAGGTCTTACAGCTTGGCCTACAGGGCATAGGGAGGTTTTGCGAGCTTCTAAGCTCCAGAGATGGGAGAGACATCTCCTGTGTCTACAGATGTGTTTACGCCCATCCCCAATATGTGGATTTGACTCTCTGTAAACTAGTTAAAAGGTCTACCAAGATGCGAGGCTGATCATATTTGACATGGCAAACCACCCGTGCAGTCAGAACCTTTGACTGTGGGACTTGTGATGTGAATTTCTCCGGCCGATGCTTGTATTAAATCTCAGTGTTTGACATCAGAACTCCTGCTCGTCCCGTGTCTCCTTCATGAGTCTGTGACTCCCACTGCATTGCTACACAGAAGTTTCCTCCACAAATTGGCGTTGTCGGCAGGATACCAACACATCTTCAGAAACTGGTAAGTGTAATTTCAAATCCACATTTGGACATTGCCTTACCAGAATCTGTGATTGACGGTATCCTAAAATTATCTGTGAAGCTGAGCGGCTGTATTTCGTTTTTGGTTAATGAACATTTGGGGATAAAAAAAACAGGGAATCAGTGTCTGGTGACTCAGTCCTGGCTGATTTCCTCTGTGCATGCTGCTCGGGACGGAAGTACCATACAAGCACACTCTAAAAACGAATTCAGGCGACCTTTCACCTCCACTTAATTAAATGCATGGTTGCAAGATAAAAATGTGAGTTCATTGATTTAGATAAACATTTTAAGTTGCAAACATTAATTTATAAATTGTGTTGACGTAATAATGTTGGTAATTACATCAACTTAATATTGTGTGTCATTTGAACTCGGATTTCTGCGTTAATTGACTTAAAACAAAATTCAAGTTGTAGTAAGTAATGCAATTGGCTTGATAACTTCATTGTTCTACACCTTGAGTTAAGGATTTCAAGTCCACTCCCACTTAACATGCCTGGACAAGTTCCGACAGTTAAGACACATAGAAATACTACACAAAGGACATGTTAAGGTGAGTGTCATCTTTTGTCATTCAAATACAGTAGATAGCCTTGTAGTTGAACTTTAAAAACTGACAAAAACTCAGTCTTCATAGCGATCCGGTCGTGGCAAGATCGATTTGAAGCAGCAACCACTGTAAGGTATATTCTTGGTTAATTCTACTATTCTGTGTCAGTCAGTTGACTCTTTCAATTGTTTTGCAGTCATTTTAGCTGGTAGAGATCTGTACATTTCAGATCGGCTCAGAGGAAAGCTGTAATTTCTGCTCCTCTCTAAAGCCCAGTCGAAACCGCGTGAGAATATACACGCCCTGCCCAGCTGTCGCCCATCAGCTGTAGAGAGTTAACTAATTAGAGGGGCGTGGCCCCACTGCTGTGTGAACTCATCAATCAGGCTCCATTTTAGGTAGCTATTTCCTGGAGCGTCAGCTTCAGCGTCAGCTTCAGCGTCAGACTGACAAAGACATTGGAGTCCTACAGGAGTCACGAGGGAGGCAAAGAGGAGGCAAATCCTACTCTGATTGAGCTAAGTATCGCTGGTACTTTATTTCATTTTGGTTAGTCCCGCATGCTATAATCATGTGTATTTTCTCCATTCCCGTTCATGTGTCCTCTCGCCATTATCACTGGCCCCGTGTATCTCGTAATCGAAATATTCGGCCTGTTCTGGTCTATCCCTCATGCTCCTCTGACATCCAACACTTAGTTTCAGGTGGCCTGTGGAACTGCCAGTCAGCTGTTCCTAAGGCTGACTTCATCTCTGGCTACGCTTCCCTGCAGTCTCTGGATTTCCTTGCCCTCACGGAGACCTGGATCACTCCATCCAACACATCCACACCAGCAGCTCTCTCCACAGCATATTCCTTCTCACATACGCCCAGACCCACTGGCAGAGGAGGTGGCACTGGTCTCCTGCTCTCTCCAAAATGGAGCTTTTCCCTCTTCAAGCTTCCTAACTTCACTCCTTCCACCTTTGAATTCCATGCAGTCACAGTAACCCATCCTATACAATTAACCATTGTTGTTCTCTACCGTCCGCCAGGCGCCTTGGGGGACTTCTTGGAGGAGTTAGATCATCTTCTCTCACACATCCCTGAAACTGGCCCTCCGGCTGTACTTCTCGGAGACTTCAACCTCCAGACGGGGAAGATAGACGAACTAATATCTCTGTTAACCGCCTTTGCTTTCTCATTGTCTCCATCCCCACCAACTCATAAAGCTGGCAATGTCCTTGATCTCATATTCTCAAGGAACTGCACTACTTCTAACCTCTCTGTTAACCCGCTCCACACATCCGATCACTTCTTCCTTTCATTCTCTCTACCTCTTTCCAAACATAACAAAATAACCTCTTCTCAGCCTGCACCTGTCCGCCGTAACCTTCGTTCCCTCTCCCCCTCTACCTTTGCCTCATCGGTGCTCTCAGCCCTCCCTTCCTCTGATTCGTTTCAACTCCTGCCTCCAAACTCTGCTGCAGAAACTCTCCTCTCTACTCTCTCATCCTCTCTGGACTCTCTCTGTCCTCTCACATCTCGGCAGGCTCGTCAGTCCCCTCCTGCTCCCTGGCTAAATGACGCACTGCGTGCTAATAGAACCGTCCTTCGGGCAGCAGAGCGGAAATGGTGGAAATCCAGACACCGTGACGACCTCCTAACCTATCAGGCTCTCCTCTCCTCTTTCTCTGCCTCCATCTCTCAGGCAAAGAGCACTTTCTTTCAAGATAAGATCCAATCTTCCTATTCCAATCCCAAAAAACTATTTTCCATCTTCTCCACCCTCTTGGACCCTCCCAAAGCCCCTCCCCCCTCCTCACTTCTGTCAAGCGACTTTGTTAACCATTTCGAAAAAAAGGTTGATGATATTCGCTCTTCTTTTTCTGACTCACCTTTACTCACCGCTGGGTCACCAGACCCTCTTTTCAACCACTCACTAACCTCCTTTTCCCCTCTCTCTCCAAGTGAGGTTCTTACCCTCATTACCTCTGCCCGCCCTACCACCTGTCCTCTGGACCCCATCCCTTCAAACCTCCTTCAGACTATCGCTCCTGATATTCTACCGTTTCTCACCCATTTCATTAACACTTCTCTAACTTCTGGTCACTTTCCAAACAGTCTCAAGGAGGCGAGAGTAAACCCTCTCCTAAAGAAACCCACTCTCAACCCGTCCGATGTTATAAACTACAGGCCTGTCTCTCTCCTCCCGTTCCTGTCTAAAACACTTGAACGCGCTGTCTTTAAACAACTCTCCTGTTATCTCCACCAGAACAACCTCCTGGATCCGCACCAGTCTGGTTTCAAGGCAGGTCACTCCACAGAAACGGCCCTCCTTGCTGTCACTGAGGAACTGCACACTGCTAAAGCTGTATCCCTCTCCTCTGTCATCATCATGTTGGACCTGTCAGCTGCATTCGACACGGTGAACCATCAGATCCTCCTTCGCACTCTCCAAGAACTTGGAGTTTCAGGCTCTGCACTCTCCCTCCTCGCCTCATACCTCAAAGACCGTACCTACAGGGTAACTTGGAGAGGGTCTGAGTCTGACCCTTGTCAATTAACTACAGGGGTCCCTCAGGGCTCTGTTCTTGGTCCCCTCCTTTTCTCTCTGTACACAAACTCGCTCGGCTCGGTCATTAGCCCGCATGGTTTTTCTTACCACTGCTATGCTGACGACACCCAATTGATTCTGTCCTTTCCCCGCTCAGAGACCCAGGTCGTCGCACGCATCTCTGCTTGTCTAGCTGACATCTCTCAGTGGATGTCTGCTCATCACCTCAAGCTCAACCTTGACAAGACTGAACTGCTTTTCCTTCCGGGAAAAGATTGTCCTACTCTTGACCTGACGATCAACATCGGCACCTCTGTTGTTTCCCCGACTCTGACCGCAAGGAATCTGGGTGTGACCCTGGATAACAACCTCTCCTTCACTGCAAACATCGCTGCTACAACTCGTTGCTGCAGATATACGCTATACAACATAAGGAAGATTCGTCCCCAGCTGACCCAGAAAGCCACCCAGGTTCTGGTCCAGGCTCTCGTCATCTCACGCCTAGACTACTGCAACTCCCTCCTGGCTGGTCTACCTGCATGTGCCATCCGACCTCTGCAGCTCATCCAGAATGCAGCGGCTCGTCTGGTCTTCAACCTTCCAAAATTTTCCCACACCACTCCGCTCCTCCGCTCCCTTCACTGGCTCCCGGTAACTGCTAGAATCCACTTCAAGACACTAGTACTTGCATACCATGCTGCGAATGGATCTGGCCCTTCCTACATCCAGGACATGGTTAAACTGTACACCCCAGCGCGTGCACTCCGCTCGGCATCAGCCAAACGACTCGCTGCACCCTCGCTGCGAGGTGGACCCAAGTTCCCATCAGCAAAAACACGTGGGTTTGCTATCCTGGCTCCAAGATGGTGGAATGAGCTCCCCATTGACATCAGGACGGCAGAAAGCCTGCACATCTTCCGGCGCAGACTGAAAACTCATCTCTTTAGATTCCACTTCGAGCGATAGAATTACTATCAAAGCACTTATATACTAACATAGGACTGGCTTATCTATAGCCAGCTGACAAAGCATTTATATACTAACATAGGACTGGCCTATCTATAGCCAGCTGAATAGCACTTGAAATGTGTGGCTCTATGATACCTGTTGTACTTATATGATTCTGTTTTTCTTCTGGGCTGTGTCTTCCTGGTCGTATGTACTTATTGTAAGTCGCTTTGGACAAAAGCGTCTGCTAAATGCAATGTAATGTAATGTAATGAACTGTATAGGCAAATTGCTGTTTGACCAACATTAGCAGCCTTTGAACTGTGAATAGTTCTGTGAGAGGATACAAAGTAGTAGAGGCTACTGTGTGAGTAAAAATACTTTGGTTACTATTGTGATATCACTTTTTATTCAAAATGAATCTCGGTGAAGCAGATCAAGGACATGCTTCTTGAAGTAGGATTGTTATTTAGAGTTGTCATTGAAATGCAAATTGTTGGCAGTCATTCAGAATATATTCATTTAGGTAATTTCTCTTTTTTTCCTTTTTCAAAAATAGCACAATACAAATGAAGTGCGCAGAGAACTATAGCCATCCGCTGCCTTGTCGTGTACCTTGGAGAAAAGGAAGAGGACCTTTTCAAGGAGTTTAGCGACGTAATTAAAAATCTTGAAATAACATCAAATCCATGGACAGTGTAAAAACACAGGACAAAAGCACTGCTCTCTGTCAGTTACATTTTGAAGCATATTGCACTTTTGGCCACACCCCAATCAATAATATCTTAGCAACGTTCAGCATGGATAAGTGTTGACAGCAATGGCATGGGAAAAGGATTGTGTAACATTTGAAAAGTGGCTTCTGCTCTTCACTTAACCAGTTCACATATTGTATGGAACCTGCAAAAAAGATGAGAAGGTACACTAAAACTTGCACGGTTGAGATTGACAAAATCTGTCCACATGCATTTAAACACTAGGCAAAGTACTCAAAACCACCTCTGTGTGTCTTCAGGACCACATTGCCATGACGACACACATATGCAGACTCAATAGGTGAAAACAATACCAGCGTTGCTTTAGCAGCTGGTAATAATGGCTCTGAATTCGCTAAGAGTGACAGTTTAAATAATAGGTTAGCGCATAAGAGATAATGAATTAGGCAATTGCATACTTTTTAATGTGCTTCAAAAGGACATGAATATCGCCTTCATCAGTGACCGGTCCACCCCAGAATCTGACTATACGATGGCAACCATCGTGGTCGAGGGAAACAAATGAATGAGCATTCTGCGTTAAATGTGTTCATACTGTTTGAAATAATGACTGTCGGCAGTGTAAACATCTTTGTTACTGTGGAGGAAACTTCTGTGTAGCAATTGCAATAGGAGTCACCGACTCAGGAAGGAGACACGGTAGAGCAGGAGCTTTTGATGTCAAACACTGATGGTTTATTTGGAGTTACGGCCGGAGGATTCACATCACAAGTCACAGCAGTCACGGTGAGACTGCACGGGTGGGTTGCCACGTCAATTCTGAAGCGCCTCTCTCTCGTTAGCCCATTTAACTGGTTTCACAGAGAGTGATCAACATATTTTGATAAGATAGTTTAGACAGTTGGACACACTGAGTCCACTTGCATCCGTCACTTATGGCCTCGAAGATTTCATACCTTGGAGTCCACAAACAACAAAGAAGGAAGTGTCCCAGTGCACCCACAACAACAGACCATCTGTGACCTAGTGTTGACCGGTCACAGAATGGGAACAATAACTTTATGGCTGAAGCAGCCTATGTCCTTAAAGGAGATAAACAGACGTCAGGGTTGGTCATGTACGTCATATCTAGGAGTCGAGGACAATTATTTCCCTAACAGTCCTCTCTTTTTATCATTTATGATAACCTAAAACCATTAGTCTAATAATAATTTGGTCAATACTCAACTCAATAGGCGTCTCCAGATTTGAGTGTGGTCTCACCTTACATTAATTACATCACAAAGTAGAATAAGATTGAAACACTCAATCACAATGATTGATACAGACAATCATAATAGGAAAAATCATCTCTCATCAGTGTTTGATCATCTTTCGTCAAAAGCACAATAATGAACACACATAAAACACAGATGCAAAAATAGCTAAATATTTGTTTTAAACTAATATCTCTTATCATTTATCATTAGTTAATTTCATTCATCAAATTATAAAATCAAAACCAGCTTGCCGTTTTAAAGATCTACTTCAAGGCAATCACTAGTCAAAAGCATTTTAAGACTTAGGATCGTAAGAGATCCAGCTAAGGTATACAATTCACAGTTGTGATTTTATCAATCTGTAAACTGCAAAAGTGCAGTGTCCTCAATATTAGGATTACTTTTACATTTACTTACATACGCTTTAGTCATTAGTAAGGCACTTTAGTCAAATCAATACATTCATTTTAGTCAAGTACATTGTTCAAAATCTGAAAAGGAAAAGTTAGGCAAATATTCAAAGACTTTTGTAAAAACCTGGAAAGGAAGGATTAAACATTCTTAAAACTTGAATTATCACATTTGTAAATGCTACCACTAATCTGTGCCAAATGAAGTCTATCAATTATTCCCATTAGCCATACTTACCTGAGCATCTACTTATGGTACTTGGAAAGGATTCTTCTGTGTTTATCTAATGTTGAATATAGAATATCAATTTCTTTAAATTATACGTCTCTAATTTGAGGATCAAATATGCTACATAATTGTTATATGAAATATTATAAATATTTGTTTTGGGCCAAAACTGAAATTAATCCAGTACTTGAAACATCATTGTAGGTCTTTCTGTGCATGGATAATACATTAAAGAGTAGTGTTGTTAAGCCTGATTGCTGGACGATTAAGGATATTAACATTATCTGTGATAATCGTAGAAATATCTGAAAATATTAATTAATTAATTTTGTTTAGTGCGAAAGTGTAATCTGATCCGGCAAAAATATATGAATCACCACTATTCAACACATGTCTGTTCATTGGAAATATAAAAACAGTCATTAATTGTACATCTGTAAACATCCAAGGTATAAAATCAATTCAAAGTTCATCTTTGTACGAGAGCTGGAAGAACATGTCCTTCAGTCTTTCTGACTCGTTCTCCTCCTCTCTTTATGACAAAGAGTGTCTGGTGTGTGTAAAGGCATCCTGATACTGTAGATTAGCACTGAGGTGCTGATTGGCTCAAACTCTTCGTCATCAGAGCGCCATATTTCAACCCCCCAATTGCTCTGCTTTTGTGTGGCTCAATTCAGTGAGCACTGTATGATCCCCCAGTGAAACGGAGGCTCATCTGCCTGCATTCCTTCTGCTATCTGCTTGAGAGCAGTGCAACTGCATATTCCAAAAGGTGCATCCAGGTCTCCCCCCGTGGATGGGAGAGGTTATGAAGACATCTGCTCCTCCAAGAAACAAGGAACCTTGTATGAAGCCTCTGAAGCCCTCGCTCGTCCCACAGGGTTGTCTGCCTGAGCCCACAGAGCAGAATGGTGAAGAAGCATCCCATCTCGTTGAAGATTATAATCCTCTCATCCCAAACGACCTCGTGCCTCCTTGCCCGTGGATGGTGCCTCCTTGCCCACTGCAGCCGGAGAGTGTGACCCTCTCTCTCTGACCCTTGGCCTTCAGAGCTGTCCTAGTTATTGGGTTAACACCTGATAGGGATGTTTTCCTGAGTGCAGACAACTCAAAGTAATGGATTAGCACATTATCATTTAATTACAAAAATAGGATAGGCCCCTCAGAATTATTTGGGAGCCTTCCTGACACATGCACATGCATAAATGTAAGGTTTGTGTTAGTCATTTAACATGCAAGAATCATATATTAATTTAAAGGTGAGCTAGTCCCTGGATATAACCCCTTCTCAATGATTCTAAATGTTATATTAATTCACCATTTGATAAAATATTAGTTTATCAGAAATATATATTTTTCCTCTTCCATTAAATAGGTTTGAGTAATAAATGTTCCAATATAAAATCAATTACTCAATATAATTGACTCGTCCCTCCCTTTTCTTACATATGTCACATATGAAATAATAACTTAGGAGTCTATTTAAGCATGGTGTAGTTTATAATATATTACTCGAGAAGACTCAGTATCACCTGTGTGCAGCTTGCAAAAAACAATTGTGAGAAACATATATTATGCAGGAAATGTATACCTTTGTTGAAAAACAAAGCATATCTGATTTGGGAGGAAAAGCTTCAACCCCCTTAACATCTGAGTTATTTACTTATGGCATAGCATGAATGATATTGGGTGTCTGAGGGTGTTATTACTGAGAAATGTCAAACAAATTCAAAACCTTACATTTGAAAACAGGTTTGCATTCCTCCTCTTAAGGTGACGTTATCATTGGAAACAATGAAAGCTAATTGTTTTGACGTAGAATCTATCAATTGAATCGTTAGAGCAGAACAGAATGGTCGTATTGTAGCCTGAGTTTCGTGCAGCCTCTAGTTTTTACCAGGTGGACATATTGTTCTATATAATGTGAATACATGTAGAACTAAGAGGCCCCTGACATTAGGCCTATTTTAAAAATAGTAGGGGCTTTTAACAGCTTGCCAACTTACAGGCATCCTCTGCCTAGCAGTATGAATAGCCTTAAAAAAAACAACCCACCCTGTGGTAACGAGAGTCATGTATCTGAACCAAATGCCCTAAGTGAAGCCGTTAATCCCATCTGACTGACCCAAGGGTTGGTGCTGGTGTGACAGGGAGGTTTCCAGGTGTTGAAAGCAGATGTCAAGCTTTCAGTTCATGGCTCGGTGGGGGGGAGCAGACCCACGTGAGACAGTATCAACGGCTGTAATGTTCAGTTTGAGGAGCGTCATTCTCTCTGGGAGCAGGAAATGGTGTCCATTCTCGGACCAGACCATTAATGTCATTTCATGTAGAGCAGCCATAGCATCTCTGTGACTGCACTCAGCCGGACTGTAGCAGGGTAGAACTGGGTGACTCTTAGTGAAGTCGTCCAAGGCCAGACAAAATGGAACCACGTACCAACAAAAGGGACACAAGGTCATCAATGTCTCTCTTCACCATTGGCCTAATTGCACAACAAATGAGTGGAAAAAAATGTGGAACACTAATCCATCATGTGAAATGTTGAGTTAATCTAAATAATTACTTATGGGTTGAAATCAAATTAACATTAACATTAGAACTAAAGTCAGTCAAAATTGGACTTGCACGGATCAGAATCTAATCAATACACCATTTTCCCAGCTCTGTAACAGAAAGGATAACAAGACTAGGTACATTACAGGAGTGTTAAAACACCCACACATGCACACTTATCTTATTCTAGTAGAGATTAGAGGACAAGGTCTAATGTTGTGAACAAAATGATCAAGTCAAAGTTATTTTATTTATTCTATGTTATGTACCACATTTAATTTAATAATTAATCTTGAATTACTAATCAACAATTTACAATTTGGATAAGGTGAATACTTATCCAAAGTGTGTGTGTGTGTGTGTGTGTGTGTGTGTGTGTGTGTGTGTGTGCGTGTGTGTGTCTGCCCAAGGTTTAAAAACATTTGGGACAGCACAGCAGTGAGAATGTTATGAGACTAAACTTGAAGGAAGCTAGACTGGAGCATTTTAACTAAATCAAAACACTTGCACATTAATTAAATACATTTGACATTTAGCTCGAGCTGGGTTCAATACTTTTCTTCATGGTATTTAAAATTGGGCTGGAGTAGAACCCCTGGATTTGGCTTGCAACACAAAGTGATACTGATCTCTGTAGGACTTGGAAGTGTCATGATTCAAAGTGTGGGCCTGTGAAAGACAGGCCCTTGGAAAACAACATCTATTTTTTTTAACTGTAATTACTTATTTTAAAGAGATTGCAACATTATAATTTTTTAAAGAATTGCTCAATTAATTTAAATACATTTATTATGCACACAATAAAAACTTCAACAAATATATTGATCCTGGCTTAACCAGCGACCTTTACTCTGTTGTTCATAAGCTCGGTTTCAGAAAACTTGTCAGTAGTTTAACAACTATTTTAATTTTAGTAATGTCTATGGAGACCAATTGGTTGATACGAGAAATCATTTGAACTATTTTTTAAAACTGTAATTGAACTTCAACTTATATTAATTACCCGATTCCAGTGGCCAGTTGGAACAGATAATCAGCAAAGTTTCCATTTTGCAGCAACAGCGCAAAAGGTTTCAACAACAATTAATATTATGTCTGAGTCTAGTTCTGTCTTATCTGCTTTGTTTCGGAATGTGTTCAATACACTACGTTTTTATTCATTATTACCATACAATACATGGATTTAAGAATAAATTAAACAAATAATACAACATTGACCTAGAAAAAACGGATTTTGCAACCCTGATCTCCTCAGGCAGGTCTCTGAGGGTCTCGGGGCGCAGGACGGGGCATAGGGTTTATACAAGGTCACAAACATATCTTAACATACAAGCAATACCATTTAAGAATGGATTCTTAAAGCAATATAATCTTATTTTCTTCGTACACATCGCACACCTTGAACAGTGTGCTTCTTGTTTACTTTTTCACACTCAGAGGCAGGACATTTTCATTTTGCAGCACATTTATACCACCAGAATGTTTTGCTTTACATCTTTATATTATTTATTTTTCTCAAGTCATTTACTTTTGGTGGGATAACTAAAGTTTAGTTCATTTTACCCTGTCTATGGACTGATTCATTATTAGTTGATACAAAACATACACAAGACGGCGGGACAAACCAATATAGACCCCCCATACAAACAATCAGACAAACAAAACATGAACTCGTAATAAACACCAGCGTGACAGCAAAGCTCATCCAGCTCAATTTAGTCCGAATTAGGAGGTTTCAGAGGGGGAGGGGAATTGCAGATGGGGCGCCTTAACTCACGCACCCACCCTTGTATACAAGTCCTAGATCGGTGCCTGAAAGCCGTCCAAGAGCGATAACTAACTTATCCTCTTGCGACACCACTATCCGTTTCTAGTGGCGCTGTGCCCCCCCGACCGGAGCCCACAGACTTTTTCCTCTTCCCTTTCTCTCCAAACGACAGCCCAGTTGACTGTAGTCCGACACGACCAGCCTATTCACTTGCTATCGAGCTCATCCAATGATGAAACACAGTTTGCTCTATGTTTGCGTGCCACTACCCACCTGTGATCAATTAGCCTATAATTTTATGTATGCACCCCGGACCACCATCAGCTCCTCAATGTCCCTGGGAACTGTGGCGCATCGGGCGATGCACGCACCTCGCGCTGGTCCGTCTAACCATGAGAAAGGGGTCCCAAGCAACGGGTGCTTTTAGACCATTTCTTTTTTCATTTTTATTCAAAAGAGATGGCGGTGGTGTGAGTTCAAACTTTTATAGGCAAAAACATGTGACTTTCTCCCTCTCAGCTGCACTTCTCCAGCTCCACAAGCACGGGGAGGTTTACACACGCACACCCACGGCTGCAGCTGGAGCAAGTGTTTATAGAGGCGATAGCAGTAATATCTCTGGCTGCTTATTTTCAACTGCTGTGCTTGGCCGCTGAAACCCCCAGAATTCGGCGATTTGTTCAATACAAATCTTTACATTGCTTTCACACAGAAGCTCCACTTTACTGATGCCTTTCTTTTAAGGTCTCTCTAAACATGAGCTGTGTATGCTTGTATGGCACTTCAGTCCAGAGCAGCACACACAGAGGAAAATCAGCCAAACACTGATCCCCTGGGTCTATTATCCCCAAATGTTTATTAACCAAAAATGAACCACAGCCGCTCAGTTTCACAGGTAATTTTAGGATACCGTCAATCACAGATTCTGGTAAGGCAATGTCCAAATGTAAATTTGAAATCACACTTACCAGTTCTGAAGATTTGTTGGTATCCTGCCGACAACGCCAATTTGTGGAGGAAACTTCTGGTGTAGCAGTGCAATTAGGAGTCACCGACTCAGGAAGGAGACACGGTAGAGCAGGAGCTTTTGATGTCAAACACTGATGATTTATTTGGAGTTTCGGCCGGAGGATTCACATCACAAGTCACAGCAGTCACGGTGAGACTGCACGGGAGAGTTGCCACGTCAATTCTGAAGCGCCTCTCTCTTGTTAGCCCATTTAACTGGTTTCACAGAGAGTGATCAACATGTTTTGATAAGATAGTTTAGACAGTTGGGCACACAGAGTCCACTTGCCTCCATCACTTATGGCCTCGAAGATTTCATACCTTGGAGGCCACAAACAACGAAGAAGGAAGTGTCCCAGTGTACCCACAACAACAGACCATCTGTGACCTAGTGTTGACCGGTCACAGAACGGGAACAATAACTTTATGGCTGAAGCAGCCTATGTCCTTAAAGGAGATAAACAGACGTCAGGGTTGGTCATGTACGTCATATCTAGGAGTCTAGGACAATTATTTCCATAACAATTTTGACGGACAGGATCGTAACATTTCCGTCATAATCCATTATTATCCGTCGATTGCACAATTTATCAATCACTCGCGCTGATGGGGGGGTATTCGGTTCATTAGTCAGAGCAGTCTTTCTTTCCAGCCTAAGGCTAAGGCGTTAGCCAGAGCAGTTGCCAGCATCCGTCTGATCAGGTTCTCTGAATTGGTGCCTCCTACCAGAGCCAGGCGAGCAATCTAAATCAGACGAGAGAAACAAATAGGCAACTGGTTTAACTGTTGTATTGAGCTACCTTCTGTGGGACATACGTTAGAAACAGCAATAAGCGTGAGCAGGCCCGGACTGGCCATCGGGAGGATCGGGAGGTTTCCCGATTCCTAGCTAGCGGCGCTAACGGATATAATGAGCTGTCAACAAGGTGGAGCAGAGTCCTCTCCTGTCAGACTGAGAGACTGATAACTACAGCTCATGTGAGGTAAAGGACTCTCTGAGTGTTTAGATAGTTAACTTAGTCTAAGTTATCTTAGTGGGTCTCAAACGGTTTGGTCACCATTTATGTGAACACATATTTGCTTTTGAAGGGGGGGTGATTAGTAAAATATGCATGAATAATAAAAAACTTTAACTAGGTGAAAAAAGGTAAGATACACTTTAAAAACTTGTTGAGAGCTAAAACTAGTCTTTGCTGCTGCCTCAAAGAGGAGCAGGGGGAGAGGAGGGAGAGGAGGGCGAGAGGAGAGGCTGATTCAGGAGCACAGACACACTCACAACTATATATAAATGAACCAAAAACAAATAAATAAACAAGTTTCAATGTTTTTTCATATTGGATATGGTATGTTATTGGTTATGGCCATGTTCTTATGATTTTATGATTATTTAAATGTATACAGTTGTCTTTCATATGTATTCTCTTTATTTCCCCCTCAAAGTGCACCAGATTGATGCATTTAAGTCCAACATTTAAAAAAAAAACTCTTACCGGGGGAGCATGCCCCCGGGCCCCCCTAGAGGATTTGAGGTTCACCTCCACTTAAAATATGTTCACATGGATAGGTTCCTAAATAGATTTGCACATTTTTTTTAAATAGTAACCCATGTCCATATGTTTATTCTGAGGTAGTAGATTTAAAGTGTAGGGCTATCACTATGGGCAGCAACGCTGTAAATATTGACAAATAAATCCAGGAAAATGGCACAAAAGAAAACTGGTAGTGGCCTGGCTGGGTGTATAATTCCCGGCCTGACTTATTCTCCCAGTCCGGCCCTGAGCGTGAGGAAGAGAGAGAGAGACTGTGTGTGTATCCCATACAACTTCTGTTATAATAAGAAAATCACACTCACTCTGTACAGTAACACAACACTACAGTCAGCAGCCAGTTTGCTAAAAGACTGGACTGGAAAGAGGAGCAAACGGCTAGCCTGGCTCTATCCAGGTAATAACATTTGCATCCGAGCACCTCTAAAGCTCACCAATTAGGTTGCCTTTTTTTGGTTTATTTCTTATAGCTTCACCATCACCTGATTCCAACCTAACCTTTTTTGTTAGATTAAGTTCATGCTTTATTCTTCAACAGGGGATTACAGAGAGACATAAAATACATTATAGGAGTTGGATTCAAACTTGGTAGTTGGTACTATATGGCTCACAAAGAGCATAATTATGTTCTGAATTACCATCAGTCACACCTCACTCCCTAAACTTAAAGGTGACCTATCATGCTATATTTAAATGATATAGTGTATGACCATACCTATATAAGGTATATTTATACATTTTATTTTTCAAAATACCAAACAGATCATTTTTTAGCCATGCCTCGTTTCGCTCATTTTCGCTTTATTCCAAACCTGCCTATGAAAATTCTGAGCAGCAGCTGACCACGCCCCCAGCAGAAGAGCCGGCGAGAGTCACGTTACCATGCTTGCTGTGTTTACGAGTGTGGAATACACATGTCATCTCAGAGCAATGCATGTGTTCAAGCATATTATCAATTTGATCCAGAAACTGAAGCAGCGGAGGTTTTGGTGGAGGTGCAAACATCTCGGTTGCAGCAGGACGTTTCTGAATGGTTAGTTGACAAGCTGTTGTCCCTATTTATTTTTACTCTATTACGATGCTTGCTACTTATTCCATTCATATTTTGGCTAATTAGCAAGAATGCAATGTGTACAGTTTGTAACTTAGAGTTTGTAACGCAAACACAGCGATACATATATATATTTATAAAGGGAGACATTCATATTTTCAGCATATATACAATGGCCTCATTGCGTTTAATAGTTTACAGTCCTTTTCTTCCAACATCGTGCAACAACCGTTGGAAAGTTCAATAACTTAGGGTGATAAAAAGTATAACTCCAACACCTCAGTTGTCAGCATTATGTGTTTCATGTGTTTTAAAAGCTCAGTTATTGACTTCTTTCTAAAGGGGTACATGTGCAACTTGCGCCACGATGCCTTCTGAACCGGAGCATGTCCTGCATGGAGATACCACACGTAACATTAGCTTCACTAAGTTGTCTGTTTAGAGAATACATTTTTCACATGTCATTCAATATATGTTTATCACACTAGGTGTAAAGACGGATGCAGGAACATGAGGACTCTGTAACCTGTGTGGTGGACCATCCTGGATTTGGTTTTGACTGAAATTGTAAAACGAATGCTAATATTGTTCATGGAAATAAATACTGGTGTATATGGCTCTATGCAATCTTTCATTCTGTCATTGTACATGTACTATTATATACTACACAGCAATGGCATAACACACCCATGTGTACGACAACAAGTCCACACACAACCTTATGCTTTTGAAATCAGAATATTCTTTACCCATCCAAACATGAATAATCACGACACATTTGATATCAACTCGGAACTTTATTGTCAAAATCAACGGTTATTTGAATCAGGATCAGAGTGGTGATTCCGGCCTGCGTTGTCCTCTGATCCGTGAAATGTCTATGTTGGGTTCAGACAGCAGCCAAATTGAACCGTGTAGCATACCCGGCGATGACCTCCTCCCTGTCAGGTTGCTCATAATGGTGCAGGGTCCACAAAGACTTGGTCGAAGATGAGGTCCATCAAGTTGGCCACGTAGCCTGTGCAATGTTAAAAAAAGCACAACAAAAAAAGTGGTTGAGATTAGTAAATGCATGTCGTCAACAACAACATACCAGGGCTTTAGCTCCGTTTTACTCGTGGTGTGTGTCCCCTCGCATACATACATACAGTGTTGTATCCTAACACACCCCCATTTATATTCATGTGCGCAAACAAGTAAACATGCAAAAGCTTTTCCATATAACGCTGCAAAAAACGGCATGTCTCATTAGCTTAGCGTAGCTTAGCGTAGCATAGCTTAGCTTACAGATCGATGATATATGATCGTTCTTACAGACTACAATCACAAAAGCTTTTACATAACGCTGGAAAAAACGGCACTTACCTCCAGAAGATTACGTTTGTTATTATAACTTACTCAATATGATTTTTTAGAGGATACAAAATACTAATACATAGGAGAATAAATACTTGTGTTGTCGGCTAGGCTAGGCGTGGCTTTACAGCCTTCACACAGATCGCCATTACGGCAGTCTGAACATGTTCGCAAATGCCTGATAATTAAAATAAAAGACAAAGCAAAGACTGCGGAGCGTACAAAATAAAATGTTACAAGAACATATAAACACCTAACCGATTACTAGTTGGGGTTGAGGCGACATTGATACGGTGAAGCTACATGCTACATGCTACAAGCAAGAGATAGCTTTATCAGGAAAAACACCGCTAAATAAAAACTTACAGCTTCAGAATTGGATGTGTCCTCACTGGCCTGGTCCCGGATGGTTGGTATTGATCCCGGGTGTAGCATTAGTTTGGAGGCATATCCGTGTTGGACTTGAGAGAAGTTCATAAACATGTCCGTGGTAAAATGTTTGGAACACACACACAGAAATCTGCCGGGGTCTTCTGGCACATGTCCCTTGAAAATGAAGTCTAGCCACAGATTATTCTCTTTTTGCACTGATGGCATTGCATGCAGTCCCCTGTTCCGAGTCTTGCAGCCGGCAACAGCACAACGTTTAACTGGCTTAGACATCCTGGCAAGAGCAGGCAAAAACACAGATGTGACTGGGGTTGATTTAGCCTGCCGATAGCCTATATGCGAATGAGAGGTTTGGCAATGCACGTGGCCGTGGCTCATTCCCCTGATAGGTGGAGAGTTGACCAATAAGCGGAGTACGTCTTTGTGACGTAGAAAAGTGTCGGAATGTGGATCCATTTTTTTCAGATCCGTTGCAGCCCCTTTTTTAGAGATTTGGCGAAGGAGGAAAATAGAGAGGGTTGTGTTTTCTGACACTTGGCGAGTTCCCTGGAACACCGGGGACACATAATCATGTATAAAAGACGTACAAAGGTGCATTTTGCATGATAGGTGCCCTTTAAGCTAATAAGTAGTTTGCAGGGGAGGAAACTCACCAAACATGCAGTCTTGTATTGCCGGTTCCTTGAATGGCTTCTTGCTGCTGCAACGCTTGTCTTTCTTTCCAGCCTAAGGCTAAGGCGTTAGCCAGAGCAGTTGCCAGCATCCGTCTGATCAGGTTCTCTGAATTGGTGCCTCCTACCAGAGCCAGGCGAGCAATCTAAATCAGACGAGAGAAACAAATAGGCCACTGCTTTAACTGTTGTATTGAGCTACGTTCTGTGGGACATACGTTAGAAACAGCACAACAGCACTCTTATTTCATACACAGAGACCAACTTTGTTTTTATACACTTGATACACTGATATTCCAGCCCATGGTATTCAGTCAAGTTCATGCCAGTCGTTATGTTTAACCACTTTAACCCTGGTGTCCCAATTTTGGTCATGTCAATATAAATGTTAGATATAAATGTTACTACAATTATATGTGGTTGAGTAGCTAAGACTAGAATTATTTGTGGTTGAGTAGCTCAAGGGCAATAACTAAGCACATTTTGACCGCACTGGTATTATCCACATTTCATAAATGAATGCAGTTCAGTCTGTCAAATTACCATCTTTTGACGGACTGATTCATTCTTCAGCAATGATTCAGCCTCATTGAAGTCATCTTCATTGGCGAATGGCAGCTGGATGGGGAACATATGGGTTATGGCTGACCCTGGTCCCTGACTACCAGCCGGGGTCATGTTGCCCTCTGCCAACTCATTCTTGATGAACTGTACATCTCTGGACAGGCCCTTTACCACCACAAGTACTTCAGCGAGCATTGAAGTCATCTTCTGGATGGCAATGTCTTAAGAAAAATATAATTGAAAAGTGTAAAGTGAGAATTGAAAATAACCTGCAAATGACTCATGAGGAATTACACTAAGTCTAATAGACTTAACTTTCAAAAGCAGCCTGGTGTCATCGCCGTGCATCTGTGTGGTTCCATCTGTAAAACGCAAACATTCATGAGACTTAATCACTGCACACATTTTGAAAGGTTATTAGGTGTGTGTGTGTGTGTGTGGTGTGTGTGTGTGTGTGTGTGTGTGTGTGTGTGTGTGTGTGTGTGTGTGTGTGTGTGTGTGTGTGTGTGTGTGTGTGTGTGTGTGTGTGTGTGTGTGTGTGTGAGAGAGAATATATTGTGATCAAGTGTTTAGTCAGTAACAGGGGTCTTCCCTTCCCTACAGCTCTTTGGTAAACAGAAAAGGCATTTTCAGTATCCTCTCAGGAGAGAGAACTCATACAGATTAATTGAATACACAGGACCACAATGGAAACAAGCCCTCAGGGCTTTTTGTTATCCTTGGCTTTTAGCATTATTGTATAACTGTGCCCCTGTGATAAAGTAGTCAATCAAAGAGGGCAGATGAACAAAGAAGAGAGCAATGATCATCATCAGCATATAGAGATTTAACCTTTTCACACACACACACACACACACACACACACACACACACACACACACACACACACACACACAGATCAGAAAATGTCTACAAATGTTAGATGATCGTCTTGTTCACTTACCATAGCAACCATGATCAGGCACTGACTGCATGGGATCAAACTGGTGGCAGTTTCCTCTAAAGAAGTCTAGAGGAGGGAAAAACAAATGCTGTAACATTTACACAAAAAACATGACTGGTGTGATTTGATTTGTCTACAAAGACATTACTTTACATTTGAGTAGTAAATTGGGTTCATTAGTGAGGAATACAATGGCATACCATTTTGTGCACGTTGTGGGGGTCCAAGGGGGGTGTACTGCACCGAGCCGTATCCCATTCCCGATATCCCTGTAGAAACAAAATCATTATTATATTTCACTATACTTTGGGAGTAGCAACATAACCTGATGTTCCAGCACATTTTGTTGTCAACTACCACAGGATGCCTGAACACAAAATCTGAATTGTAAGTCATACATATGTCAAATAGTATTCATTGAGTTCTGTGTCTCCGTCTCTCAAAACGTTAGTGTAGTGAAAGAGTAGGGCATCATACCAGTACTTGTACAAAGTACTACCAATCGAATCCAAATTGCCTGAAACGTGCTCCTAACTGTTTGTTGGGTGGTCAATGTTGGCCTCAACACTTTTTCGGATTTATGTGGGATACAGTTGTCTTCTCAAAGATGTTATTCCTAGATTCGGTCTGCCCACAGGAATTAACAGTGACAGAGGTCCAGTAATCGTTTCTAAGATACGCCCCTACGCGGGGGGGCGTAGTAATCGGCAGCGAACCGCTTCGACACGTATATTTTGGTGTATTCACGGCATTCATTTTGTTATTCTACAGTATTGTTGTTTTATAGTTATTAACCCAATATGTGTTCTTTGAAATTGAAAAGGATATCGCATTGTGTTTGTTACTTTCGTTGCAGTTGTATATGTCTTAAGTGTAATTTGGCGTGGCTTCCTGTTTATGGACATGCTTTTATTTTGAAGGAGATGTAGCGCTGTTGACAGGAAGTTGTTGTTGCTTTGGAAACAACGTGACGGAGATTAACGGAGAAAAAGTAATATCTACATATAAAGACGGAGAAAGTAAACGATAACGTTTATGGTTATGTGTTAGCACCCCCCGAAGAGGCACAAGCTCTTACGTTGATATTGGAGTTTTCAATAAATTCAATTTGAAAAAAAAACGGGAAAAAAACGAAAAAACAAACAAAACGAATATCCGAATAACAAAATTGAAACCCGAATAGTACTCCAACGAACGAATATTCGGGTACAGTCCTACTGGAAAGGAATAGTTTGTGTGAAATCTTCCCTGGGAAAGTAAAGGAGTTATCCCTGGTGTAAGATAAAAAGTGATTCTGACCTTGTCTAGTTCCGAGGCTCTCACGCTCTGTTCAGAAGAAAAATACTTTTTCCCAGAACTCTGATTCGCTTAGGAGTAAAATGGGAGTGCTCTGTTACAGGGCACTCTGTATTTCGTATTGTGTTTTTTTATAAAATCAGATTATTGTTATAACTTTTATGCCGGTGTTTTGAACTTCTTTTATTAAATCTGACCAGGCTCATCTAACGGACGGCGCGGAGCGGAGGTGGGCTTTAAGCCACCAGTACTGTGTTTGCTCCTACAAGCAGGTGACCTCCCGACGTGATGAGTGCTGGTCTCTAGAAGGACCACCGACAGCCAGCGGACGAATTTCTGTCTAAACCAGGACGTCCAGATACAAAGGTAACAGATACCTGTTGATTACCAAAATCTGTGATTTGGCTTTGCTACAATCTTTTTTTAGAGTTGTCAGCGGCGTTCTCAGTGTTCTTAGTCACGGTAAAAAATACAATACTATAGAAAGTAAGAAGGTGCTTAGAAGTCAGGTAGAACATTCCGGACCTAAGACACCGAGTTATATTTAAGAAAGTGTTTGTAGAGTCAGGTAGGACATTCCGGACCTAAGGCAGGGTTGCCAACTCTCACGCATCTGGCGTGTGACACACGCTTTCACTCTCAATCTCACGCTCTCACGCTGCCCACACTATTCTCACGCCAAAAACAAAAATACCGAAGACTAGAAACGGTTTTGAAAACTTTTGTCAGGTAGTGATCGTCTTCTCAATAGAACATCTTTGATAATGTCTTCTGGCCAATCAGAATCAAGATAACGGCGTGGTGTTGTTGCAGGAAGTCCCGACGAAGAATACTTTTGCTGTAGTACATCTCTATACGTCGATACAACATTACTTGTTGATAGAACTCAACACGTAATGAAATAAGACCCCACGGTTTGATGATTGATAGGTGTGTGGGCTGTCTTTCATTTTGACACACAGAACAATGGGGGAACAATGGGGGCTATCCACAATGTAAAGTCATTCACACAGCCTCTTTCCTCTTCTCTCAGTGAGGAGCAGCAGGTTCAGCTTTCAGAACAAAGTAACAACAAACTAAAATGGCATTCATTTTTTTAAATATGTCGTAATAGATGTATTTATTGTTCTTCTCAAGAGAGTACCAGAATGTGTATTTTATGTTAGTATTTCAAAAAATCTCTTGGGGGAGAATCCCCCCAGACCCCCTGCAGGGGTTGGGCTTTCAGCATGTCAACTCTTTCACCTGTGGGGAAATTGCAGGATGGGCTCCAAGACAAATGTGCCTTTTTATTTCATACAGTTCAATTTGGATTGAGACAGGGAAATAATCTAAACCTCACGCGTGGCGTTTCACTGTCAAGGGAAATACTGACTTCACCCCACCACTGTATGGGTTAGCCCTACCATAGATTACCCAACACAAATACTCTCTGGCAACTGCCGACCCGTATTGCGCAAGCGCAGATCTAAGATCCAGTAGAATGGAAAAAAGTAAAAGTCTGCTGCTTATTGTTCTACTAGGCCAAAATAGAGTGTGTTAATTAATATGTTTGGCAGTTTGGAGTAAGTCTGTAGATGTGTGTGTGTGTGTGTGTGTTTCATGTATAGACCTCTCACGATAATTCATTTTGTTGAATACATTTTCCAGGAAATTATTGCGATAAAGGATAATATTGTCGGCACCGTTGTATCATTTTAGACCACTGACATAATGATGATATATAATAATAATTCAAGTACATCCTTTCAAACTGTTAGTCACATCCTCATGTAAATGGCAATTTATCGAGTTCATTTTTATTTATCGTACGATAAGTCAATTAATTGCTTATCGCGACAGGCACACAATAAAACAGTGGAAACAAAGATGTGTTTGACTTTCATTAGTGAATGAAACTTTGTGCCCTTTATAGTCTGTGTCCAATATTGTGTATTTGTATATATATCCTATATATATGCTAAGGTCCCGCTGCTGACAAGATAGCAGTCATTTCGTGCGCATATGTGTAATTAAACCCATGATATCAAAATCTCACTCCAGCCAGGTACCCAAAGTTGGCAACCCTGCCTAAGGCACTGAGTGTGTGTAAGAGTCTGGTCGTGCATTCCAGTATATTTGGACCAGAGACTGTTTGTACAAAATGACGTCACACGCGCAGAGGCTGCTGGGAAGGACATGTCAGAAATTCAGACGGCTTTGGGTCGAGTTTTGTATCAATAAAAAGCTTTTTTTTCGGGTGTATTACCTCGATTTAAATTAAATAAAAAATACAGGCAGTCTTAAAAACAACATTTCTATAAAAATGTAGCATATTTGGAAGCTTTGCATTTGGTCTTTAACTCACTAAAGAAAGTAAAGTGAACCAGCGAGGTCTCCGTGAGGTATTCTAGTCCTGCACGGCTGACTCGCTGGGAAAATTCTGTAATAAACTGTGTGATTTTTTACTTTCGAGCGGCTCTTTTGTGAGAAAAGAGCTATATTTCTGATTGGCTGGACGGATTGCAAACCACACCCCGTAAAACTCCCAAAAAGTGTTGTGAAGCCGCCATTTTATTATCCTCGCATTAGCATTAGCATTAGCCCAGCGCAGAAACGCAGAGAGACTAATTTATGGCAACACAAAATAAAAAAGAGTTCTCATGAACCTTTGTGGGAAAAGTACTGCGGTGTGAATGCGCCTATAGTGATAGGAGACAGTTTGCAGAGCTGAGAGCTTCATCAGACAGGGGAAGCTCATTTGTGGTCAGCTGCTGCCCTCTGGTGGCGAACAGGGTGTGTAACAATATTCTGTGTTGTTTCTCGCTGGAAACATTGAATTCAGAATAGAATAAGGACATTAAGAGTAACGACAAGATTTGTCCAGTGTATTAATAAATACAAGTGAACACATATCAACCTAGTCAGATAATAGATACGAAGTCATAATGGAAGGAGTGAAATATCGAGTGATCTGAAGTTGGAGTGAATACATTGAAAATTAATAGATAAATGTGTGATTTGATGTAGATATATTGAATTAAATAAGAAACTATAATTTGTTGTTTTTAGCATAGTTTTTGTGGGATACAGTTACGTCACATTGTGGTTTTTATGAGAAGTTTTGAGAGTAGGAAGACGCAAGTTATTCACCACAATTGTATTTTTGGGTTATGAATAGAACAAAGAGTAGTAAGTGATAAGCAGAAGGGTTTTTGAGCTCTTGTCGGTCAGAAGGAATCTTGTGTGTGTATGCCCGCTTCGGTTTTCAATGTCCGCCATCACGTTAAAACCATGGTTAAAACGGAGGATTGGTGGCATTTTCAGTTCATTGCTTACTTCCACAAGCCTTTTCCCCTCCTTGTCTCTTTCATGACTTTATTTAATGCATTAGAACGATTGTTATCGTAACTTTCCGTGTTTCTAGAAGTCAAGCTCACTGTTCACATTACGGAGTATATTTCCGGAACGGCCTTTCAAAATAAAAGCCACAGGCCGCTGTTCACCAGAGATGCCTTCACAATAATTAGCTTAACAATATATTTAACTTATATTACGTCGTTAAACATTGATTTTAATTCATTACAGTTTTCAAATACGGCGCGGATTGAATACAGTTATTTGTGTATTCTGTTACAACCTCACCATGCTTGTAACACAACTTGGATAAACAATTTGAAAATGAATAGAATAACCAAGTAGATGAAAGATTAATCTGTGGTTAGGGAGAGTTTCCTTGTTTTGCCTATTAACTTAGAACTGAAGTAATAAAGAATAGGCAGACTACTATCATTAGTTTGTTTTAACATTCACATGTTTCAGCATTCCTGACCTCAGCCGTTTTATTTTGTAACCCGTTGGGAGAGAGATTTAAATTGAGTTTTTCTCAGTAGCTGAATGGCTGTGATTACAGCAGCATTGGATAGTTCTGCAACACCTTTTGGGTTCTCTGAATCAGTGTGTTGGTGAAGAGTTGCTCACTGCAAACAGAAGAAGTGTGCAAAGAACGCATCTCTGAGGAGGTATTGACATTTTGCTTGTGCCTCGTTGTCAAGGCAAGTGGTGTGAAGAGGTACTGCGGTTTTGGGGGGATTTCTGCTGTACAGAGGACAACGTGTGTCTGCCAAGTGATTCCTTCCCTCATCCCAATGCCAGGGAGAGTTTCCTTGGAGCCCACTGACCAGGGCCGGTCCTAGCTTTTTTGGGGACCCTGCCACTGACTACAGCTGCATCACTGACTGTGCTCATTGTGACAAGATCTTGAGACATGTTTGTCTCAGATTGTTCAGACTCTGAAGGAATGGTGCAATGATTTTACAGCATAATTGTGCAAGAGTTTCCCAGGGGGTGGTGTAGAAACCTTAATGCTTAGTGTTTAGATAAGAGGCTGCTTGTTTAAATGATGGTCTGGAATACTGAAAAGATTAAAGTTTATTATTCTTGTTTAGCAAACAAGACATCTGATTATTATGTCACACATAATAATCTTGACATAGAAACTAGCTATGGGTAAAACGTGTGGTTGTTATACCATTGTTATCATGAACAAAAGATAAATAAGGAAATAGTAACTGCTTAAAGATGAACGGATTTCATATACTAGAGAGGATTAGTTATTGTGAATACTCCACAAGGTATCTACTAATGAAAAGGAGGGATGAATGGGATTATAAAGTCACAATGGTTTGTTCCAGGCATCACACTAGCTACACAGACCCTTGTAGATAGATGCATGATATGCCAGCAGACAAGAAGAAGAAGTGGTCCAGTTCAGCATGAACACTTACCGCCCCCCTCGGGGCCCTTTGTAAATATGCAAATTGACTTTTCGCATATGCCACCATGCCAAGGATTCAAATATCTTTTGGTAATAGTGTGCCAGTTCTCCAAATGGGTAGAGGCCTACCCTACCAGAAAAGAAGATGCTAGAACAGTTGTAAAGTGTCTACTCAAAGATGTTATCCCTAGATTTGGTGTTCCAGCAGGGATTAACAGTGACAGAGGTCCAGTATTTATTTCTAAGATAACCCAGAGTCTAGCTACAGTGTTAGGGTTCAAATGGCAATTGCATGTTCCCTATCACCCACAGAGCTCAGGCCAGGTTGAGAGAATGAACTTGACTATAAAAGGAGAAACTCACTAAAACAATGTTGACCACAGGACTAAAATGGGTAGACACGCTGCCGCTAGTTCTGTGCTCCATTCGAAGCTCACCAAATGCAACGACAGGGCTTAGCCCACACGAAGTATTGATGGGAAGGGTAATGTTCACAGGGTCTAGCCCCCCAGTAACACCCCACAAACTCACTCTTTTGTGGACAGATGATTACATGACTAACTATGTCAAATATCTAACTGACATGTTGAGAAGGTTTCACAGGCAGGTGGTTGACAGGCTCCCTCAGCCTGGAGAGGAGCCCACCCACCCTTTTCAGATTGGTGATGATGTATTAATCAAATCTCTTGAAAAAGATGCTTTGTCTCCCAGGTGGAAAGGTCCTTTCCAGGTGTTAATAGTGACCAGAACAGCTCTGAGAGTACAAGGTAGAGCGGAGTGGATTCACGCCTCCAGATGTCGTCTCTCTCCTTTACCGGATGCTGGCGTGTGAAGGCAGTCATCATCATCGTCATTCTGGGTTTACTATACCTGGCCAAGGACGCCCTGCTAGATGAAGCTGTGAAAATCCCAACGACAGGTGGCGAGGGCTCTCGCCCCTCTGAGGGAGAAAATAAGGTGCTCTTATCTAAGAGCGCAGATGACTTGACCATTCAAGGCCCAGACCCTGAGGGCAAAACAACACCAACGGGCAAATCAGTGCCTAGCGACAAGGACAGGTTGTATCTGATCACCACATAGACATTCAGTATGGTGCGAGAAACACAAAGAGAGAGAAAAGGAGGGAGAATAAGGAGGATTGTCTCCCTCCCTGATCATGAATCAGAGACTATTTCTTTTGACTGTCCAACTTCAATATGTGACTCATCCAACTGTATTATTGTGTTTCCTGTGTCTTTAAGCAACGGTGACGATTACTCGACGTGGGTGATGTATCCAAAGAACCAGTACCAGTGGTTTGGGGTCTCATCAGAGGTGGTAAGAATGACTCTCAACACCATTGAAAGTATGCCCCCAGAACTGTGGTGTAGCACTATAGAACAGGTACAGACACTGATAAGGAATGAGGCAGAATGTGCAACGAGGAAACCAGATTACAAGGTTCCCAATTCAGCTGTCACTGCATGCACATTTACTGGACCAGATAGCAATACATATTTTCTATCCACTCCACTTAAATCATGTAGATTCTTCAGAAAAGGCCTTAATCACTCCTTTTAAACGAACTAAAACTAATTCTGCAGTAAGTTTAATGTTAGACTACGCGCATGAACGCAATGTTAGCAACTGTTGGCTGTGCCAAAATATGCCAGAATCCATGCATTCTCCCATGTCTAGCCCAATTCCTTTCACGAAAGCTGACTACGATCTAGTTAGCTGGAATGATATAGCATCCCGAATTAGCGATGAGGCAGATGATTGTTACACTCCTTCCTACCCCATAGACTCTGAGCAACCTTTACAGTACAAGGGCTTAGTCTCTCTCCTTGTTGATACAGTAAATAAAAATTACCTGCCTGATGGTTTCAAACGATTAATGATGCTAAGACTTATATATGTCAAGAAATACATTCACCTAGCTTTTGAATACAGATTCCAATTAGCTCTAGTCCAGACTAATTGCTCAGCTAATTCTACAATTCCAATATGTACAATGCAACCACACACACCATCTTTGTTGGTCGAAGCTTTGGTAACAGTTGTGCCCTGATTTGGTTCCAGAACAGTGGACTCCATTAAAGTTAAAATACATGACTGTACGCAGCCAATACCCTTAGGCAAGCCCCCTACACGTGATTGTTCAATATATGTTCCCCCAATTGTGGTGCATGAATGGAAGAATGTGTCCATCTGTTTCCAGAATGAAGAAGGATCTCACACCTCTCCAGATGTGGGACACAGCGACTGTAATACCATAGTGAGGGTAAAATTAGCCAGAATTCCCCTCCCACAGAGAGTTTACTTAGTTTGTGGGGACCGGGCCTATGGCTGTGTGCCCTATAACATTTTTTATGGCACCTGTTATCTAGCCTACCTAATCCCTTTAATCTGTAAAGTAGAGGCTAATGAGATTGCAGCAATACTTCCCTCTCTACACAGGAACAGCAGGTCCATTACACAAGGACAACAGATAGCTAGCCTAGTTTTGCCTTGGTACGGTATTTATGTTACTCAGCAGGAAATTGTGACACTGTCCAAAGTAGTGGAACACCATCTAAATGTATCTAACACAGCGATGTTAGCTGAACACAAAGAATTGCAGGAAGTTAGGACAGTGGCATTACAGAATCGTATGGCACTGGATTTTCTCCTAGCTGCTCAGGGGGGCACATGCAAGGTGATTGGATCTGAGTGTTGTTCTTTCATCTCTGATGCTACACCTGAAGTTATGGATATGGCTCATGATACTGCTAGGGGAATAAAAGAATTGCATGAAACTCATGGGTTTACATTTGGGGATTTAAGTGGAACCTTTGGATCCTGGGGAGCGGGGTTGGTTAAATTTGTTGTTACTGTTTCAGTGTTTATCTTGGTTGTGCTAATCCTAGTGATCTGTTTGATCACTGTAGTTAAATAAGCCATACGCAGGGTTGCCAAGACCGCCCTCCAGGCCCCACAGAGGCTAGTGGGGTATTCAACTGTAGATGACACAATGTTGATGTACGACGCAGAGATTCCAGATCCATGGGTCTTTATCGCGGTTTCTGCCCCACGGGTACCCCCATTCAGTGATTGACAAATTGATTACAGTTGACACTCAGAATAAAGAACAGATGTTTTGATTTTTCCTTTTCAGGTTGTTATACAATAAATGTCTGATTCTTCCTTTTCAGATTTTGAACAAATAATTGTGTTTTAATAAGTAATTGCCTTGAAGTAAATCTTTGAGATGTAAGCTGATTTTGAATTTGTGTTTGATGAATGAGATTAACTGAGTGATAAATGATAAAAGATCTTATTTTTGAAACATATATTTTGCTATTATATTTTTGTATTTCATGTGTGTTTATTATTGTGCTTTTGACAAATGATGCCAAACACTGAAGAGAGATGATTTTTTCTATTATGATTGACTGCGTTCAATCATGGTGATTGAAGTGTTTTCAATCTTGTTTTACTTTTTGATGTAATTGATGTATGTGAGCCCATACAACTCTGAAGACGCTTATTGATTTAAGTATTGACTGAAAATATTCTTAGACTAATGTTAATTGGTTATCATAAATTGATAAAAAGAGTGAAACTGTCAGGGAATATTTTAATCCGATCTCTGTGTGTCTTGAGTTTCTCAGCTTTTCTGAGAAACCTGTCAAATTAGAAACATATGCTTTGTGTTAAATCGCAGCTCCTATCTGTAATGTGTGGAGAACACAGGTCAAGAGCTCCTCTGCCTTCCTGTGGGGGAGAAGTTTGGTTCATTTGAGTTGGTAACACAAACTAGTCTTTGTTCCCATGTCTGGTAATAATTAAGATAGAATTGCATCTAGAGATCTCTCTAGATGCATGTTTCTACTCTTTGTGTCTTCAGAGTTTGCTTGGTAGTTCACATGTAAAGTGTGAAATGCTCTGTGATTTCTCCGGCCGTATTCTACTCTCAATAAATATCAGTGTTTGACTAAAGCCGCTCCTGCTTCCATCCTTTCCTGAGCCTTGGCTCTGCATTGCTGCTACAGAAGTTTTCTTCACACTTACCGTTTTCATACTTTATATATTTTAGCATATTCATACACTATTCATACTGTTCACAGGCTGCTGTGTATATCTATTCAAACCCTGCCCCACTTTTTATTCATCATTCAATTAATTCTATATTTTATTCTGTAGATTGTGTACATTACTTTTCACTTTACTGCTTGTTGCACTCCTGGTTAGAAACTGCATTTCGTTCTCTCAGTACCTGTAATATGTGCAATAACAATAAAGTTGAATCTAATCTTGAGCAGGAACAAATGTATTTACTTAGTACATATCTGACATTAACGATTAAACACATTTGTGCATTCTTTATTATGCAAACCGAGTCAAGCCGACTCCGGAGGTGGTGGTATGCACCTTAAAGTTGTTTGCAATCTGCCAAAAAAACTGAGAGAAGAAGAAGAAGAAGCCGACTCCGAGCGAGCTTTTTGAGACCTCCCCCGGCTGCGATCGGCTATTCTCGTCTACTTTCGAGGTGACCCGCAGCTCGT
Source organism: Harpagifer antarcticus (assembly GCA_902827135.1). Taxonomy (NCBI): domain Eukaryota; kingdom Metazoa; phylum Chordata; class Actinopteri; order Perciformes; family Harpagiferidae; genus Harpagifer; species Harpagifer antarcticus. The sequence continues at coordinate 491,010 of CADEHL010001081.1, forward strand.
CACAAACAAGCCTAGTTTGTTTACAAAATTGCGACGCAACTTGGTGGGCGGTACCCTGGAAAGAAATCTCTGCGTGAGAAATACAAGGTGTGGCGTGTGAGCGTTGTGAATGGAGTGAAATACATGTGTCTCACGCCAAATGCGTGAGACTTGAAAGCTATGCTGGATTTAATTATTGGGCTGCTGCCAAGTCATCAAGTCAAAACCTGAGTATCACTGTGTGCACATGCTCACCCCAAGCCTTTAACTGTCAATCAAAGCCCTGAGTGAAAACAACAATTCCAAACATGACAGACTAAACAAGTCGGTAATTTTAAGTGATCCACATTCCAGTCGAGTTTATGCATCATTGACGGCATGCAGGGAAACACTCACACAATCTATGCAGTTTTCATGGGCACTATACTGGCCTCGCCGAAATCTTCTTCTCGGTTAACCAGCCAGATAAACACGCTCACAAAGTAAAACTCAGGACCACGAGGTGATGTTTTGAAGCTTTACTAAGCAAGCAGTGTGAAACTGAAGGAATACAGAAACAAGAGCAATTGTAAATATCAACTACATGACATAATAATTACGTATACATAGATATATATCCAAGACGGCATGAAATTAGGTCAGTGCCAAAGTACAGATGCAATGTTTAGGCTATATTGCATATACAGCAACTACAAAATGTCAGCTGGGATCAAATATCACAATAATGCACTCAAGGTAAAGATATATAATGTAGAAACATAAAAACTTTCATGAAATGCCTTCTCAAGGGCTATGAATGATGGATGGCACAGGATGAACAGACGCCACCTTAGCTGGAGCACACATACTATTCTGAAATAACTAACTTCCTGTCACATGGGAACTAAAAATAACTGCTTCATGCAGTACGGGAAGTCACCAGAAGGAGTCACTATAACACACAAAATAATTGGCGGAGCCAGAACACTCCCCGTCTGGTCTCTCTAAGAGACCAATACACACAACTAAACAGCTTGATCTGACGAAATAATGTAGACCAGTTCTGAAATAGGTCTTAAGAAGACCTTGGTTACTCCGTCTTGAACAACTTTCACCTCTGCTTTCCTTATCAGTCCGTCTTTGCTGGGAACAGCTTTCACTACAACTCCCATTGGCCACTCGTATCTTCTGGCTTGCTTCTCCTTCAGAAGAACGACGTCGCCTTCTTCAATGTCTCGACTTCTGTGTTGCCATTTCTGACGGGTTTGTAGGGTGCTGAGGAATTCTTTCCGCCACCTACTCCAGAATTCGTCTGCCAGACTCTGAACACGCTTCCATTGGAATTTGAAGATCTCACCTTTACTGAAGTCGTCGTGAGGGGGCATAAATGTTGCCGTTTTCTGGGTAAGAAGCATGGACGGTGTCAGAATGTGGGGACATTCAGGGTCGGATGAAACTGGTATCAGTGGATGTGCATTGATGATGGCTGTGACCTCGGCCATTAATGTGGTTAGGACTTCGTGAGAAAGTCGTGCACACCCTGATTGTAGAAGCATTGCATCGAGTATGCGCCGTGCCACGCCGATCATGCACTCCCACACACCACCCATGTGTGAGGAATGCGGTGGATTGAAAATCCATGTGCACCTCTGGTCTTGTAGGTAGTCCAGTACTTTGCTTTGTCCGGGGGCATCCAGCATAAGCTCTCTACATGCTCCAACAAAGTTGGTGCCACGGTCAGAGCGCAGTTGCTTGGCAGGGCCTCTTATTGCAAAGAACCTTCTGAGTGCGTTTATGAAACTTGAGGAGCTCATCTCCTCTATGACCTCTATGTGGACTGCCCTAGTACACATGCATGTGAACAGCACTGCCCACCTTTTTCTGTTTGCTTGTCCGCCTCTTGTGCGCCTGGTAGTCACTTCCCATGGGCCGAACACGTCCAAGCCGACATAGGTGAAAGGAGGATCAATTTGCAGTCTCTCTGCTGGCAGGTCTGCCATTTGCTGCTCCTCTACTTTGCCTCTGAGCTTCCAGCACGTGACACACTTTTGAATAATGCTGCTAATGCACCGTTTACCTCCAACTATCCAGAACCCGTTTGCTCTCAGAGCACCTTCTGTAAAATGCCTTCCCTGATGCTGCACTTTTTCATGGTGATGCCTTATAAGGAGAGTTGTGACATGATGACCTCCTGGGATGATGAGTGGGTTACTTTCTCTTACCTCAAATCCTGACTGATTAAGGCACCCACCAACTCGGAGCAGGCCATTGCTGTCAATAGTGGGTTTTAGCTTCAGGAGTGACTGTGAGATGGGAGGTCCCGTTTTGCAGTGATGCATTTTAACTCCTTTCAATATACACCATGCTGTATGTCTCTTAAGATGATATTCTCGGCTCTTTCAAGGGAATCCTTGGTTTTGACTTGATTACAGACGTGCCAGCCGACACAGTCACCGACGTCTGCTGCATGGGTGAAGCAGTGAGCAATGTGAAGCAGATGAGCTACTGCTTTGACGAGGACCTTCCAGTTGGAGAATCGTTCCCACCGCTTTGAGCCTATGCTTTTTTCAGAGATGACGGTGGTGAGGACGTTTACATCAGGGCGGACATCCACATCTGAGCCTGGGTCGATTAGGTCGAACACGGCATGCTCTTCTGGGAGCTGCTTGGGCTGAAGATGGAGGAAAGCAGGACCTGTAAACCACGTGGTGCTGCTGAGCTTTGAGTCAGCGACGGAACGTGAGCCATGGTCTGCAGGGTTCTGTTCGGTCGGCACGTAATGCCATTGTTCAGGTTGGGTGGACTGTCTGATGCGCTGTACTCTATTGTTCACGAAGATGTAGAAGCGTTTTGACTGATTGTGAATATAGCCCAACACGACCTTGCTGTCTGTGAAAAACCTGATTGAGTCGGGTCGCAGGTCTATCTCTTCCAAGATGACTTCTGCAATCTCAGTGGCTAAGACGGCGCCGCATAGCTCCAATCTGGGAATTGTTAGTTCAGGCTGCGGGGCCAGCTTTGCCTAGCCAAGTATGAACCCCACTTCAGTGTGCCCATCATGATCGGTGACCCTTAGGTAGGCAACAGCTGAAATGCCTTTAACTGAAGCATTTGAGAACACGCACAACTCTGTGTGGAGGGCTTTGGAAGGGGCCGTGGTTGAGTATGTGCGTGGGACATGTAGTTCCTGTAGATCTTGGACTGAGTTTCGCCATTTTATCCACTCGTCACGCATGCTCTCAGGAAGAGGAAGATCCCATTCACTGGCTTTACTTGAGAGATCTCTGAGGAGCAGTCGTCCCTTGATCGTTACAGGTGCCAGGAAGCCCAAGGGGTCGAAGAGACTGTTTACAGTTGAAAGCACACCTCTTCGTGTGTATGGCTTCTCAATCTCGGGAACGTGAAACATGAATGAGTCCGTCATGATGTTCCATATCACCCCAAGACTGCGTTGATCAGGCAAGTCCTCGACAGAGAGGTTGAGGTTTTGAATGTCCTTGGCCCGGTCCTCGGCTGGGAACGCATCCAGCACTCCAGCTCTGTTGGAGGCAATTTTGTGGAGCCTAAGGTTTGAGACTGCTAACATCTCTCGTGCCTGCTGAAGGACTCTTACCGCTTCCTCCTCTGTTGGAAACGACTTCAGGGCATCGTCTACGTAGAATTCTCTCTCTACAAATCGTCGGATCTCGTTGCCGTACTCCCCAACTTCTTTGCGTGCCAGGCATCTGAGCCCATAGGTAGCCACTGCCGCTGACGGGCTATTTCCAAAGACATGCACCCTCATTCTGTAGTCGACAATCTCTTTGCTCATGTCGTTGTCACGATGCAAAAGGAAGCGTAGAAAATCTCTGGAGTCTTCACGCACCAGAAAGCAGTGAAACATTTGTTGGATGTCTGCTGTGACAGCCACACAGTCTTTCCTGAATCTTATGAGGACACCTAACAGGCTGTTGTTCAGATCTGGTCCAGAGAGCAGCACGTCGTTTAGGGAGACTCCATCAAACTGAGCACTGGAGTCGAAGACAACTCGTATTTGCCCTGGTTTTCGGGGGTGGTAGACTCCGAATGAGGGGAGGTACCAGCACTCCTTGCCTTCCTGTAGAGGAGATGCCAACTCTGCATGGTGGTTATCTAAGATCTTCTGCATGAAAGCAACAAAGTCAGACTTCATCTCGGGACGTTTTTCCAAGGTGCGGCGTAGTGACTTGTAGCGGTTCATGGCGTACTCTCTGTTGTTGGGCAAGCGCCTGCGTGGGTTGGGAAACGGCAGTGGTGCGACCCAGCTGTTGGTAGAATCTTTGAATAACTCGTTTTCCATTATACTGAGGAAAGATAGGTCATACATCGAAGGTGCAAGTTTATTGTCGTCTTTAGTTTGACGAAAGACTGACTGGCCAAAGCTTTCACGGGTTATGCTGTGTGGTTGGTTTCTCTGTAGACCATGGTTGAGGAGCTGCTGCTGGTTTGAGGAGAAATTCTCCTTGACTTTAATGTGGTTCTCACATGGACTTAGATGGCTAGGCCTGCCGTTCTCTAAGATGAAGGTCTTCATATTGGTCACCTCAGTAGGCCTGTGTACGCTGCCTAGGCATACGTCACCGATTGTAACCCAGCCCAGGTAGAGCTTCTGAGCAAAAGGGGAGTTGTGGGGACCGTTGCATTGCCTATGCACTTTGTGAACTCTTAAAGGGCACCTATCATGCAAAATGCACCTTTGTACGTCTTTTATACATGATTATGTGTCCCCGGTGTTCCGGGGAACTCACCAAGTGTCAGAAAACACAACCCTCTCTATTTTCCTCCTTCGCCAAATCTCTAAAAAAGGGGCTGCAACGGATCTGAAAAAAATGGATCCACATTCCGACACTTTTCTACGTCACAAAGACGTACTCCGCTTATTGGTCAACTCTCCACCTATCAGGGGAATGAGCCACGGCCACGTGCATTGCCAAACCTCTCATTCGCATATAGGCTATCGGCAGGCTACCCCAGTCACATCTGTGTTTTTTCCTGCTATTGCCAGGATGTCTAAGCCAGTTAAACCACGGACATGTTTATGAACTTCTCTCAAGTCCAACACGGATATGCCTCCAAACTAATGCTACACCCGGGATCAATACCAACCATCCGGGACCAGGCCAGTGAGGACACATCCAATTCTGAAGCTGTACGTTTTTATTTAGCGGTGTTTTTCCTGATAAAGCTATATCTAGCTGGTAGCATGTAGCTTAGCCGTATCAATGTCGCCTCAACCCCAACTAGTAATCGGTTAGGTGTTTATATGTTCTTGTAACATTTTATTTTGTACGCTCCGCAGTCTTTGCTTTGTCTTTTATTTTAATTATCAGGCATTTGCGAACATGTTCAGACTGCCGTAATGGCGATCTGTGTGAAGGCTGTAAAGCCACGCCTAGCCTAGCCGATAACACAAGTATTTATTCTCCTATGTATTAGTATTTTGTATCCTCTAAAAAATCATATTGAGTAAGTTATAATAACAAACGTAATCTTCTGGAGGTAAGTGCCGTTTTTTCCAGCGTTATGTAAAAGCTTTTGTGATTGTAGTCTGTAAGAACGATCATATATCATCGATCTGTAAGCTAAGCTACGCTACGCTACGCTAATGAGACATGCCGTTTTTTGCAGCGTTATATGTAAAAGCTTTTGCATGTTTACTTGTTTGCGCACATGAATATAAATGGGGGTGTGTTAGGATACAACACTGTATGTATGTATGCGAGGGGACACACACCACGAGTAAAACGGAGCTAAAGCCCTGGTATGTTGTTGACGACATGCATTTACTAATCTCAACCACTTTTTTTGTTGTGCTTTTTTTAACATTGCACAGGCTACGTGGCCAACTTGATGGACCTCATCTTCGACCAAGTCTTTGTGGACCCTGCACCATTATGAGCAACCTGACAGGGAGGAGGTCATCGCCGGGTATGCTACACGGTTCAATTTGGCTGCTGTCTGAACCTAACATAGACATTTCACGGATCAGAGGACAACGCAGGCCGGAATTACCACTCTGATCCTGTGTCCATGGAAGCCCCAGCACCAGCTCACAAAGCTCCTGTTTTTTATGGGTTCAAATAACCGTTGATTTTGACAATAAAGTTCCGAGTTGATATCAAATGTGTCGTGATTATTCATGTTTGGATGGGTAAAGAATATTCTGATTTCAAAAGCATAAGGTTGTGTGTGGACTTTTTTTGTCATACACATGGGTGCGTTATGCCATTGCTGTGTAGTATATAATAGTACAATGACAGAATGAAAGATTGCATAAAGCCATATACACCAGTATTTATTTCCATGAACAATATTAGCATTCATTTTACAATTTCAGTCAAAACAAACCACTCAGTGCTCTATTTGCCTCAACTGTAGTCCAACTGTGTTCAGCTCTGTAAATATTCAATGCATTCTGCAGGGAAAACACATTTAGGCACACAATCCAGGATGATCCACCACACAGGTTAGATTCCTCAAGTTCCTGCATCCGTCTTTACACCTAGTGTGATAAACATATATTGAATGACATGTGAAAAATGTATTCTCTAAACAGACAACTTAGTGAAGCTAATGTTACGTGTGGTATCTCCATGCAGCACACATGCTCCGGTTCAGAAGGCATCGTGGCGCAAGTTGCACATGTACCCCTTTAGAAAGAAGTCAATAACTGAGCTTTTAAAACACATGAAACACACATTGCTGACAACTGAGGTGTTGGAGTTATACTTTTTATCACCCTAAGTTATTGAACTTTCCAACGGTTGTTGCACGATGTTGGAAGAAAAGGACTGTAAACTATTAAACGCAATGAGGCCATTGTATATATGCTGAAAATATGAATGTCTCCCTTTATAAATATATATATGTATCGCTGTGTTTGCGTGTGTAAAAATAAATAGGGACAACAGCTTGTCAACTAACCATTCAGAAACGTCCTGCTGCAACCGAGATGTTTGCACCTCCACCAAAACCTCCACTGCTTCAGTTTCTGGATCAAATTGATAATATGCTTGAACACATGCATTGCTCTGAGATGACATGTGTATTCCACACTCGTAAACACAGCAAGCATGGTAACGTGACTCTTGCCGGCTCTTCTGCAGGGGGGCGTGGTCAGCTGCTGCTCAGAATTTTCATAGGCAGGTTTGGAATAAAGCGAAAATGAGCGAAACGAGGCATGGCTAAAAAATGATCTGTTTGGTATTTTGAAAAATAAAATGTATAAATATACCTTATATAGGTATGGTCATACACTATATCATTTAAATATAGCATGATAGGTCACCTTTAATATATCTCTCCCCAGTAGCAACATAATCTGAGCACCAGGATCAAGTGGTGGTATTTCCTGAGCTATAGCTTTGAGATGGTTGTGGTTGTGAGCAGCTGCAGGGGTAGGTATCTCATCTCGGTTGTTTGGGACCATGTTGCACTCTATCAAAGTGGGTAGTGGAATGCTTGTCTTACCGTCTGCAGATTCTATAGTGAAGCCAGCTGCTCGCCTGCCTGATGTTTCAGCTACTCCGGAGCATGTTTTTAATGTGTAAGGAGCTGTGGTGCCTTCTATGCTAAATGTCTCAAAAAACTCAGACCGTGCCAATCACCTATTGCTTTGGTCGTCCAGTATGGCGTACATCGTCTTGCTCTCATCGCGGCTTCGGTTAGGGTAAACGTTCACGAGGCAAATTTTGGAGCATGATTTCTCGCTAAAACCTTTTCCACATACCTTTGTGCATTTTGATGTGACGTTAGGGTCGGGAGAGTCTTCCTCCTCCCCGCCATGCTGTGACGGAGGAGGAGATGGCTTTGAGTACCACTGAATGGATGGAGGGCAGCTGGATGCCTGTCGCTGTCGCATTCTGAGCATTTAATGTTCGCTTCAGTTTCTTGCCACATGCTTAGTGGACACACTTGAAACAGATAAAATGCTGTTTTAGGAAACTCTTCCTGCTTTCCAGAAGCATTTCTCTGAATCCTCAAATTTTTTTAAGTGGGTGGGGTTTGTGATGTATGGGGCATTGTTTATCTGGGTCTTCTATGTTTTTGCTCTGGCGGTCTGCAAAAGGAGAGGCCTGGAAGGTAGCCATCTTGTTTTGCAGCTTCTAGCTCTGTCAGCAGATCACCTAACTCACGAAGCTTTTGGCTGTCTTTCGCCGCCATTTTTGGAAAGTCCTCTATTTTTGTAAAAAGGGCGTTTTCTATAGCTTCTGGCGACCCATAGGTCTCCTCCAACCTCTCCCATATGAGGTCTAATCCAGCAGGAAGATTTCTCACATTTACTGACTTAATACGCCGTGCCTGCTCTGCTGAATCCCTCCCAAGCCATTTGATTAACAGATACAACTCTTCTCCAGCTGTGAGATCTAAGCTTTTGATGGTGTTGAGGAACGATGATTTCCAAGCTAAATAATTATCCGGCCGATCGTCGAACCTTGTAAACCCGGATGACACGAGCTGGCTGCGTGCCAGATATTTGGCGAGATCAAGTGAGGTGTCACTGGAGTAACGTGTTGTAGAGGGCATGTTGTCGTTACGATGACTGGAGTAGTATGGGAAGTTGATGTGACTTGGGGGATGATGCTGCAATTGGGTCTGTGGCTTAAGAATATATTGTCTCTTTATGTCAGGGGGAACATCTTCTGGGTAGCTGGATAGTATGTGATACTCTGACGCTGGAGATTTTTCCTTTAACTCATCGCCTAATGCTTGGGGATGGGAATATACATGTAACATGGGGCTCTCCTCTTTAACTCTCTCTCTCTCTTTTACTGCATGTAGCTGTCCACTAGCACTTGTGTCTGTGTGCTGACTAACGTACTCTTCGGTGCGTTGTTTTTGAATTTTGTGTTGGTAGCAAAGGTGGTCTATGCTCTATTTCTGATGGCTCCAGATTTGCTACTTCAGCCTCCATTACGGCTGCTTCGGCCCTAGCAGCCTCTGCTTCGCCCTCTCTCTCCAGGGCATAGTGTGGCTTCTAGTGTGGCTTCTAGTGTGGCTTCCTTTGTGGCTTCCTTTTCTATCTTTAATTCAATTTCTTTCCTTGCAAATGCAGCTCTTGCTTGTGCGGCTTCAGCTTTAGCGCGGGCTTTAGTGGCTGCCATACTTGCTCTTGACACATTTGATGACTTGGATGAAACAGACTGGTTCTCTGGCGCTTCACCCTCCATGTTTGTGACGTGGTTACTCTTACTGTGACGAATATGTCTGCTCTACCTGCCGTGGATTTCTGCAGCTGTCGTGCCGGCCTTGTTGCCGTGGGTGACAATGCAGGAGGAATCCAGCATCCGGGAGATAGCACTTGCTTGAAGGTCTTCCTTTTCACTATACTGGCCTCGCCGAAATCTCCTTCTCGGTTAACCAGCGAGATAAACACTCTCACAAAGTAAAACTCAGGACCACGTGGTGATGTTTTGAAGCTTTACTAATAAGCAAGCAGTGTGAAACTGAAGGAATACAGAAACAAGAGCAATTGTAAATATCAACTACATGACATAATAATTACGTATACATAGATATATATCCAAGACAGCATGAAATTAGGTCAGTGCCAAAGTACAGATGCAATGTTTAGGCTATATTGCATATACAGCAACTACAAAATGTCAGCTGGGATCAAATATCACAATAATGCACTCAAGGTAAAGATATATAATGTAGGAACATAAAAACTTACAGGAAATGCCTTCTCAAGGGCTATGAATGATAGATGGCACAGGATGAACAGACGCCACCTTAGCTGGAGCACACATGCTATTCTGAAATGGCTAACTTCCTGTCACATGGGAACTAAAAATAACTGCTTCATGCAGTACGAGAAGTCACCAGAAGGAGTCACTATAACACACAAAATAATTGGCGGAGCCAGAACAGGCACAATAGAAAAGTACATATTGTGCTGGCTGGTGGAAATGTTGGCGTCCAGCATTTTCATTGGTAACCTATGTAGAGGAATACATCTGGGAAAAATGTACCTGAGGAAAATGTAAAAAGAGCATTTTTAAGAAACATCAGCCATGTTTTTGTTAAAGGATCTGGGGATGGAGATGTTGATCTTGGTCCACCACTTTGGTCCAGACAATAATATATCTATTATAATACGTGGATTGAACGTTTGTGATTGCAGGGTTTTTCCTCTGGCACCACCAAGAGGTCAATATTTAACTTATTGTGTTTAATGTCCCAAAAACTGTATGGAGCTCAAATTGAGAGTGTTTATCAGCATCCTTATCTTCTGGCGACACCATGTGGTTTGGAGTGAAATGGCTCAATAACAGTTAGATGGACTGCATTGAAATGTGCTAAGGATATTCATGCCCTCCTGGGGATAAATTATACTATACTTAAGTACACATTTAAGATACTTAGACTCCAATTACTGAGTATTTGCTTTTCATGCCGTTTACACCAGACTACATCTCCAACGGGAATATTTGTAGTTACTTTACTAACTTTGTCGCACTTAAACAAATAGGAACTTGTAAAACATAATGTTGTGATGTAGATTAAACTATTCAATAGTATAGGTTAGTACATCTGAAACAAGTGGGTTGAAAAATGTACTGGAAACTTTGTTTGTCCAAGAAAATGTCATAGTTTGTCCTTTTTGCTATTTTTTAATAGTTATTATTTATTTCCAAACTGGGTTTTGCGATTAGTACTTTTTGTAAATGTTGAAAAGTAGTTAACATTGTATTTTGTATTTTTGCTGTATAGGATGGATAGCTTACATCACTTCATAATTGACATAAGATATGGTTTCAAAATATCACTTAAACATGTATTTCGGTCAAACAAGCAAGACACGACAAAAGATGATTTGATATGATTTTTTAAAATTCATAATCCATTCTTTACAGTCACACCATCAATCAAATCCAGGCTTATTCTCAAACAAACACACTGTTATAATACAACTCTGATAAGCTTTAGAAACATGGCACAATCACATGAGGAGGGAACATGATTTCGGGAGTGCTTTCATAGGCAATTTAACAAAAATATTTTTCCTTTATTGAAGATAGATTCTTTCTTTTCTTTCATATACTATGAGGATAGAATAAAATGTTGTCTCTGAAAACTGCAGGTTTTGTGTTTGGACAGTGCCATGTTGAAAGCGTTGCATAGTCAAAGGGACAGAAATAAAAGGATGGTGGGGGTCTTAATTTAAAATGACACATGAGGGAGTAAAAAGCTCTTTGTTTAATGCAGAGTGCAGGGGAAAAAAATACTCTTTTATTAATACTTGTATGTGATTGTTTTGTCTCTGAACTCCCCTCACAGTCAAACCCTTAAAAACAGCTGTGAGTGTAACATCCTGACTGCAAGCATTAGTAACATATAGTCCATCTCTGTGCAAACGTAACTCAATAGACCCACAGCAATCACATGATAATAATCTCCCAAGCAGTTTTTTTTTTTAAAAGTATCACTCTGCGTCCATCATTAAGAGTCAAATTACAAAATAAAGAAACAGCTAAGCTTAAAAAAAAATACTGTCGTTCTAGCTTAAGGGCTGATTAAAGCTCCAATCAAGAACCCAAACTTTTATTTTTCCTTGGCGATTTTCTTTCGTGTTAATGAGAGCAGACTCCTCAGAGGAATCCTCGTCCAACGGTATCAGCGAGGGAAGTCGCTAAACAAGGATGGGAAATCCCAACTCAGCTTGTACGGTTTCTCGAGATGCGTTTGATTTAAAAACCAGACGTTAAATGATGAAAGGGGGCACGCTATATGAGCCACACCCAGTCTCTGCTGCTGCTGCTGCTGCTTCTTACTTTAAAAGCTCCAGCCAGGGAGCACATCTCCACTTTCTTCTCATCCATACATTCATTTGTCCGATATCCTTGGGAACATGCTAGACTTTTTCATTTCTCCAAAGCCTTTATTCCCATCCCTGCTCGTTATCCTCTTCCTCCTCTTCCTCCTCAGCAGCATCTGCAGACCTCTGTTTTACCTCAAGTCTCTGTCCATGAACAATAAAAGATCCACAACGCCGGGCCGGGGTCACCGGAACTCATAGATGGCTGCACTGTGCTCGGGGACGTGGGTGAGGTTTAAAGACTGGTACCTGCAGCCAGACAACAACACAATGTATGTTAGGATAGGTATGTGTTAGAGGTACACATAGGGTTGGATATGAAGAGCAAATAAAAAGGATTACAGGTTCAAATCCCATTTAATCTCAGCATGTTTATCACATATTGAAAAGCATGTTTATGATGTATCAGAATATCTTTATTAGTCCCACAAAATTAGTCATCATTGTTTCTGCATTGGTGCTTTCAGACTGCATCAAGCCGTGAAAATTATGCATTTCCAGCCTTCGATAGCTAAAATAAGCTCACTATCAAAATGCACTTCTCAGATATAAAAAGTATTTATCCAGTTTTAAAAAGACACAATCTTTTAGATTTTTGTATGAAATCAAACCCCTTTTTCTACAACAGCCATTCAAGGTATTTAAATTTAGAAATGAACTTGTGTACATTAGATGTCATTTGCCTTCATATTTGATCACCAGGCCAGGTCAGGCATTTAGTTGTTGCGTTAAAATGGGCTTATGTGAACAAATGTACTTCGTTTGACTGTTCTGACACAACTGCAGTCCAGTTTGTAAAAAAAAAGAAAGAAAAAAGATTAGTCACATAAAAAAGATGGATGTCGAGTCGACACTTGAAAGGCAATAAAAGCTGAGTTTAAGGAACAAAATGTCACAGTGGAGGTTCATATGCAGCCTTTACTTCAGTGTGGTTTGTCGAATTGACACCAGTGTTTGGTAAAAGGCAGCAAAGAGCACAGAGTGTATCCTATAAACAAGCTATCTATAGGTCCATAACAACATTCACATTGCAGTTAATACTAGGGGTGTAACGGTATCCGTATTCGTCCCGTACCGTCACGGTTCGGCACATGCAGTCACACGGCGAATACGCCTTTTTTTACGAGTGGGAAAAAAGTCTGTCACTCAGGGCAGTATTACACTATATATAATCCAGGGGGCGGTATTGCGCCTAAAAGCCAGCCGCCCGTAAATAACAAATGAAGAACAAAACACAACAAAACGAACACAATACATGAAGAAGAAAAGTTAGTAGCTATGGCGAGTTCACACAACACACAGGAGCTAGAAGACCCACCTGCTTCTTTTAAATCAGCTGTGTGGGAACATTTCGGGTTCCCTGTGGACTACAACAATGATGGGGTGCGAGTTGTGGATCGGACGAGGACGGTGTGTCGGCGTTGTTCGACAGCGGTATGCTAGTGGTAACACGCCAAACATGCTCAATCACATCCGAGTCAGTCTCAGTCCCCAGCGAGAGGGTTTTCTCGACGGCAGGTGACATAGTTACCGCCAACAGATCTGCCCTCACTACTGACAACGGAGACAAACTCATCTTTTTGAAGAACAACTTGAAAATAGAGTAAAGCTTGAGTACCTTTACTTAGGCATAATGGCCTCACACACTCACATGTTAATTACACATGTTAGACATTGCTCCTAAAGGTACAGATTTTATTTTGTTTTATATTTATCATTGTATTTATTTTAATATTTTCAAGACATTCTTTTTAGTTGTACAGCTTATTTAACCTTTTTGTTTGACATCAGCCATTATAAATAATATGGCCATCTGAGTGTGTGTGTGTGTGTGTGTGTGTGTGTGTGTGTGTGTGTGTGTGTTACTGTTTGTAGTTTGTTTTTAACTGTGTAATACAGTTAATGATTCCAAATGTTAGAGTTCCTTATTTTCATACCAAAACTTGCACGACTGTTAAAAAGAAATGCATTTGGGACTTTTTTTTGCTTTTCCTTGTTGCACTGAACCCGTACCGAACCGTGACCCCCAAACCGAGGTATGAACCGAACCGTGACTTCTGTGAACCGTTACACCCCTAGCTAATACTGTTTTCATTCCCCTCAATAATGCCAAACACTTACAAGTATGACATTATCGCTGGCTGTGTATCATTCTGCACGTTTGAAAAACAACTTAAAATACACTAATTCTACTACAAGAGAGGGAAACAAAACTGCTTCCAAGTATTTTTGGTCAGAGAAGGGAATTAAAACAAATAAACGAAATGGAATGAAAACAGAGGGCTTCTGTTACAAAAGCCAAACCGTAATGTGGAAAAGGATTTGAAAAGAATGCCAAATGAGAAGTCTATGATAGAGGACAAGCAGGCCTCAGTGTTTTGCTTATAAGCAGGGAGCGACCATATTCAACGAATGCAGCAAACTGAGAGTTAGATCGTTCTTCTTCATGCATATAAATGGTTACACACAGTCGAAGTTTCACCAATAATCTGAGCAAGGGGAATTTGAGAATTAAGGGCACCTTGACAAAAGCAACATTTTTGTGTTAAGGACTTTCCCCACCCTGATTTTCCAGCCAGTCTGGGCTTTGATCCCGCAAATTCTTACTACTCTACACGTCAGCGTAACTAGTGTTGTGTTGCCTTACCATTCAGAGCTCCTGTGGTAGTAGTAGCCCTCGATCGTTGCTGTGGATTTCTGGAAGCATATGTAGTAAAATCCGGCAAAAGAAGCTCCGCTGATGTCTTTTATTGTGTGGTCAGGGACCAGGAACTGCTCCTGTGGGGACGGAGGGACAGGGTGAGGAATAGCAGCAGCTGCGGTTCATGTGCGGTGACTTACTTGAACATATGGTCAAGCTCCATTTAGGCTGGACCTTACCTTCCACCTCATGAAAATAAAGTCAGAGTTCTTCAGATCCTCGTAGTCGAAATCATCCGAGTTGAACGTCTTTGCATACTGGTAGAAGGCCTGGAACTTGCCCTAGACACAAAAAGAAAACGGATTATGGCACGGTAAACCAGCCAGATGTGTCTGTGTGTAGATTACGAGTGTAACAATCTATTTATGTGAATTAAAATATCCCTGAAATGATCAACGATCCAGTTACAATGTCGCAAACTTTGAGACATGTCTGCTCTTTAAGATATGCACTAATTTTGAAATTCCTAACTGATCGACATTTGCTATTTAAACATGACAAATGTGGCACTTTATAGAAAAGAACAGAGGTATTTTTAGTTCATTTTATCACGAAGAATATGTTATTTTAGTACCTGGAAGAGCAAAATCAAATCATGATAATGGAAACAAATCGTTGCAGACTTTTTGATATCTCTAATAATTGTATCGTGTTGAAATCTTTGGTATACACCTCTAAATATGAATGAACACGTTTTCTCCTTACCCAGTGCTTACGATCCACATCTTCATCTGCGTCCCATTTCCGAGTGAGAAACGGCCGCTTCCTGCTGATGATCTCTCCAGCGAAGAACGTGGTCAGAGTCGGGTATTCCTGCGAGAGTGAACGCAACAGGAAGAGATTGGTGTTTTGTTTTGCTCCGGTGCAAGTCATCTGATAAATGTTGGTTTGTTTATTTAAAAAGATTATAGGTTCGATTTGACTACTGAAATACATATACTGATATGAACTGCTTATCTTCAATCACTGTTGTCATGCTGTTGGATTTGCATGATACTGTAGGATAGTAGTATCTATAGTAGCCTAACATGGGACACAGCTAGAGTGGATAAGTGTTTATAATAGGATCCAGTATAAATCATACGTTTGTGTCTTTAACAAATGGATTTACTCCACTTACCTCTGTCAGTCCTTTTATCTTTAGGTAGCCACACAAGTAGGAATCCTCCATGGTGACATGCTTAGAAGGAAAAACACAATAAACAACTGAGAATGGGAACATTTACCTCATATCAGTGGCTATGTTGTCATTTGTATTTAACAGACATAAGGTTGGTATGGCTTTTCCAACCATGCAGAAGGCAAACATGGTTAAACCTCTATTATTTAATATATTCCATGGTAACATTGAATAACATGTCTCCTTATGGTTGAAAATGCTAGTAAACATGAACTAGCCCTGCTACATGGACAGCTAGTCGAGTTTCTCAACCACAGGCCACGGGGCTCACTGATTCCCCAGCTGTCAATCATCACACCGCCCGTTTGACAGATCACCAAATACCCCCCTTTGACAGCTTACTTAAATAAATAAAAAATCTACTTTTAAGAAGCCTCACCTGTAGAACAACCTCCACGTCGTACGAGTTCCCTTTGCTCTTCTGGTGGCCCCTGAACCTGGAGCCGCTGTACAGAAGCGAGGTGACAACACCGGGCTGCTGGGTGTTTATCGGCGGCGGGGGGATAAGCGAGGCCGAGGATGAGAAGGCCGCGGCGGGGCTGAGGTATCCAGCGGGGACAGGCATGGCTCCCGGTCGCTGGCTTGGGCACCGACCGCAGTCGATTGCCGTCTTAGCGATGGACTCTGTCGTTGTCTACGGAGAGGACTAAAGAGGTCCAACAACATTCAAATCAACCCCCGATCCCTCCACAATTTAGTTTACCAGGCGCTTCCAGAAAAGTAAGTGGACTTCGACGCGGCACCGTAGCCAGCAGAATCGGGCGCCCTCATTGGCCAACTGAATTCACCTTGGTAACATCCTCAACGCTCATTGGTTCGACGTGCGGAAGGCTTTATGGGAATATTTGAGTGTAGTTTGTTCCAGAAGTACTACGGTGATTTGAAGTACTTATAAAACTACATTTCCCAATTGTGATACATTTTTAGCTGTCTTACTAGTAACAGAAGGTCACACGCATCATGCTTTTGAACGAAGGAGCTGCAAAGGAAGAAATACGAAGCAGTGAATAGAGACATCACTTTATACAGATAGCCAAAACATTATCAACAAGAACTGCTGCTAATTTGCATTCATATTCACTCGTTTAAAATATGGCATTTAATTCATTGACGAACTGCGGTCAGAAACGGGTAGTAGCTTAGCCTGTCAGCTAGCATTTCCTAATAACATTGCATTTTAACATAACTGCAAATATGTTTAGGCGGCTTGTTAGACTTCAGGGTCCGCTCGGAAATATCCTCTCTCCAGATAAAGTGTGCCCAATAAATCAGCAGCTTCGGTGTGCTGTGAATTATTCCTCAGCCTTAGTGGGTAAGATGCATCAATTAAATGTTGATTAAAATATGCTGCAGCAATACATTGTATAACTTAACCTTTGTGTGATGATTTCTGCTGCTTACAGAAAAAAGAAGATTTTATAAAGATGTCAGTATATCCCAAAGTGAAGGTAAGTCAAACAGAGTATGATAGTTATTTGATTGAGAATACTAAGTTAGATGGTGTAGAAACAACCAGTCTCCACTGTTAAATGTGTTTCTCCTAGGTGTCTTTGTTGGTGAAAAGAGCACTTTTAATCATTTAAGGCGTTTGATATTAAGCAAGCCACTTAAGTCCATGCTATGCTTTACTCCTGCCCCTCTAACATTGTTTTCACTTTCATTAAGGTGGTCTATATGAGGTAAACCTAGACAGAAGGAAATTAAAAACTCCTGGAGGAAAGCTGTTCACAGCACCAAATGAAGCCATGGCCATCGCTGTGGCAACCGAGTGGGATGCTCAAAAGGACACACTGAAGTACTACACAATGCACCTGGTACGACTTTGACTGGGAACTAGAAGGGGGTTTAAAGTGTCTTCCTCATTGGATCAGAGCCCAATTGAGTGTTTCTTGATATTCTTGTGTTGTTTTTTTCAATTACATACATTATGCATTTGGGACTCCTTCAATGCTATTGAAAAATATGCAATGTGTTGATTTACAAGTCATGATAAGTTGAAGGTTAATGTGAGAAGAATTTGAGAAGAATTTGAGACCAGAAAACTAGCTCTAGGTGACACTCGATAGTTTTTGAAGATGTATGAGAAGCCTTCATTTAGTGTATTGACGCAGACACATTTTTGCCATGGTTTTTAGTTGTTTTTTTCTACTCCTAAGACAATATGTTCAGTTAAAAACGTAATTGACTGAAAGAGTAATGTTGTAAATTCTTCCTGCAGACTACACTTTGCAACACAGCTCTGGACAATCCTACCCATCGTACCAAGGAGCAAATGATCAGCGCTGCCCTGAAGTTCCTGGAAACTGATACTATCTGGTAAACAACTTATTTAATTATTCCATTTTGCAACAGCATTATATTGCTTCTAGGGATAACAAGTTTTTTGTAAATCACTTATACAGCTGGAGCTAGTGTCAACACTTTACGGTCAGTATAGCCATACATGCATGTAATGACTGCTTTAGATGGACCATTTTGCCATTTAATCCTTGACTTGATTCCTTCTCCAGATGTGCTGTCCTGCATTCTGAATAGCTTGTTGACTTTACCTGTTTTTGCTTATTTGCAGAAGTTCTTGGTAAATTGTTTAAAGTGCGACCCTTTCAGTTGTGGCTTGAAAAGTGAATGGTGTTTATGTTTTGTGCAGTTACAGAGTAGATGAGCCCCACAGTTTGGTTGAGCTGCAGAAGAATGAGTGGGACCCTGTGCTGCACTGGATTGAAAACAGGTAACGGCAGCATTCGTTTTGGTAGTAGAAAAGGCACATACAGTGATATAAACCGTGTTAATTAGGCTATTGTAATACACTTTTTTCTAATTGTCTTATCTACTCTATTGCAGATATAATGTCACTATTGGATCCTCGTCCAATATTTTGGGTCCTGAGATTCCAAAGGAAACAAACGACACGTTTCGGCAACACCTGAAGTCTTACAACTTCTGGTCCATGACAGGTAAAACAACTGATCCGACATAAGCATTTTTAACTATAGAGCGCTGCACGGATGGCATATCTTTCTAGGCCAACCTAAAAGATGGCCTCGCGCTAATTCAAAACATAAAACCAGTGGGATTTTTTTTTCACCAGATTTTGGATAATAGCAGAAAGTAACTCTGAGTCAAACAGCAGTCTTGGAAGCAGCCAACTTTTTAAAGACATGTGAATACTTCAAAATTCAAGTTTGGGGTATTCTGTATTTCTTACAATGCTACCAACGTAGAAAGTTACCAAATGTCTTGATTTTCAAACTCATTCCCGCAGCACTCTTATCTGCTCTTTTGTTGAGATGATTTACCTGTAGTGCTAAATATTATCTTTCATACTTTGCTGACAACGTATCTAAGGAGGATATTTAAGGTGTTTGTAGAACATGTGAAATAATTGTGATATTACGTACATTTGCTTTGGTAATGAGTATTATAATAAGCTTTTAAAGTATACTTGAGCTATACAGTAATATGGTTTCTCCTGTGCAGGGCTTGAGTTTGTGATCACCCAGCTGAAGTCTGTTGTCCTGGCGATCGGGGTGATTGACAGACATCTGAGTGTGGAACAGGCTGTGCTGCTCTCCAGACTGGAGGAGGAATACCAGGTAGGAGGGTAGCAGATTACTATTTGCAACCACATTTTTTATTCAGCGTTGTTTACCATATTTCTTTACTAACCATAAACAAATGAGACCTTGTGAACCTATCTTATGACACTGATATTGTCATTGCTAGTGTTTCTGACAATCCTGACAAATCCCATCACTTCTCTTGCTATTACAGTCCTTGCTTCTGCAGTAACAGTTTTAAGTGGCTCAATTGAAGAGCTGTTAGAAGTGGTTTTTTTCTCTCTTTGCCACCCCCATCTGTTATTACAAGAAACTCAAAAGGTGTGCTTGCTTTTTTCTGGAAGAACGGCGCCCTCTTCTGTTTTTTTTTTTTATCATTTTACCCATGAACCCTACGCTGGTAGCAGTTATCATTTGTTCTATCTTTTACAGCTGTATAAAGTTGCTTCAGTGTAACAATGAAGAAACACTAAGGATGACAGGGTGCTTGTCCTGCAGAGAGTCTTATTATTTTCTGTATAGTCAGCTTACATTTTTTTCCCCTCCTGCACAGATAAAATACTGGGGAAACGTGGAGTGGGCCCATGACTACGAAAGTTATGAGCTGAGGGCACGGACTGCTGCTGGAGCTCTTTTTGTTCACCTCTCATCTGAGAGTTCAACTGTCAAACGCAAACTTATGCAGAATTGAAAAGTGTGTGCCACCTCGGTTTATCCATTCAGACAAACACACATACACCCTGCTTGTTCTGTTTAGCAGTGACAGCTGCTGTGTCTGTGATCTGTTATAGAGTCATCTCACTCCAGTGAAAACATTGGCTATCTTTCTGCAGTGTTTATACATGGCAGCTGCCAAGTGTGCCACCCCTCACCGAGTTTCCAGCCGGTTCTCAGTCGCCCGTGACATTTTTGGCACTGCGCATGGTTTCAGGAGGATAATGACTAATGCTGTTGGCAATTTGGTGGATGAATGTTAACTCCATGTCTGCCTTCTGTCTGCCACATTGTAATACTGAAAAGTGCATATGCTATTGTAATAGGAGCAACAGATGGAACATACTGCCTTCCAATTATTTTCTGTGATTTAAATTCATTCATGTTTTAGGTATTTTGTTTTTTTTGTGGTAACTAATGAGGTAAAAGATCATGTACATGGATTAGTATCATCTCTACTTCACAGTTCTGTTTCTTCAAAAAGTAGTATTTAAGTATATTTTCTGCATCCTCATACAGTAGTGATGTTCACATACAGTGCTGAAGGTGTTGTTGCTTTCCCGATTGGAAATAAATTCAAAGAATGACTTGTTTGTCTGTGCCCTTTCCACCTATTGTAAGCACAATGTCAGTAAACTTTATTGTGAATTAAAATCCAAACAACAAACAAGACTTGTAGATGTCTGTCATTAATGTGCATATTCAATGTCTTTATCATTTCGACGGAGTGCTACGGTCATAAAAAAGCAATTTCATTGGTATTGATGCAACCTTTACTACTTTTTATTTACAATTAACCCAACTGTCATGATGGATGTTCTAACCGTCCAATCACACTAAAGGTCAGGATCTCTTAGCCAATGACGTTGCTCTATGGGCGGGACTTAGGGACGTTTCCTCATGTATCATCATCATCCCATGGACTGACTTGTTTGTTGTCGAGCAAGATGGAGTTCCTATTGGGAAATCCTTACAGTACCCCTGTGGGGCATTGCATTGGTATGTAAAACAGATGTTTAGGAAGCGACAACTCGCAAAGGTTGATAATTATGTCCTGGAAATGTGTATTATGTTGTGCGGTAGTCATTAGGCGTTACGGCTAGCTACATTTAGCATGCTAAGGTCTCTGAATGAGTTACAGCTGTACCGTTAGCCGCCTAGCTAACTAACGTTGGTAGTTGACCGTATTATGTGTTGTCATTGTGCTAGCGATACCTACAAAGACTTAATGTCTGTTTTCTTTCAGTATATACTCGTATATTCACTGTTAACAACAATAACGAAGTCAATAACCTAAAGGAGGACTGTAAGCTACGTTAGCTTAAGCTAGCTAGCCGCTTGTCACCGCCTTATAATTGGTCTGCTGTGTTTACCTTAGTCGTCCTTAAAGGTTATTTTCGTAACTGACTACTTGTCTGTTTCTAGAGAGAGCTACTGATGGCTCTCTGCAAAATGAAGACTGGACCCTTAATATGGAAATATGTGACCTCATCAATGAAACAGAGGATGGGTGAGTACCCTGGGAAAGAAAATGAATGAATATCCTAATGTTATTGATTAACTCTCTTCTTATATGCACAGGTGTGGTTCTGTCTTCCTTGATCCTATGCTGTTGATATACTACATTGCTGTAGAAAGACATGCTATTAAAGTATTTTTTCTTAATATGTGTCCTAAGAGAAGAAGCCCTGGCTTTGTAAAGTGGATTTATGTCAGGCCTCAGTGCTTATCTCACTCCTCCATTAACCTTGTACTGGATGTTTGAGCTGGCCAGGTACTGTTTGAATAGTAGGTTGTAAACTGCCTTAGGTGGTTCTAGTCTAATGCAGTGGACCATACAGTATATCAGCAGTCTATAAAAAGATGTCTGACTCTACTGTTTTTCTTCTCTCTGGGGAATGTAAGGGGTGTTATTCGCACACTGCTCCGAGGCTGATTTGATAACAGTAGTGAAATAATCCAAAAGTTAATTATTACTATCATAGAGATTAACAGACACATTGTCAATATTGCAGAGAATGTAAAAAAAGTCAAAGAATCATTGACATGTTTTTTTGCCTGGTATTTGCTGTTTTGCTGTTGTGTCAATCATCCTATCAGGGCCATTTACAAATGCCATTTAAGCCCACACCCGTTATGTTTTTGGCAGGCATCTGTGCTCTGCTTTGAATGACTTGCCTAGAATGTAAAACATGTGGTAATCCTTTTATCTGTTTGTGTCTGCAGGCCAAAAGATGCCATTAGAGCAGTGAAGAAGAGGTTGAATGGCAACAGGAACTATCGGGAAGTGATGTTGACTTTAACGGTGAGTGGGCTAGAGGAAGCTTTATTTACATGTTACAGTAATACAAGTATTCATGTTGTCTTGTGCTCTAATGCCAAAGTTCACAGAGAATTTGCAATCCAAAATATAATTCCATTGTATTTCTGCAACACTCGGCCACACGAAGTGATTAATAAATGATTCTCTTCTGCATCCATCAGGTCCTGGAAACGGGTGTGAAGAACTGCGGCCATCGTTTTCATGCATTGATCACTAGCAGGGACTTTGTGGATGGCGTTCTAGTTAAAATAATCTCCCCTAAAAACAACCCGCCTACAATCGTACAAGACAAAGTACTCGCGCTGATTCAGGTAAGATAACGTTTAGGTGGCTTGTGTGTAGGTAGGTTTGTTGCCTTGTGTTGTACATGTCATAAAGCTTAAAGGCTGGTATCTCTGAGTAAGTCAGTTATTGAGAGGTTTAGTCAGGTTTGCATTGAAGGTGTTTAGTAAAGTGTGTGTGAGTGGGTGTGTGTGTGTGTGTGTCATGTCATCCCCAGGCAGAGCCTCAGGTAAAGTACTGTGTCATCAGGGCTTCTGCCAGGAGCCGCTCTAGTTACCTGTCAGGGCTCGGGTTACGCTGCAGGCTCATGTGGGCTGCTCTTGTTTCCACCAGGGGAACCATGTGACTACAGCTTAGCATGGATCCAGGAGGGGGGGGGGGGGGGGGGGCGGCGGCACAACAGTAGCTGTGAGACAGAGGAGAGGAGCTAATTGTTTCTTGTTTGTCTCATCATTAGGAGGTTCAGCTGGGAAACTGGTGTTAAAAAATGTACCGAACAGCAGTATTCCCTTAACCCTTAGATGCACGAGTGACTGGACCCGACACTCTTCCATAAGTGGGTCAAAAAGGACCCGTTTTAGAATAATGTGTTTTTATGCCATTTTTGTCATTTTGGTGAAGAAAAATCACTTGTTTAATATTTAGTGTTATATTTTGGTTCAAACTAGAAATATTTTATATTTAATTTTTCACTATTTATAATTTTAGAATCTTTTTTTACATTTTGCAAAAAATGGGATAGGATCCCATAGAAAATGCATGCGGGTCATTTCTGACCCACTTATGGAAGCTGGGGGTAGTAATACAAAAATGTAAATTAAAAATTTGAATGGCATGATATCCAAAACATGTTTTTTGAGGAATAGCTGGAATATGAAATGATAAAAATGTTTAATTGCAAAGATACTTCAAGAAAACCACCTCACCGGGTCAAAAAAGACCCACTTATGCATCTGAGGGTTAAGGCAAAAGTATTGTTAATAGGAGTGTGAATCCTTCAGTGGCTCATGGTTCAATTCAGTATATAAAAGTGCTAATTTCAAGATCTACTTAGGTCTGCTTTGGGCAAATGATGTAATGAAAGCAGATTAAAGTGTGCATAAGATCATGGAATATATCAACTGATGCAAACACACCAAAAGGCAACATTTATTCTTTTTAAACTTGCACTAATATACATATTTTTACTAAAAACATTCAAGAACAGCATTGAGTTCAAGTTATGCAAAGAATGAAAATACTGCCTGTTGCATAAATCTGCCTTTTTGTTCCTGGCCAACTTTCTAAACAATATTGTAAAACCTTTTGCGTGAATTTTCAACTAACACATAATCGAGATGTTCCATTAATTATATCCAGTTGTGCAGCGGACTGATGTTGTGTAGTTAGCTGTCTAACTACCCGTCTCATCTCTGAGGCGTTAATGTGTTACATTGGAAGTGTGCACTGTTAATATTCCTTATTTACGTTGATATATTCCATCAAATCAATTCCGTCTCCCACCATCTTTGGTTAGAATTGTTCACACTAAGTAGGGAAGCTGTGTTTTACTTCATAAAGGCTTTCAGTTGGGAGTGACTGAGTGGTAGAGTTTCAGATAAAGAACACCCTAAAAGTCTAAAAGTGCGTCATCTTTAGCTATTGTAGTGGTTTAGCTTTAACCTGCATACTGGTTAGACAGAAAAACCAATAGCTTTGTGGTTTACTGAATGTGTTCAAGGGAAGGCAAATAAACCATACGGATCAGAGGTCTCTTTAACAGTTCTGTTCCCATGCTTCGTTTGCTTTGTCAGCCCTCCCTTAACCCCTTGTTTTTTTGTTCAGTCTCTTTCCTTTTCATTATTTTCTAATTCTCCCTACTCCAGGCATGGGCCGATGCGTTCAGGAGCAGTCCAGACCTCACAGGCGTGGTCCAGGTGTATGAGGAGCTAAAGAGGAAAGGCATTGAGTTCCCGCTGTCAGAGCTGGAGACCCTGTCCCCGATACACACCCCTCAGAGGGTAGGAGGCATCACACTTAGATCTGTGCCGACGTTTCTGTGCAAAGTCCAAGAAAGTGAAGATAATCTTCCGAGGCATTTTATCACATGTGTTATCTCTTACTTCCTAGTTGGTATCTGCTCCAGAGGGAGACTCCACCCTCCATAAGTTCAGCTCCCCTCCTCAGCCCCCCCCACAGGTCGTCCCTCCGGCCTACATCGCCCCTCAGATCCCAGTCCTTCAAGCCGCTGGATCCATCAATCCCACACCTGATCAGGTACACTGTTTCTCCCATAAACAGACTCAGTGTCGCTTCAGATAAGATATGTATACAGGGGGTCCGCGGGGTCTTATAAGTATTAAAAGTTGATAAATCAATTTAGCGAAAATGAAGGCTATTAAAAAGTATTAATGGGCATTGTCCGAGGTATTACATTTTGTAGCTTGTTTTCAATAAGTATATAAATGATCCAAAGAGGTTGTATTCTACAGTCTGCCTGAATGTAGTCATGGCGTAGGTGTGTAGTGTGATTCTGTGTAGCTTATTGATGGCATCCCGTTGGGTTTGACGTCATCAGGACATCGCACGCTCACTGCTTGATAGCGCGAAGGTCCGTTTACGACGGTTGTTAAGCAACATCGTTATGGGGAAATGCAAGTCTGCGTCCAAATGGTTGGAAGATAAGGAGGAAGGACAATCAATACTGTATATAGTCAATGTGAGGTCAAGTGTGTCGCCAAGGTAACCGGTTAGAACTCCAAGTGGCGATGAGGTCTTAACATGTATGGAAAGGGTCTTAAAAGGTTTTACATTTGACTTCAGGATTCCTGCATATACCCTGGTATATAATATATAATACCTTGCTTTATATCTTGTTATTGTTAATTTGTAAATTCAACATATTTTCTGCTTTCTTGTTAATTTCTTGTCTTTTAATTTGTATTGTCTAATGCCATGTCTTTGTATGCTTCCCAAATTTGGATCAATAAAGTACTATCTTAACTTATCTTATCTTAACTTATCTTATCCAATGGCAGCTTGCAGTGTCCTTTAAAATAAAAGGAATCATTGCAGGGCTTCTGCCAGGAGGTTTTCTCCACCTGTCCAACCTGACCAAACTAAATGATTAAATACTAAAGAGTTTGAATGCACTGCTGCAAAGTGACATTGCCCTCAGCCGACCTCTTTGCATCAGTGTTGCTAGGCTAAGCTTGTGTTTGTATTAATAATAGAAAGTGGAAGTTTAGACAACAGTGAACCCATTGCTTTTTTGTTTTAGCAAACCATTTCAACTGTTTATTCAGTACTTAGTTAGTACTTTAAGCTAACTATTTTAACTGAATTCATACATATAGGTTTATCCATTACTTTTAACTTTATTAAACACATTTTAGCCAACTATTTTAACTTTTTATTTGTGACTTTTCACCGTCTATTACTAATTATTTCTCACTCACTAGTTTAAATACACTCTTAATTTCTGTTGAGTCAGACTTGTGTTGGTCCGATTATGTAAGTTAACTAAAGACTTGTAAGCCTTTTTCGCTTTGAATCGTGGTCCTTAGCACACTGTATTCAAAGCAAAATCTACATTATAAGTTGAATTAAGATGAGTTATTAGTTACGCTTTCAATGGTACTTCTGGTTTGGATTCCCTGACTTAATGCAATACTGTTCATTTGATCTCTTAAACACCCGTTGCCTCTTTCACACAGATCTGCCGGCTGCGCAGTGAGCTGGACGTTGTGCGTGGAAACACTAAAGTGATGTCGGAGATGTTGACAGAGATGGTCCCGGGCCAGGAGGACGCTTCAGACTACGAGTTATTACAGGCAAGGAAACACTTGTGTGTGGGTCTACCTGTCCGTGTATGTGTGTGCCTTCTAAATTGTGCTTGAGCAAAACCTATGGGAAAAGATTTGTCAGACATGTACAAAGCATTATGAAAATACTCATCTGAAACTACTATGCCTTTGTGTTTAGGAGCTGAACCGGACCTGTAGATCCATGCAGCAGAGGATAATGGAGCTCATCTCTTGTGTTTCCAATGAGTCAGTGACTGAAGAGCTGCTGCATGTCAACGATGACCTCAACAACATTTTCCTACGCTACGAAAGGTTAGAAAACAATCAAATCCAGGTGCAACTGTTGGAGAAAATACGTATGCCCATTGAAACTCATCTCTACCCTGATATCGTATGTTTACTCAAATCTGGTATATTTTTAGAGGTCTTTGTAATTTATTTTGCCCTTTCTTTGTCTCAGGTATGAGAGGTTTAGATCTGGAAGGTCCTCGGCTCAGAGCGCCAACAACGGGGTGAGTCAGCGTTAGTAACTCAGTGGTTAATAACACCCGATGGTTGCATCACTAAAATACCGCGGTGTCCGAGTCCTCCGAACAGTCCTTTGTGTATTCTGTGCTTTTGTTTCCTCTCCCTCTGATGTTGGCATCTTTCAGTGTCAGTAATGTGGACATGCATGCTACATTACCAGGCAGGCTTTACAATCTGTCTGTTACCTATCGAGGATTTACCAGATCTACATGTCTGATTAAATGGAAACCAGACAAAGACATTTAGTTTCATAATAAAAACACATATCTTTTTGGTATTCATTTGGATCTTCCACTGTTTTTCTACAACACAGTCGGAGCAGGCCATTTAAGTTCTGTCCTGTAGGGGGAAACCTTGACTATGGTAATACATTAGTTAAGAATATTAGATAAGAAAAGTTATTGCTCTTTGGGAAGTCCTGAAGTAGAGCTGGTTGTTTTTTTAAAGATCCATGTTTGTGCCAGAATAAAGGCAATCAGCAGTCCTGTCACAGCTTAGAGCGCGGTGTTCGCCACAAGGGTTCTTTAAGATTTAGGACAAAAGACCAAGACCTGTTGAAAGCCCAGTCTCAGAATCACTTTCACATTTCACCAGATTAAGCTTAGGCTACTCTATTGATATTATTAATGGAAATACACGATTTGTAGAATTAGATTTCAGTGGTAGCTGCGTAGAATCGTTTTAGACTCCTATATTTCCCATAACTTTAAAGTGCAAAAGTTTACAACATTCAATAAATAAAAGATAGATGTCATATATTTTTCGATTTTCATGTAGAGATATATTCTGCTTGAATCCATATACACACACACACACACACACACACACACACACACACACACACACACACACACACACACACACACACACACACACACACAGCTCTTCATTGGGTTTCCAGTTCATCGGCCATGCTATATCTTCCATAGTTTCCATACCATTACATTGTGTCCCTGCACAGCATGCTAATGGTATTCACTGTCTCTTCCTGTGTGTTCTTCTGTTCTCCTGTTACTGTGGCTAGCTGAAACAGGCAAGTATGAAAATATTGTCCCTAAATGCCTAGCGTCACCCCCCCTCCCCACAACGAAACATGGCTAAATAATATGGGCCCCTCCTCCACCAGTAACCTTCACCCCCATATGGCATGTTTTGACTATGCAGCCCCCAAAGATATGAGGAAATCTAGGGATAAACTGATGGTGATACATTTTTAAAAAGGCACTGAAGCTATTGTTTCTATTAGTGTCATGTTTTGCATTACATCAAACGTCATGGTTTGGGTTTTGCAAAAATGTTCTAGATGTTTTTACTCCTCCACAGCCCACAGATTAAATCTCGCCTCCTCCTACCTCACTGTATATCTACTTTCTTAAGGGGATTGTCTTTCTTTAAAGCACATTTAGGGACAACAAAATACCATTTAACAACATAACACTTTTAAAGCTTAAAGCTCCCACGTCATGGCCATTTCTACTGATCATAATTCCATTGTTGAGGTCTGCTAAAATAAATGTATATTTTGCAATGTTCCAAACTCACATAGGTTTCTCAAACAGCATCTCTGTAAAGTCTGTGTATTCACTCTCTGTCCTAAATGGCTTGTTGGAGCTCCCCCCCCCCCCTCTCCCTGTGAGCCCAGTGGCCGTCTGCGAGACAGCAAGACACAGCGAAACCCAGCCCCAAACACACACACACACGCAGCCTGGCTGGGAGTGTGTGTGTGTGTGTGTGTGTGTGTGTGTGTGTGTGTGTGTGTGTGTGTGTGGTGTGTGTGTGTGTGTGTGTGTGTGTGTGTGTGTGTGTGTGTGTGTGTGTGTGTGTGTGTGTGTGTGTGTGGTGTGTGTGTGTGTGTGTGTGTGTGTGTGTGTGTTGTGTGTGTGTGTGTGGTGTGTGTGTGTGTGTGTGTGTGTGGTGTGTGTGTGTGTGTGTGTGTGTGTGTGTGTGTGTGTGTGTGTGTGTGTGTGTGTGTGTGTGTGTGTGTGTGTGTGTGTGTGTGTGTGTGTGTGTGTGTGTGTGTGTGTGTGTGTGTGTGTGTGTGTGTGTGTGTGTGTGTGTGTGTGTGTGTGTGTGTGTGTGTGCGTGCGCAGGCTGAGTTCCGTGCTGTCTCGTCGACCCCGAGTGTGTGTGTGGAAGTCCGCGGATTAGTCCAAACGTAACGGCTCCGCGGACGTTACGTTACGTATTTATACCCAAGAAGAAAACAATGGAAAAAGAGAAATCTCCAACGAGGCGTTCTGGGGCAGCACAGACAGGTCTTTTCTGTGTTAGAGTTTTACTCGCTGCAGAGTGTACTTTGAGGGTTTGTGACTCTGCAGACCGGTTACATGCAGAAAAAGCTACATAACAACAAGGGGACGGGTAATAACCAGAAAAGCATGACATGGGACCTTTAAGCCTAATATCGAAAGCTATTCTTTGAATGCCCTTAAGAAACAGTACTTCAGAAAATAACTCCCCTGCTATCCTGAGTTAGACATTTTCATGCTCTCCTGAAGCTAACCATGTTTCACTTATTCACATCACGCACCCTCATCTTTTTACATTTCCTTTCCCCCGACACAGTCTGTGTGTTGAATCTGTGCTGTATAACCCTGCCTTTCCTTAGCTTCCCACACAAGGATTTGTTTTGCTGCTCTCTCGTCCTCTGCCTTACGATAAGATAAGATAAGATAGGACTTTATTCACCCCGAAGGAAGTTGTTGTGCCAAAGTTACAAAAATACAATAAACACAGCAGCACAATAATAATAAAACTGTACAGTAAAAAGAGCAATTCAATAACTACAGGAAACATAGACGGTCACAGAACAAATGTAACTATTAACAGTATTAGTATTTAGACAGACAGAGAAATAAAATAGCATTAAAAAGTTAAAGAATATAAAATAAATGTGTAGTGCAAAAACCTTAGTGGTTGTTGCATGATTTCACGTTATTTATCGAACATTAATAATAATAATAATAATAATATTGCACATGTTGTATAGCAGAGTGTTTTGTAATGGTATTTATATTGCACATAGGGGGGTGTGGAATTTCTCGAGGTTTTCTTAAACGAGAGCGACTCATCAGTTTCCTGTCATTCAGGTCCTGAGCGAGGCGACGGAGGACAACCTGATCGACCTCGGCCCCGGCTCCCCGGCGGTGGTCAGCAACATACCCAACGTGCCCAACGCCCCCCCCACCAGCCTGCCCCCCACCAGCCTGCCCCCCTCTATCACCGCCCCCCCAGCGAGACCCTCCTCTCCGGCCACCCTGGCCTCCCGCCTGGCCGGCCTCGGTGCGTACACTCACACACTCGAAGACGACATATGACTTTCTGGGCAAAGTTTTAATGAATGTTGTGGGGGTTTAGAAGCAAACATCATGCAGTGTTAGGTGGGTTCCGAGTAGTTAGAATAGAGAGGCGAAGTCCCGCCCATCTACTTCCGACCCATGGGACCTTATTTCGGAAAAATTATGCATTGAAGTCAATGGAGAGAAAAAGATTATCTTTCGATCCCGTTTGAATTGTCCCACGAATTACACGATGTTTGTCAATCTTAACAAATAATTTCCATGTAAAAAAAGTCAGTTTGTCGTAAAACTGTTGAAATATAAGACTATGAAAAATACGCAACTAGAAAGACTACAAATCCCAGAATCCCGGTCCCGCATGCTGGCTCTCACGGAACCGACTCACTCCCCTTGTGTGTGTGTACAGCTCACAACATGACTGACTTGGAGTGATTTTCACCTCGTTTAATACTTTCCGCCTCGTTCTGAAAGAAAGAGGTGAAATGTTCCAACGTGACGGCCGTCTTGGTGTGTGGTGCGAGACGGGAGATGAAGTTCATTGAGCGGTTTCACACAAACAAAAGTGTTACTTCACAGTTTTACCACACATTTTTTTGACTTGCAAAATTATCTTTTAAATTGACAAACATCATATGTGTAATTCGTGGCACAATTCAAACGGGATCGAAAGATAATCTTTCTCTCTCCATTGACTTCAATGCATACCTTTTCCGAAATAAGGTCCCATGGAGCTCCCCGGAAAGGGAGTAACTTCCCCTCTCTATAGGATTTTAGTAGGAATTGCAACCGTGCTGGGGAGTATCAACCGGAAGTCTCACAAATATGACTTTCTTCTGCTACAACAAAGTGTAGAGTCTAGAGTTATAAATGGCAGAAATTATACTTAAATCAATACATAAATTAGAATACTTTATTTATCCTGGAGGAAAGTGGGTTTTTGGACTGTTGCTTGATTTTAGAATGAAATAAAATAACAGATCAATAAAAATCTGAGTGAAAATGTTTATATAAACATAATAAGTTTAAGTAATATCAATCAATCAATCAATGTTTATTTATATAGCCCAATATCACAAATGTTACATTTGTCTCAGTGGACTTCACAGTTTGTACAAAATATCAGTATGACAATACGACACCCTCTGTCCTTAGACCCTCACATCGTACAAGGAAAAACTTCCGAAGAAAACCCACAGTTTAAAGGGAAAAATGGGAGGATTGTAGGATTAACAATTGAAAATAAGAGACATTCATTTAAACATTCTAAGAACATAAGAAATGGAAGTAAAATGTGCAATCAAAGATAAAATAGAATAAACATATCACTTAAAAGTAAATTAGCCATTCTTTTCATTATCAATAAATCATCAGTTTTTTTCCTACATTTATTGATTTATAGTGTCTGATGATAAATGATGTTTTTAAATGTCCAGTTGTATTAGATCAATCTGCTATTAAAAACAAAAAGCAGGGCATCTCGATATTTTCCTAAAGACAGCCTTTCCAAGAAAAATAAAGCCTCAGTACAAACCTAAAAAAAGAATAGACAATTCTCTATTAAATGTGTTATTAATGCAGTTCAAGGTAATAAAGTGTGTGTTTCCTCCAGACATGGGAGCTGACAGTGTGAGCAGCACCCTGAGCTCTCTGTCCAGCTGTCAGCCGCCGGGTCAGGACGACTTCGACGTGTTCGCTCAGACCAGAACCGGAGCCAAGCCCGAACCACGCATCACGTAAGGACTTCAAATTCATCGTTAACTCTGTTTTCACATTTTAGGCAGAAGAGTTTAAAGTGTGTGCTGTTTGAGATACAGAGCCTGTGACACGAGTTTCCCCCATCATCCAAACCCTTACATTTTAGTAAATATTGTCCCCTTGAAACTGTTACTGAACTGATTTTGGATATTTGTACTTTGATAACCATTAATCTGCCCTTCAATGTTGACCATATCCTGGATCTTCTCGGGGATTCTTCAAGTCCCGCCAAATTACGTGTGACGTCATTGCGGGCACAGCGCTCCAGCTGCACCGTTCAGGATCCCAGCATCTGCATGTAAACACGATGGCGCACACAGCAGCAAGCTGAACGTGTCTGAGAGCTCATATGAGGCTGAAGGATCGGTTTATGTTGTATCTGTTAGAAGTTTAGGAATTAGGTGCGTCAATATGGGCGATCATACGGTCATGTAGCCAGTGGTGGAATGGGACTAAAAATCATCCCGGGGCTCTCGACCGGCTCACTTCGGTACCGGCCAGTCCGCCACTGCACCCAGCAGACGTAAACTGTCAACGGGGGGAGCCTCGCTGCGGGGTAACGGTGGACCTAGTGTCCCGATCGGAGTGGGAATAATAATAATAATAATCCGTGCATTTTATCCATTAATTTCCCAACATTGTGGTAAAAAAACACACATTTAATCCACGTTGGTGTACTACAACTACAAAAAGCATCGGTTTGTTTTCTCATCAGGAAATGCAGACCGGCTCAAACAAACGATTTTTAATCCTCATCTTCACCACGATCATTTATGTTTATGTTCGCCGAATTGACATGAAAGCACTGACAAATGTGAATATACTGTAGTCAACTTCATTAAAACATTATTAACGTGCCTAAACTCAGTAATTCACCATTTCTACGCATGACAACACACTTTGTCCGTGTTTGGCTCTCTCGCCGCACAGTGAAGCGTTCCCGCATTGACGTCACTTCCGGCTTCCCCCAAAACTTCAAAATGAGTCGAAGGAATTTCCCCGCGATGTTCGAAATTATTGATATTTATCGGAACAGTATCGCACCTTCTTTTTTAAGCTGACGGTTCGAGATGACTAGTAGCCCAATATTTCATTGCATAACAGTTGTTGGGATGCTGTCACAGGCTCTTTAAAGGTCCCCTATTACACTGTTTTTCATCAATAGGTTATAGGTCTCAGATATATACAGAACCTGTCTCTGAAGTGTTTGGCACCAAACAGATCATTGCAGCATTACCCATAATCCCCTCTGTTTCTGCCCTGTTTCAAAAGGGCTAATTCTCTGTCTGTTACTTTAGATGAAAATAAGGAGCCCCTCCCCACGCCCCTCTGAGAGACATTTGGTTACAAAGAACACAATGGTGCTCTAGGAGGAGATTCAGGTGATAAGGGGGGGGGGGGGGGGGGGGGGGGAGTTCTTTGGTTGCTGATTGGCTAATGGTTACACAAGACAAAACATTGTTATGACATCATAAAGTTGCCAAAATCTGATCAGCTCATTTTCAGACAGGGTTTTATAGAAATGGATCAAAAAGAGAGAGAATCTTTGTTCCTGAAACTTTCAGAGTCTCTTTCCACAGAGGGGACACATGTTGATGTAGAAGAGACATGAAGAAGAGGGGACACATGTTGATGTAGAAGAGACATGAAGAAGAGGGGACACATGTTGATGTAGAAGAGACAGGAAGAAGTGCATTTTGCATGATAGGAGACCTTTAAGTTTCTCTCAGAGGTCCTTTTGGGGCTCAAATGTGCAGATTAATTTGTAAAAATAGATATTCAAACGATGATTCTAAAATCCACTCGTTACCTGTTTATCTCAGGACTACAGCAGAAGACAGCATCACCTCTGAAGACACCCCCCCAACTCTGGACGTGCAGCAGCCGACTGCAGGAGTGGTGAGTCTCAGTGACATGGGCTTTATGTCCAGCGTGGGCTTTAAATCTTACCATGTGTTTTCAAAATCACACAAACAACATTTATTAGGATAAAAACAGGTTTGAAATCATTCCAATGTATACTATAGGGCAGTAAACCAAAAATATGCATAAATAAATAAATGTTAACTGGTAAAGGTGTGTAAGCTATCTGCTGTCCTGATGTCAATGGGGAGCTCATTCCACCATTTTGGAGCCAGGATAGCAAACCCACGTGTTTTGTTCACATACTTATTTGATTATTAAAATGTAAACTGATCTTTTTCATATGGGTGTTTAGAGTTGTACCCCCTAGATCAGGTCTCTAGTAATGTGTGCTCAAAGTGCACCAGATTGAAGCATTTTACTTTAAAATGTTAAAAAAAAAAAATCTTCCTGTGGGGGCATACCCCCGGACCCCCCTAGAGGATGTGACGTCCACCCCCCAATTAAAACGTGTTCATACAATACTGAATACATTTGAAGCCATTTTGATGTATAGTACCTATGTCAATAAGTCTTTTGTAGAGATTTTTCATTTATTCTTTATATATAAAATCTCTTCTAGGGCAGCAAATTGTCTAGAACCGGCCCTGGTACTAGGCCTCAAGAGCCTTTCTTGTGCTGGCAGACACATAGAAACAAATTGGCGGGGCGGACTTTGCACGCGCACACACTAAAACATCACATTATGCTGGGCCCACGTGCCTTAGCACTTGCTGTGCTCCATCATAGGGGAAACACTGGACACTAATGCTTTGACCTGTGCTACTAACCACAAAGCTGAAATAGAAACAGACACACTTTTGCTGTAACTTAATCATTATGAGCTAATGTTGATAACACAATCGAATGGCTTCAAAGAAGGGGCATCATCTGCTCTGAGAGTGGATCGTATCAGCCTCTTTCCACCTTGCAATTCTGCTTGCCTTTGGGTATGATGAAGGTGTAATTTAATGGCACAGGAAATATGCGTCGACCGTTGCGCAAACAAATCAAAAAGATAACTTTTGTTTGGGAAGTAGCTGCATCGAGTACCAAAGAGAATCTATGTAAGCTATTTGCAGTTACTATCCCAAGTAGCGGAAATGACAGATGGTGGAATTGAGTAAAAGAAAATGCAGTGTGTCCCGTTCAGTTGGGATTAGCTTGGCAGCAGGGTTTCCGTTAACCGGTAATTACCGGTTTTTAGCTGGTAAAATTGAATAAAAAAACGGTAAATTCAAAATCTGCCGGTCAAAATGTCCGATGCTCCGATCGATTGGCCGCCGGTCATTATCGGCCGATATTCACTCTTAATAGTTTGATCGGTGCTCTATAAAGGCCGATCAGGAGAGCTGGATCTGATCGATATGGACATAAACGCGAGTGAAGTGTAACCGGACCCGCGAGAGAGAGATCAGATCAGCTGCTGAGTCAGACGGAGACACGCAGCTCTGCATAATCACCTGAAGCCCCGCCCACTGTTTAGTGCGCTGCATGAGCTGCATGAGAAACTGACGGACTGTCAGGAGAGAGAGGGAGGGAGAGGGGAAAAGAGAGGCTCCGTTTCTCCCGTGTTATTATTCAAAGTTAATGTAAACTTTTGAATAATGTACTTCATCTACTACAAGTAGTTTCTTTGAATGTAATAATTATGTTGTTGTGGAATCATTTATTGAAAAATGAATCTGAATTTTTTTGATCTGTTAAAAAATGTACGATTATAAACTGAAGCAATATAAAAATGACTCCCATTAACTGAGTTTTAAACATCAGCATATCCGGTCATAGTCCTGTGATTACCTTCTAACGGAAACTTTGCTACACAATTCTTATTATTATTATTGAAACATGACCGGTAAGTTTCAAATTTGTCCGGTAAAATAAATTCTGTTCGGACATTTGACCGGCGAGAAAAAACCCTAGCGGAAACCCTGCTTGGCAGTAATGGGGTTGCCACATGCCAAAAATAATATGATTTGTAGACTGGGCGGGAAAGAGATATCTTAAATATTCCGGCTACATCTCGAGCTGTTGCTGTTTGTGCATGTATCTTTTAAGGTATTTTATTTAAGGATCTTACGGGCTACTTATTTTGAGCTGTTTTGCAACCTTTACTAACAAGACACTCGTCACTTGCTGCTGTCACACCTGACACTTGAGCTCTGTGGGTCATTGACTGTGTAAAACATGATGAAATAAACCAGGTGTGTACTGGCTGCATGGACCTGCTGTGCTGTCAGGTGCTCGCTCTGCTCCTCATCACCAGCTCTAAGTGGTTAAAGTGGATTCTCCTGCATATTAACTCCATTATCGTCACTGTGTGATAATCCACGCCATACAAACCCCATTTCTTTGTTTATTTTTCTCACAAAATACTTATGATTTAAAAAGTTCATTTAAGTCATATTTTCTGTTGTGTTCGGGGTGTCCCCCCCCCCCCCCCCCCCTTGATGCGGCCCCTCAGGGTGTCGGAGGCCAGTCCTCTGTCATGGATGACATAGAGGAGTGGCTGTGTACTGATGTGGTGAGCACATCATGATTATTATTTCTGCCTGCAGTTCTCTCTCTCTCTGATTTATCCCCAACCTTCTCTAAACCCAGAACATAACATTCCTCCTCCATAACATTTCCTCACGTTTGACCAATCACACTTTAATACGGTGGTTCACCCAAAGCCACTAGCATGTGTTGTGTGGAGACCAACTGACATGATGACATTGTGAAAAATGAGCATGAGGTCTTGAATGCAGATATGCATACAGCTCTCCCTCTAAAAGACTTGCACCAGGAACATTTAAATAATCTGGTTTAGTCTGACACTGAGATATCGTAACACACGGAGTTCTTTAAAAAAAAAGATAATTCATGAGCTCCTAGATAAAATGTGTCTTTTACTGTTTTTATTTTTAGTTGTGCTGCATATGTGATCAAATAGTTCTTGTTGCTCAATCTTTAACTAACGACTGAAGGCCACTTACTCATTAGTAAATGACTGAAGGTGCTAGCATGAGATCTAAGAGAGCACATCTGAACCAAATAGTGTGATTAGCCTAAGCTTAACACATGTATCATGTGGTGTTAGTGGTCCAGAAGGAGGGATCAGTCAGAATACCTTTACTAGTTTATTAGAAAATGTACAGTGTTACAGCAAAAGTAGCAAAATATGAAATAAGACACATCCAATATTTAGCAGTATTTAAATATGTAATTAATTGTAGCATGAAGAAAGTAGTGGGGAAGCAGCCAGAAAGTAAAAGTATATTGCATATTGTATTTATATATGACGCATTGTAAGAGTTCATGCTCATTTCACACACGTGTATGAGACTGTGTTGCAGTTCTGATTACTAATAACCCAGCTGGTGGATTTGTGTTGGAATTCATTGACTGCGAAATCATTTTAAAAATCCAATATTATTATTATTATTTCTTAATTTATTTTAAGTGGTTCTGACAGGTGAGTGGATCCTTGTAATGCAATCAAAAGTGGTAAGTGTGTGTTAAATAATAATGCTAATAATGGCCACATGCACAGCTTGGTTTTGTTTGGTGGTTTTCAGTGCACTAACTTCAGCACAGTGACTCCAGGTGTGACAGTGGGGTTTTTATTTCCACAGAAAGGAGACGAAGGGGAAGAAGGCGTGACCAGCGAAGGTAAGACATCAGTCATCTCCTTCTTCTCTCCAGGGCTGGGATCAAATAGTAGGGTCTTGTGACCTTTTCCTAACCTCTTTAACTCAGTGGGAAACATCATGGGGTTAAGGAAGGATGTGAAGGAGAATTCAGAAATGAGTTCTCTCTTGTTTTGATGAGTGTCTAAAACATGGAGCGTCGTCATAGGTTACCAAAGAATAGCAGGTCAAATGCTTGCATGGCTTAAATTGTTAAGTCATTCATAGAAATATGGTAATGCATGCTTATCGGGATACATTTGATCCTGGAGAAGCATGCTACTTTTTTAAATCTAGTTTACATGGGCCTCTAGATTTTGGTTTACTTGTAAAATTCACACTTGACGTATTTGATCAGTTTTGATTTGATATTAGCTTTTATAGGTTGTCAAGTTTATTTCTGTCTTTTGCACACACTTGTTCCTATAAGTTAATTTCTAAAAGCAGTTTTGTGTATATATATGTAGACATGAATAGGATGTGTCTTTTTCAATGTTGTTGTTGAAACTGTTGTTTATGGAGCCCCTAAACAAACAACAACATGGAGCCCTTCCTAAGTAAAAACGACCGCCACCTTCAGTATTTTTCCTGCTGTGTTCCCACATCTCCTCTCTAATCTTCCTCTCCCTCTCCCTCTCCCTCTCCTCCTCCTCCTCCTCCTCCTCCTCCTCCTCCTCCTCCTCCTCCTCCTCCTCTCCCTCTCCCTCCTCCTCCTCCTCCTCTCCCTCTCCCTCTCCCTCCTCCTCCTCCTCCTCCTCCTCCTCCTCCCTCTGATCCGACCCCCCCCCAGAGTTCGATAAGTTCCTGGAGGAGCGAGCCAAAGCCTCGGAGATGATCCCCGGCCTCCCCTCGCCCCCCCGCGGCGAGCCGGGCGCAGCGGAGGGGACCCCGCGCCGCAAGAAACCAGACCGACCGGAGGATGCTCTGTTCGCCATGTAGACCTCTGACCTCTGACCCCCAGCCTAAAACCAGCCGAACAGCACCACCAAGGACAGACTGACCCGACTAAACACCCCCACCTCCGCTCTGGGTATCACTCACACTACACTCCTTAAAGAAAAGGGAATCGTTCATGCTGTTCATTTCCAAAACCAAACAAAGGCCTATTTTCCTACGCCACCAGAGGATGGAGACTGTGAGGCAGCGCGCTTTAATTCTCCTTCTTCTCTGTGTGTGAAGAATATCCCTCCGCCTGCTGTGGACTGCAGAGCTTCATGTCGCAGCTAACATTTTATAAAATCTGCTTTCCTTGTCACAAGTAGGATGTCTTGCCCTCAAAGCATGCATTTAACCCCCCCCAAATCATTTATAATTATAGAACCCCCCCCAGATAGGTCGTTATTGCCCCTGAGAGACATGATATTGTTTTGGTGTTTGTATCGGTCCCTTTGCAAGTCAGTCCGAGTTGTAAATCTGTAAATGACAAATGTCACGTTTATTAGTCGTGTGTATATTTAAGCTACAGATGTTTAAAGAGATGTTGATTTAATGTTGTTTTTGAACGAGGGGTTTATCTTCCAGCTGCTCTGACATGAGGGATGTGCCTCGCGGGGTTTTTCAAAAGGGAAGAATATACATTTGATAATCTACTCAATTAATTTAAGAAGAAGGGAATGCCGTTTCTTCCTGATTGACACATGTGTCCTTTTACCCTCCTCTAGAATCACATGTTGAGGTATTGACATTATTTTGGGGAGATTTTATTCACCTTAAGCTGCCGTCTTCATTTTAGCAGGGAGATAATTAAATCTGCTGAAAGAAATGCCGTTTAAATATTTCAGTTTTATCATTTTCTTTGTGAGAAGTTGTCATGAGTTAAAGACACATGCTGTCATTTACTGTGGATTCATTAGATGTATGATTTATGGTTTAAAATTCACTTTAGAGGATAGTTTTGAATCAAGCTGGAAAACACTCGGATAATTCGGTTTAACTTTACATAACTGGTCCTCTCTTGGTCTGAGTTTAACACGCTGTATGAGAGTTCAACATCACACTACAGAAGCTGTTTGCACATTTCTATTCGTGCATTTCCTCACGCTGACACCTTAAAAGGACCTGACCTTTCCCGTGACATTTGGTTTCAGAAATGAGCCGGGCTGCGGAGCTACACATGAGATATTTAACAACGATAAATGCAATGTTACACAATCAGCTTAGAAACAAGCGTGTTACCTTTCAACCTGAACTGTAAATCAACAGATGTAATTAATAATAATGAGTTGGGAAATACTTTTGAGCAGAAGTGTAGAACTAATTTATTCAGCTCTTTTGTTTGTGTTGTCTTCGGAGCATTTTATTGTGCAAAAGAAAAAGGGAGAGAATGAGGGATTGTCATAACGGCGTGTGTTTTAGTGTTTATGTTCATAGAGTTTAATGAAAATCATTTTTTATATCTACATTGCTGCTGGCTAATGGTTCTTGATTATGTGAGTATTCTGTTAAGGGCGGTGCGACACGGAGTCAATCACACTAACTATCACATGAAGAATACATATCTGTGTTTTCACTCACAGCGTTACCTGTCCTGTAACGAAGCATCAACATTGCACATTTCTGAAAGGGACGCCTCAGTTTGTTTTAGTGTTCAGTGTGCGTGTGATCTGTAACGCAGAAACATTTTATCTCAAAAAGACGAGAAAGAAGCCTCCAAATGTGTGTTTAAAAGAAAGACATGTTTCTCTCCTGTTTGACCTGGTTTCTATCCGTGTGAGCTCGTCAGTGATTTGTAACTGAATCTCAGCATCAGAACAAACCGTGTCTTTGTCCGTCGTGGACCTTACGAACAGAGATGCTGATGCAAGAGGCCGTGCTGTGCGACTGCTGCATTCTGCCTCATTTCTCTTTGTGTTGTTTGACTCCTGCATGAACTCTAATAAAACATTAGCATTGTGTCCGAACTCCTGCGTCTTCATTTTGTTTTCTGCAGTGCCACCTCTTCAGCCCTCCTTGGCATACCACCATGCCTCTTCAGATGGTAATATCTGAGGCTGACCTGCAGTAAACCCTCTCCTGAGGCCCCATGGGCCCCTCACCCTTTCCCCATTGGTCCTCAGGAATCGCCTCATCCCACAACATGGCCCCACACATTCAGCCTCGGTCACTGGAGCGTTTTCCCGGTCAAAAAGAGAGAGAGGCGTGTGTCTGTGGGACAGTAGAGCTCAGGAGCTGTTTCACTCAACATGTGCTGCTTTTAAATCAGACCACAGTCATACTGCACAGAAGAGCTGCTGGACTCCTCAACAGGTAAATGAAATGCGTTTGTGTCCTCAAGGTACTCAGGGGAAATGTTCACTTTTCAAAATGTTTAAGAAACAAACTCAAAAATTGTGTTTGACTTCAATTCAAACACTTTTTGAGGGTTTTAAACCTTATTTATTTCTATTTTTATATATCAAAATTCTTCCTCTATGCAAGTTTTTTGGTTTATTTAAAAAAAAATTTTTTTATTTATTTATTTAAATAGGAAGTAAAGAGATCAAAAATGATCTCTCTTGTCTTTTTGCAAGTGCCTTCCTCCTTTCATGTTTTTATTCGTAAAAAAATGAATGTTATTAAATGCATAGTATTGGTAGAAGTCTTGTTGAATGTGGTACTAATTAAGGAAATCAGTCACGTTTCCCAGAGGCACCATGTGCTGCTTGTGTGACCACAACTGCTGCTGTAAACACTTATCTGGACAAAAGAGAAACGTGATTTTAACGGTGTTTTTCTGTGCAGAGTTTAGTGACATATGGGACTCATTGTGTGCATGGCATTAACCCTAACATCTCTACGTGTGTCGCAGAGGCGTGTTGGACCTGCAGGAACCGGCTCACTCAAAGGGTCTACTTTTTCTCTGCCTCTACTGCCCAGATTGATTTCCCCCTGGTGTTTGTGACTCTTTTATCCTCCAGCAGTGTGTTTGTTAGTTAGAGAGCGGCCCCTGGTGGTAGGACTACAGAGCTCACACATGTCAAAGGTCAGATTGACCAGAAAAATGATTGTCCAACAGTTAGACCGCCAATACAACTGTTTTCTATATAAAGCAGGATACAACAATTATGCAAATAATATTTTGGTAGTGCTGTAAAATAACTATAATTTGATTAGGCAAAGCAAAGACATTTAATATAATTTATATATTATTTTAGATTATTTGTATGTATACATATTTAATGTACAGCTGTGTAAAAGAAAATCTAAAGTATATTCTCGACAACATCTGAATTGAATCATCTGAAGAATGCACAGAGGGAGAAACTGGCCAGCGCTGTGGTGCATTGTAGTTGCATTGCATGTTGGGTAACTCAGTGCAATGGATCTGCTCTGCAACACAGAACTCGCTCATACAACAACAACTCAACCAACAACAACAACTCAACCAACAACAACAACTCGACCAACAACAAGTCAACCAACCAAAGTATCAAGACATGATCCATTATTCTACAACTGATGTGACGTATCAAGTCGTTAAACTTACAAATACTATTGAAATACTATCTTTAGATAACTTATGCCTTAATATATATGTATTTACTTTACAGTGTTGTTATAAACCCATGTTTCGCAGGTACCTGTAATCAAACTACATTATAGTTTTAAACTGTGAGTGAATTCACTGCATCCTTCTTCTCTGTTTTCTCCTAGCCCCAGCTGTATGGTATACTTTTGCAGTGATGGAAAGTCATTAAAAACTACAGTACTTTACTTGTATTTCTTTCTGCTTTTCATACCTCTACTCTTCTGGTAACGTTGTACCTTACACTCTGTGCTTTTAGTGATAACATCGATGGTAACCAGTGATTTTGCAGATTTAGGGGTACATTCACAAATTACCCAGCAATAAATGAAGTGTTTCGAATGTTGACTTCATCAGCTGTTACATTAACATCTTCACTTATTATTATACTGCAATATAATAGATATATGTATGAAATTGACCATTCTGCATAATGACTACTTTCACATTTGTTATATTTTAATGCAAATACTGTACTTTTACTTCAGTTACATATTGAATATCGGACATTTACTTCCACCATGCCTTTCATGTATATTGAAAGGTATTTCTGTAATGTTTGTGGTATTCTGCTGCAGCTGATATCAAACACAGGGTCAAAGGTCAGATCGTGACCCCTCTGGTGTCGAACCGTTCCCTGAAACTCTACCACAGGGGAAGTGTTTATCAAACGACAACTGACACATTTAAACAGATTTCTGGCAGATTTCTGAGTTATATTTTCATTTGAATGTCAAATTCCTGTTTCCCATTTGCTCTCTGGGAGAAAACGCTCCTGGTGTTCCTGGCAGGGATTCTCTCTAACAGGAGGAGTGTAAACACGCATCCAAACTGCCATTGATTGACATGCAGTGTTGATTTCTCATTACTCACTCACACACACACACACACACACACACACACACACACACACACACACACACACACACGAAGCCATTTCAAATATAATAGCATATTCCAGCTCTGAAGTGCATACTGGCTATATACCTGTGTGTGTGTGCGTGTGTGCGTGTGCGTGTGTGTGTGTGTGTTAAATGCCTGTAGCTATTTCACTGTATTAGCTCGTAGCTGATATTGTCTTTACAGAGGATTGTTCATGGTCCTCCAACACAAAGACACAACGTGTGTTGGTTTGTTGTAATGATAGTGATACAATATAACGGAGAACCATCAATAAATGCAAATGTTATTTTCACATGTCATGTAAAAGTTTCTTTTTCTCTTTTCATCACCTTTATTTTGTAATACATTTTATTTTGTAATTTATTATTTTGTAATGTGTACATTTTTAAATGTAATTGTATTTTTCTGTATACTTATTATTATCTCTATATATTAATCATTTTAATATTTACTAATGTATTATTATTATTAATGTTGTTTTTGTTAGGTCCTATGTGAAGAAATATCCCCTTCTTTGTTCAAATGGAAAATTAAATAAAAAAACATCTGGAAAAATATTGTAAACAACAACAAAACACCTATATTTACCTCCTTCCCCCTAATCCTCCACAGCCTGAGTGAAATCCAGTCGCTAAACAAACACTCGAGATTAAATGACCTATTTGTGTTTATGATTTACTTTATATTAACGTCGCAGATCAATGCTTTCCCAATTTCCTCTACCTGTTTCCTGCCCTGAGCTGCACATTTAATGAACCACACACACACACACACACACACACACACACACACACACACACACACACACACATACCATGTATTCATCACTTCAGGGGAC
Source organism: Harpagifer antarcticus (assembly GCA_902827135.1). NCBI lineage: Eukaryota > Metazoa > Chordata > Actinopteri > Perciformes > Harpagiferidae > Harpagifer > Harpagifer antarcticus. The sequence goes on from CADEHL010001081.1 coordinate 534,749, forward strand.
ATTACATTGACTGACATGCATTTCCTGGAGACTTATCCTAACCTTAACCATAACCAACACATGCCTAACCCTAACCCTAACCAAGTCTTCACCCTAAAATTAATGATTCCCCTCCATTTTGTCCCCATAAGTGAGGCGAGTCCCCACACGTGACTGTGTAAACAGATTTAGGTCCCCACAAGTATAGGAATGCTAGGCCACACACACACACACACACACACACACACACACTGCACATGAGAAAGATTACTG